>BSBK01000789.1:720000-1044937 GCA_027943335.1 Chamaecyparis obtusa
TTGAGAAGATTAAGGCTAAAGAAGCAGAAATTTAGGCAGAGACAAATATTTTAGTTAGCCCTAATGTGAAGATACTAGATATTTAGAAAAGAATCAACAAAGTAAATGATGAAATAACGATTCTCAGTGATGAAAAGGACAGAAAATTGTAAAGATTCACTCTTCTAAGATAGCACATTTTAATAAATATAAGCATTGTTGAAGGACAATTGGAAGAATGTCTTGCATCAAAGACATCTTTTGAGAAGTTTAGTTTTGCAAACCTTCAAGCATGTGACATTGCATCTTATGGATTATGTGCACTACTCAGTGTTGCAGATTCCATTAATAAGGCATGGGAGAAGGAGATAGAGAGCATTAAAGTGAATTTTTTAGATTGTGTTTCAAGCCTACCAGATCTGCAATACTCAATCAAGGTATATAACTTTTTGAACATAGTTTTTTGGCACCCTTTTTTGTCATTGTTGTCAAATGGGGAGATATATATAGCAGAAAATTGATGTATGTATGATAAGGAAGTATATTCTTAGGGGGATTATAGAATATAGATAAGATTTATGGATTTATAAGGACAACAGATATATATTCTTTCTTATGGCCACAATTTTGAGTTTTGAAGTTTTGAGATTTAGCCAATTTTCTCATATGTTGCCACCAATGAAAAAGGGGGAGATTGTTGGAAATTTGGCTGAGCTAGATATCTATATTTTTTCATTATGGAAACATATAATATACATGAAGAATGCATATGACAAAGAGAAAGTGTGATAGAGAGCAAAGCAAAATTGTCAAAGTATGTGCAGTATTTTCCTAGTGTACGTAGGAGATAGTTTTGATTGGCGATGTCGATTGGAGTAAGTTTAGTGATTGCACACTTGAACATAGATCCTATGATGACTATTGAAGACTCACCTAAGAGCGCAAGTCTGTACGGCATGTATGGAAGAAGTTATGGCAGTTTTACTAAAGATAGTGTTAAGCCGACAGGATAGAATATGAAGACATAATTGGTAAAGAGTTAAGGGATTATTTTTTTTATCAAAATAATGTCTTAATAATATAAAGGGATGACATCCTAGATGTTAACCCCTTGGGTAAATATGTATTTTGTGTAAAGCTTTATGTTATGTAAAGCCGACTGTAAAAGTTATTTATTCTAATAACTTGTATAAATGTAAGGTATATGAAATGCGAAAGAAAGCATGTAATTGTAATGAGGTATATGATATAGCGAAAGATATTGATGTGAAGTTGTGAAAGACAAGAAAGAAGTATAAGGTTATGTACCTTACCCTATTTTGTAATCTGTAATCATTGTACATTACTTGTTTGGGCAGTGGGCTCATCTTGTAATCATTTGTAATCAGTACTATCAACTCTTAGTAGGGTTGAGGATTCTAACAAGGCCTATAGTCCCTTAATCAGGATTGAGACACTATATGCATGTAATAGGCTCCTAACAGGGTCAACATCCTTAATAGGATACTTTTTATTAGTGGATCTTTGTGGGTACCATCCCCACTGGGGTTTTCCCTTGGCTAGGGTTTCCTCGAGAACAAATAATGTGCTATGAGTTCATTTTCTTTATTTCTATGCATGTTATTTAGTTTACTATGTTATGCATGTATTAAGATAATCTATTATATCCATAATTGGGTGAAATAAAAAGTTTGTAGAATACTGATTCACCCCCCCTTCTTAGTATTCCCCATTTCTAACAATTGTAACCTAATTTTGTTAAGAAGCAAAAATATTATGCTATATATTTGTATTTCATGTCATTTTGACATAAGCTTGATAAGGAAGTTAAGAACAAGCAAATAATTTCTTGAAGCATTAGCCAACTTCAAGATATCAATTATCAGACAGAGCATAATAGAATTCAGAGACATTTAGATTAAGCAGAATCAGACAAGGCTACTGAGTAGTTCAGAGTTGAGATCTTCACATGAACACATGATATCTATTAAGTATTTCATAGATCTATATCAAAAAATTAGAGTTGTCAATTTGTAGATACCTTATGTTATTTTCTAATCATTGTAACAGAGTTTGGTAAAATCTCTTAACAGAGTAGACCTAACAGTCTTTTATGTAAATCTCTTAACCAAGTGCACACTCAAGTAGTGTTGTTAAAATTCTATAACTAGGTAGATATAATCGATCTGAAATGTTACTCCTAATAGGGTAAGATCACCAGAAGTGATCACCACTTGTATCCCTAATAGGAAAAGATTTTCTATCTACAGTAGTAAAGAATGTGTGGGTGTCATCCCCACCCCATTTTTTACCTTCTAACAAGGGTTTCTGCATTACCAAATACTTGTGTTATGTGATTGATATATTCTTGATTTCATGTTATTTTCTTTTACGAGTTAATTGAATGAATGATACATACAATGGATTCGAGTTATATGTGAAGGTACTACTATTTTTTGTTTAAGTTTTGAGTGTTGAAAGTTTTTGTGGGCACTAATTCACCCCTCCCCTCTGAGTACCCTCTCTCTCCATCCCAACAAACCTTGAGGTATGAACTTAGCCTTCAATATAGAAACCATTACCTTCTATCTATTGATCTTCATTTCACCATTCTCTTCTCCATCCTTTTGGAATTATTTCCACCATAAGGTAGCATGACCCCTCAACTTAGTCTATGCTAACCTAACCCTACGTGGATCTCTAATATCTATAAGATCATAATAATAGTCTAATTCACCAATCCAATAATTCAAATCCTCAAGATTTAATGAGCCAAAGAAATTAGAAACCTCCATCCTATGAATTTTAATTGTTGCATATCCCTCAACAATATTTCTTCATCTGTAGGGATCTCATCATCTACAATCTCAAGATCTTCAACAACTTCTTCATATTCCTCTTCAGTCTCAATATTCCTTCACAATCCATTTAATAAATTTTTGATCTCAGTCCTTACCTCATTTTGGAAATCCTACATCATTTGTTCTATGCTTCTAGGGTTCCTCCTATTAGAAATAGGAAATACAGAGAGGGACGGGGGGAATCAGTATTTCACAAACTTTTACTTTTGTCAAATTATGGATATATGAAATTAACTTGTAGCTTGCATAAGAAACTAAACTAAGTAAACTGAAAAAAAATAATAACAATAAAATTAATGAACTCATAACACCATGATTATTCTTGAGGAAATCCTAGCCAAGGGAAAACCCTAGTGGGGATGATACCCACAACTGATCCACTAATCAAAAGTATCTGGTTAAGGTTGTTGACCCCGTTACGAGTATGTTACATACATATAGTGTCTTTGTCCTAGTTAAAGGACTTTAGGCCTTATTAGAAGCCTCAATCCTATTAGGAGTTTCTATTACAAAAAAAAGATGTCTACAAGATGAGGTCAATGCCTAAACATGCAATATACAATAAAAACATAAAAGGTAAGATAGAAAAACCTTTTAGTGTTGTTGAATAACTTTATTATTTTGATCTATCTTTGTAGGCTCTTTTCTCTTCTATAAAATACTTTCCTCTTTAAAACTTACAATTTTTCATCATATATATCATATATCAACTTCTTACAACTTCTTACAACTTCATACTTCTTCGTATTACACTATTCTTACTTATATACAAGTTATTACAAAATAAGTTATTGTCAGCTTTACAATACATTATACTCTTCTCAAAACATAAATTCATTATATGTTTCCTTAGGGTTAACATCTAGGATGTCTTCCCTACTTAGTTAAGTCATTATTTTGATAAACAAAATAATTCCTTAACTTAATATAATCATATTCTGACTGCTGCTTTGTTCTGGCCAGCTTAACAATGTCTCTGTAAAACATCGATATCTCTTTCTGTACATGCCATACAAACTTTCTCTTTTTTATTTAGCTTTGATATACATAGAATGATCTATGTTCAAGTGCACATGAACTAAACCTACTTCTGTGAACATCGCTAATCACAACTGTCTCTATGAATACTGGTAAACACTTTTATACTTAGATAATTTTCATGTGCACTCATACAGTACTTTTTCCTCTAATCATGTTCTCTTAATGTTGAGTATATGTTTCCATGATGAAAACATTGTGATATCCTACTTAGCCAAATTGCCAACAATCTCCCCCTTTGTCATTGGTGGTAACATATGGGAAAATTGGCTAAGTCCACAAAAACAAAAATACTTTACTATATGGCCATTACAAAATTGTGGATCATACATGTCTACTTATTTCTCCAAAAATGATACCCCCGCTAAGATTATACTCCATACTATTCCACATATCTATATCTTCTACATACATACAATTTTCATACTATAATACTCCCCCTTTGACAATAATGACAAAGGTGTCAATTCTATAAGTATGTCAAAATTTGATTTACCTCCTTGATTTCAATACTGCAAAGCTAGAAGACTTGCTATACAATCTGCAAAATTTTCCTTCAAATTATCTATTTCCTTGTCCCATGTCTTCTTGATTGAATCGGAAACACCGAGTAATGCACATAGTCCATAAGTTGCGATGTCAACTACCTTTAGTTTTGCATATGCAAACTTTCCATATGATGTTTTTGATAAAACAAATTCTTCCAATTGATTATCTATATTACTAATCTTCATTGATAAATGCTCTCTGAGTGGATAAAATCTCTTCAATTTTCTTTCTTTTTCATCCTTAAGAAGTCTTATTTCATCATAGATTTTTCTTGTTTTCTTCTCAATATCTATGATTTTCACATTAGGACTCTACAAATCATTCATTGTGGCCTATAAATCTTCTTTTTTATTATTCATCTTCTCTGAAATTTCTAATGTGTGATTGTGGGAAAGTGTACACTAGCTGTACAAAGCTTTTCCTCTCTCTAAACATCTCCTCAACTCTTTTATACCTACATCTAAATTGTCCAAATTATTTTTGATATTTTGACACAAAACTTGAAATAAACATGCATCATGAGCTACTTGAGCTTTAACTAATGCAATATCTGATAGATTAGTGAATTCAGTGTCAAAATCTTTCATTACCTCTTTTGCCTTGGCTTGGGGATCAACCTCATTGACTTGAGCTGATATGACTCCTTGAAGTTTGCTGGTTACCTCAAGTAACACTCCTTCCAAGATTTTTACCTTCTTATTCTTTCCAATTATCTTATTTAGAGATGAGATCAACTCTATTTGATCATCATCATCAACTTCTTGTGCTCATCTTGCAAAAACTGATTCCACACGCGGTTAAGATCTATTTTCTATTGTGCTCTTAGTTTGTGAAACAATTTTATACTATTATTCTTGCACCACATGTTCTTCTATTATCTTAATTTGTAGTTCTTCTTTATTCTCTTCTAATCTTGTTTCTACAACTTCTTCTTCCTTATTCACTACTTCATCCTTCTGCTCATTAACTTCTATCAAATTACCAACGTCTTCTCCTTGGTCATCAAATGGGTTCTCTTATCTATCTATGGTGATGTTTGTGCCTTCAATGTTCATAGACTCATCATCAATGTTGATAGAGGGTGGCAAAACTGGTGATGATTAAGTTTGTGGTTCTTCCTCTATTGTTGGCTTATATTCACTAAATATTTCTCCCAGTCCAGAGGTCATTACCTTTACAACTGCTTCCTCATTTTCTCTATTTATCTCTTCATAATTTCCTCCCATTATTAGAATTGTCCTCCTTTTCCTTCTCAAATGTGTGCTAAGGTTCTTCATGATTTCTTCTAAGTTATCTTCATCCTTAATCTCACAAAGCTTCCTCACATATCTTTCTCTTATGCCTTTATCTTCTTATACTACTCTCTTTTTTCTGTTTATCAATTTCTCATATAAATTATCTGGAATCTTTCCTTTTATGTCTTCAAACTTCTTGTCAGAAAGAATAATGTGTTTGACAACTGCATTTTCAAGATTTAGCTTCTCAAATTTGTTATACATTTTATAATACTTGTTTAATTTGGTGAAATCTCCTTCATTTATGATTAAAGGGTTCAGCTTGTCAATCTTGGGATTCCATTGCTTCTTTTTGTTGCTTCCTCCCTCTTGATTTGCTTATGGTTCAACTAGAGTCCTTATTCTTTGTACTAGTATAAAGATGGTTTTCTACCTTTTACCTAGTCCACTTGTCATCTCTTTAACTCTCTTAGTTAGTGTAGAAGATGTGGATCTAGTAGAATTTCTCACTACTAGCACATCTAATTCTATAATATCTTCCTCAATATCCTGAATATCTTCAATAGGGGCTACATAGGTTATCAAGGGTGGAACTGACAACACTTCTTTCTATCCAATATCCCTAATTGTTGCTACTTTCTACTTCGCAATGAAAAATTCATGCTTGATCATGCCTCTATCCTTTAATATTTTCTTTATTGTGCTATCTAATCTTTTCTTTGCTAACTTATGCACCTATAATTGTTGTGTTGTACTACTCTTAGGTATCCTACTTGCATAACCTTCAACTTATTCTTTAGATATCTAATACTCAAGAGGGTCTACAAACTCTTACTTTCGTTCTACTACCTCAATGTAAGTAAAATCAATGTCCACTAAGAAACATGTCTCACTCTTATACTTCTCAATAATAGATGGTGGAATTCTTGATCTTCTTCTCATTTCATTCTAAAAGCTCTTTATGACAAGGGTTGTACTCTCATTCACTTTCTCAATGGGATGTGTTGATTATACCTTGTTGATTCTATCCATTGAATTTCTTGCATCATTCTAATTAGCTCCTATGGTGTAGGGAAATATTTTTAAAAGATGGAAAAACATATAAGTGATTAGGGATGAGAATCTAAAATGTGAATTCTTAGTCTTCTTGTTCTTTTCAAGATTTTCAATTGGATGAATTCTCATAATCTCACACATATCTACTTCCACTCTATCAATACAAATAAGGTAGGCTTCTTGTACCATGCCTGCTACCATGTCATCTTCCCTAGAACTTGTATAGAATTTTGAAGTTAAAATCTTACATACATATCTTACATAATCTTGTTCAATCTTTCTTATAACTATTCCTCTTCCATTGTATGAAGACTTGGAGTTGTCCAACACTATTTTCTTTACATTCTTCTCATTCAATGGAATTTCTCCTATCTTAGATAATCATGTAACATCATGTATAAGATTTGTTTTAATTTCTATAACTCTACCATCCAACCAAAAATTTCCATTATGTATTCTGTTCAAAATGATTTTGGTCCATTCATCATTCTAAAACTCATAGTGAAATGTGTACTTAATGATATCCATTTGACCTAAATGTTCAAATCCTTCTTTGTAGGTCATGTCTTGTTTGTAAATCATACTGTACTCCATGGTTACACTACCATCTCCTACTGACTCAAAATTGCATTTTAGATACCCTTTTACATCTTTTTAAATGTAAAAATCCATCTGGAATGGTTGATAAAGCCAAAATAGGGTCTTCCTCTAAGGGTTCTACTGGTTCCTTCTTCATCTTAGGTCTAGTTGTGTCTTTGTGTTAGAATAACTAAGAGGGGGGTGAATCAGTTATCCCATGTCCCAAAACAAAATGTATAATCCAAAAACAACTTCTCTAATTTTTTCTCGTCGATAAGCACTAAATACTTTCACTGTCTATACTTTTATCGATTACCAATCTAATGCTATAATAGTTATTGATCAAATATAACATGTAACATGTAAAGAATGATAACAAAAAAATATCACAATCAACACATAACACAAGAGATTTAATGTGGAAACCCTGTAAAGGGAAAAACCACCTGGGACCAGCAACCTAAAATTGTTCACTCTTCTGAAGTGAGGTCGGCTAAGATCCAAACCTGTTAAAGGTTACAAACACACTATCAGGTGTGACCTTGTTAGAGGATTTTAGACTAGAAGTTATCATCCAACTAGCATTCACTATGGGGTTGACAAGATAACAATGTTCATTCTATGAATGATACATCATAAGACTTTCAGAGTCCACTCGGTTAAGAGATTTTGACTATATACAATGGTTAAATATGTAACAGTAAATGACTTGCCTTAATACAACTTCATTTGCAGATTACAGATCAATATTTAGTCCATACAAATCCTTCTAATCAATAATTCACTTCAGATTCAATACTGTATCAACTTACTGTCCGTCGGTAATTGCTCTCTGTAGATTAGTAATTGTTCTACAGCTTGGTTCTTACTAACCTGTATGATCAAAATACATGAAAACCTTGTTCATGTGATACTCCCTGCAGATTCTTCTTCTTCCAACATGTTTCATAAAGAAATTATGTTCTCTTATATAGACAATTAAATCATTTTCTTCTCCACCATCATATTTTTCTGCTTAACCACATTCATAGATTTTTCCACTTCAAACTTTCTCGGTACTTGTGTCAATAACATGTTTCAATCTTCTCCATTAGATCTTCCTTGAATTTTGTCAGTCGTCGATCTGTGTAACAAACATTATCTATTACCTCGATGTTGTACTCTTGCCAGCTCATCAATCTTATCGGCTAAACTAATCATTTGATTCATTCTTTTCTGCTCGATTAACAAAGAAATGCGTCGGTGAACACTACTCAGTTAATACTACGATCGGTATACACTACACTCCATTGGTGTATACTAGAAATGCTTCATTTACCGACAACACTTCTTTGTGTCTTTCAGCTCTATACTTCATCATAGATGAATGCAACATAATAAAGTCAATATCATCAAGTCATAGACTCATCAACAAGTTACTCAATGTGTTCCTTATCCTCATCTATCATGTACATCTTTCCTCATGTAGATTTCTCTATTCTTCATCTCTTTTTCACCTTTCCTCAGATGTGTATGTATAGTAACTTACAAGATAAGTGTTGTCAAACTAGTTGACATCAATGACAACATAATACTGATTTATTCATATTACATATCTAATCAATGACTCCTCAGTGATCTAGCAATCACAGATTCTTCAATCATATTCCAAATCAGTTGTAGTCCAACAATCTCTCCCTTTGGCATTGATGGCAACTCAAGTAATATGAAATGTACCATACACATACCTAACATATATTCTACAACTTAGTGAACAAAATGTTGTAAGTCAAATAGATTTAATATGTTTAATCACTATGTTACTAAACTGACATTAGATAATATAGCTTTACCATTCTACAGTTGTGATCTTTTCAGATTCTCTCTCCCTTAGATAATTCTTGTCGGTGCTTGTTCCTTTTCATATCTTGTTTATCTCTCCTCTTTTAATTTCATATTATTTATCTCTCCCTTTGACAACAATGCCAAAGAAACAAATAAACAAACAATTTTGTCTTCCTCTGTATCTTTGAATACTGATATTCCAATTGGTTCAAGTTCTCAAACTTAATCATAATCTTGAACATGATTCAAAGTGTGAACTATGCTGCATCAAAATGAATGATCTTCTGATAAAAGTAGGTTGATGCAACAACCAGATCATCTTAGTGACCGATAGACAGGGGACAGACCCCAAGTCTAGTCCTCAAGTATTCAAATGTGTCCTTTGGTAGGGGTTTTGTAAAAATATCTGCAAATTATTCTTTAGATGTGACAAATTCTAACTTCACTTGCTTCTCTTGTACTTTTTCTCTTAAGTAATGATACTTAATAGATATATACTTTGTCTTAGAGTGCATCACAAGATTTTTTGAAATATTAATAGCACTAGCATTGTCACAATATATAATCACTGGGTCAGTGATTACCTCATTCATCCATTACAACACTTAATTGATATATGTAATGTTTGAACAGTTAGTAGCAATAGCAACATATTTTGCTTCAGCTGTAGACTGAGAAATACAAGCCTACTTTTTACTTGTCCATGTTACAAGTCTTTCACCAAAGAAAAATTCTCCTTCAGTAGTGCTTTTTCTATCATCCACATTTCCAGCCCAATCAACATCAGAGTAAAATTTTAGTTCAAACTTCCCTTCCTTAGGATACCATAATCCAAAATTCTCTATTTTCTTCAAGTATCTTAAGATCCTTTTTGTAGCTATCATGTGTGATTCTCTAGGATTAGTAGAAAATCTTGCAACAATTCCCACAGCATGTGCTATATCTAGTCTACTGTGAACTACATACATTAACTTACCAATCATGGATCAGTAGAGTGTCTGGTTTACCTCTGTAGTTTCATCCTCCTTTTTCAATTTGCATCCAGTAGCCATTGATGTTCCTACAGGTTTAGCATCTTCCATGCCAAATGTCTTTAGTACTTCCTTTATGTATTTAGATCGTGTGATGAATATCCCATCACTCTCCTGAATCACTTGTAGTCCAAGAAAGAACTTAATCTCTCCGAACATAGACATTTCAGATTCCTTTTGCATTTCATTAGCAAATGCCTTGCAGACAAGATCTAAGCCTCCAAAGATAATGTCATCAACAAATATTTCAGCAATGATAATAGTATCATCAGTATCACCTTTCACATACAGATTGTTGTTTTCACTTATTCTAACAAATCCAATACATAACAAGTAAGTATGCAGTCTTTCATACCATGATCTTGGTACTTGCTTCAAACCATATAAAGCTTTATGTAATCTACATACCATGTTTTTATGGATGGGATCAACAAATCCTTTAGGTTTTTCAATGTAGACCTCTTCTTCAAGTATACCATTCAAAAATGCTGACTTCACATCCATTTGATGGACTTTGAATTTCTTATGTGCAGCATATGCAAGTAGCATTCTAACTCCTTCTAATCTAGCAACAGGTGAAAATGTTTCACCATAGTCAATGCCTTCTTCCTGTGCATATCCCTTGCATACTAATCTAGCATTATTTCTTGTGAGTTCACCATTTTCATTCAATTTATTCCTATATATCCACTTAGTACTGATAATATTTTTATCTTTTGGTTGGGGTACTAAGGACCGGGTTTTGTTCTTCTCTATTTTCTCTATTTCCTTTTTCATTGCATTAACCCATTCTTCATTCTCCAATGCAACTTTCACAGTTTTAGGTTCAAATTCACAAATTAAACATGTACCTTGTCTTGTTTTGCTTCTAGTTTGCATTCCAGCATGTCTATCTCCAATGATTTGTGTCTTAGGATGATGTCTTCTGACAAAACTAGCCAAAACTTGGTTTCTCCTTTCTTTCTCATCCTACTCAGGGTCATTATCTTGCTCGGTAGCTCCATCTTGTTCCTTGGTTTGTGTTGTTTGTTGTCTTACATTATTTCCCTATTGACCGGTTGACACAGTTTGTAGTGTCGGTAGATACTCTGGATGTTCAATATAAGTGAATCTACCATAGTCTTTCAGTTCCTTTGTACTTTCCTCTATGTAATTGTCATCAAACTCATCAACATGAACATTAGTAATTTCAACTATCTTATTTGTAGCCTTATTAAAACATTTGTATGCTTTACTTGTAGTGGAATATCCTAGAAATATTCCTTCATCTCCTTTAGAATCAAATTTTCCATTTCTCTCATCTTTCAAGATAAAGCATTTACTTCCAAAAATTCTAAAATAACTTACAGTAGGTTTGTGTCCAAACCATAGTTCATAAGGTGTTCAGTTGGAGTCCTTCTTTAGTTGTACTTAGTTAAGAACATACACAACTGTACTGACAGCTTCCCTCCAATATGTCTAAACAACATTCTTCTATATCGTTAATGTTCTAGCACAGTCAATTATAGACTTGTTCCTCCTTTTAGCAATGCCATTTTGCTGAGGTGTCCTTGGTATAGATACCTGCCTTTTGATTCCATGCTCATTACAAAAATTAGTAAATTCATCAAAGATAAATTCACCTCCTATATTAGATCTTAAACATTTTATTTCATTTCTGATTTCTTTCTCTACCTTAGCTTTATACCACTTAAACATTTTGAAAGCTTCATATTTCTCTTTCAAAAACATAATAGTCATCAGTCTAGTATAGTCATCAACAAAAATAATAAAATATCTATCACCAGAACATCTCTGAGTTCTCATAGGACCACATAGATCGGTATGAACCAACTCAAGTATCTTCTTTGTTGAATAGTCTTTGATTTTAAAACTGGACTTAGTCATCTTACCTTTCTGACATTCATGGCACATGGCATGATCAAGTTTTGTCAAGTTAGGCAATCCTCTAACTCTTTTCTTTCTACTAATCTTGATCATGTTGTCAAAGTTCACATGGCATAACCTTTTTGTGCCACAACCAAGCATCTTCATCCTTTATTAACAAATAAGAAGACTGATCCATATCAAGATAGAATAGATTACCTTTGGATTGTGTACCAATTCCGACAAGTCTTCCTACATCATCATAGATCTTCACCTTTTTGCTCTCAAAAGCTAGTCGGTGGCCTGAATTGTTTAGCTGAACCACACTTAACAAATTATAGTTTAATCCATCTACCCAATATGCATTTTCACATTGTAATATGTCATTGATCATTAGTGAGCCTTTACCTCTTACCATACAAGGTGGATCATTTCCCATTCTCATAGATCCTCCATTATATTCAACAAGATGATCAAACTTCTCTACATCACTAGTCATATGATGTGTACAACCACTATTTATGATCCATGTATCATTTCTACTTACTTTAGAGATCAGTGTTGTCTCTTCATGTTTCTCTTCTTCTTCTGAGTCATCTTTCATAGCCACAAATAAAAATTATATATCATCATCAGAATCAGATTTAGTTTCAATATCTTCAGCTATGTAACATACCTTTTTGCCTTTTTCATCTCAGTTGTCTTTTGTGTAGTGTTGGTAGTCTCTGTTGACTCTTCTCCCATAGCTTCCTTCAAATCGGTCTTTGGATCTATCATCATCTTTCTTCTATGGACATCTAGTAGTGATGTGATTGACTTCTTTACAGTTAAAGAATGCTAAAGGTAGCTTACCTCTATACCTTCCTTTTCCTTTGGGCAATCTTCTGGCCATAAGTGCTTCAAGCTCATCAAGCTCATCATCGGTATTGTCATCACTATCACAACTCTTACTATTCCTGCTAGACCTTCCAATCTTCAAAGAAGACATGAAAGTGGATTCAATAGAAGGAATAACATTGTTATCAAAATTGTTTAATTCAAAGGTTGTAAGTTTACCAATCAGAGAGTCGAGAGTAAGGTTGGATGTAGCTCTTGTTTCATGAATTGTAGAAATCCTGATTGCATAAACCGGTAGCAAAGTTTTGAGAATCTTACTTATTACTATTTCATCATCAATCACTCCACTAGATGCTCTAATAGCATGTACCACCTCTTTGAGTCTATTTGAATATTGTACAATGTTCTCACCTTCTTTCATTCTCATATCATCAAATCAGCCTCTCAGACTTTCAGCTCGGACTCTTTTGACATTCAGATCTCCATTGTATATTTGTGCCAATTTATCCCACATTCCTTTGGCAGTCATGCATGTTTTGATATCTTCAAATTCAGTGTTGATATAGGTAGTAGCAAGTTCCATCATAGTAACATTGTGTTCATGCTTGTCCTTCAATTGATCAAGAGTTAAGGGACCAATGGGCAGTTGCATGTAGCCATTCTCCATCAGTTCTAGTGCAGAGTTCCCAATTCCAGATATGTGCAACTTCATTCTGCTTTGCCATACTGTGAAGTTCTCTTTGTTTAGTTTTGGTACTTCCCTCTTATACATCTTGAGACCTTTATGCTTAAGTCCTTAAAACTCTGTTCCAAGCAACTAGTGCTTTGATACCAATTGTTAGAATAACTAAGAGGGGGGTGAATTAGTTATCCTGTGTCCCAAAACAAAATGTATAATCCAAAAACAACTTCTTCAATTTTTGCTCATCAGTAAGTAATAAATACTTTCACTGTCTGTACTTTTACTGATTACTAGTCTAATGCTATAATAGTTACCAATCAAATGTAACATGTAAGATGTAAAGAATGATAACAAACAAATATCACAATCAACACATAACATAAGAGATTTAACATGGAAACCCTATAAAGGGAAAAACCACCTGGGACCGGCAACCCAAAATTGTTCACTCTTCTAAGGTGAGGTCAGTTAAGACCCAACCTTGTTAAAGGTTACAAACACATTGTTAGGTGTGACCTTGTTAGAGGATTTTAGACTAGAAGTTATCATCCAACCAGCATTCACTATGGGGTTGATAGGATAACAATGTTCATTCTATGAACGATATATCATAAGACTTTCAGAGTCCACTTGGTTAAGAGATTTTGACTATATACAATGGTTAAATATGTAACAGTAAATGACCTACCTTAATACAACTTCATTTGTAGATTACAGATCAATATTTAGTCCATACAAATCCTTCTGATCAATAATTCACTTTAGATTCAATACTATATCAACTTATTGTTTGTCAGTAATTGCTCTTTGTAGCTTAGTAATTGTTCTGCAGCTCGGTTCTTACTAACTAGTATGATTAGAATAGATGAAAACCTTGTTCATGCAATACTCCCTGTAGCTTCTTCTTCTTCCGGCATGTTTCATAAAGAAATTATGTTCTCTTATATAGATGAGTAAATCATTTTCTTCTCCATGATCAGATTTTTCCACTTAACCACACTCATAGATTTTGCCGCTTCAAAA
Source organism: Chamaecyparis obtusa (assembly GCA_027943335.1). NCBI lineage: Eukaryota > Viridiplantae > Streptophyta > Pinopsida > Cupressales > Cupressaceae > Chamaecyparis > Chamaecyparis obtusa. The sequence continues at coordinate 734,561 of BSBK01000789.1, forward strand.
TTTCTCGGTACTTGTGTCAATAACACATTTCAATCTTCTTCGTTAAATCTTCCCTAAATTTTGTCAGCTGTCGATATGTGTAACAAACATTATTTGTTACTTCGATGTTGTACTCTTGCCAGCTCATCAATCTTATCAGCTAAACTAATCATTTGATTCATTTTGTTCCACTCAGTTAACAAAGAAATGCATCAGTGAACACTATTTGGTTAATACTATGATCGGTATACACTACACTCCGTCGGTGTATACTAGAAATGCTTCATTTACTGACAACACTTCTTTATGTCTTTCAGCTCTATACTTCATCATAGATGAATGCAACATAATAAAGTCAATATCATCAAGTCATAGACTCATCAACAAGTTACTCAATGTGTTCCTTATCCTCATCTATCATGTACATCTTTCCTCATGTAGATTTCTCTATTCTTCATCTCTTTTTCACCTTTCCTCAGATGTGTCGGTATAGTAACTTACAAGATAAGTGATGTCAAACTAGTTGACATCAATGACAATATAATATTGATTTAATCATATTACATATCTAATCAGCAACTCCTCAGTGATCTAGCAATCACAGATTCCAAATCAGTTGTAGTCCAACACTCTAATGTTTTGAACCAGTGATGCATCCATGATTCTATCAAAATGTAACTACTTTGATAATAAATACTTAGTTAAATACCTTAGAATCATGATCTAGGGCTTTGTGTAGATCTGGCAAAGAAAATGTCTCCAAATCTTGCAAACTACTTTCAAACTCCATTGGCTAGCTCTCTATATCTCTTGTAAACACTTGAATGATCAACTGATGTTCATAATATTCTTTTCAAATCTTTCAATATATAGTTATCGCATTAATTTCTTAAGTGCATTCATGCCAAAAGTTGTTCTTGGTTACCTGTAAAACTTCATTCTTTCTATGTACTTGCATACATGTTCATAAATTCATGCACTCTTAACCATATCTTCCTTATATCATATTATAGCTCATATTAACTTTGCAAGGCTTAATTCAACTTACTCTAAATTCTATACTATTCTGATGCTTATTCCAATACATAGTTCATGAAATTTGATGCTTAATTACTTTTGAGATGAGTTAGGAAATGATTCACACTTACTCTCAAATACTTCACTTGTCTAATTTCTTGGTATACTGAGTGTGCTCACTTGATCTGTAGCTTTAACAAACTCAATTTCCTCTAAGTTACTGCAACTTTCCTTCTAACTGTTGTTGATGTTCACATTTCTCCTAGTATAGTTTTCATTTCTTCTAGGATTAGGATTTCTCATGTTGTTCATTCTATAATAGCTCACTATATGACCAATGTTATTTCATATATGACAAATTATTCCATTATCTCCATATCTCAGTCTTGAATAAATGATTTGTGATCTACACTTTCTAGCATTGTATCCAAATTTGTTTCATCTATAACACATAACTCCATTTCTTTTGTTCATTTCTCCAATAGGTCTCTTATCTGCAGGATTATTATTTCTAAACATTCTACTATTTCCATTATCATTAGATCTAGGTTTCTTGCAATCAATAGCTCTATGTCCAAAACCATGTCAATTATAATAATATCTAGGGATAGGTTTGAATTTCTTACCTATGCAATCTCTTTTCATGTCTCCAAAATAATTGCATGAAAACATCTACCTTTAAATTCTCTTCACATTTCTTTAGGTGGTTCATCTTGCTTAGGTGGATTAGGTATATCTTTAGATTTGTTAGATTCATCTAGTTTCTTTTCTTCTTTATTCTTAGGCTATTCCAGATCTATTTCTTTACATTCTTCAATCTTCTTTGGGAATTTATCTTCAAAGTATCCAAGACTAGTTCTATCATAAGAGGGCTTTTGATAAGAAATCTATTCATCAATCTTTTCATTACTTGAATATAATTTCTCAAGATGTTGTTTTCACCGAGTTAGTTCTCCTTTCACAATTGTGTTGTATTTCTCAAGTTAAGCATACTGCAATTTTGTTGTCGCAAGTTCAGATGTCACTTTGGTAAGTTTAGATCTTAGATCTACATTTTAAGATTTTTGATTTGATTCATCTTTGTTGTTATCATCTTTGAAACTTAATTTCAAATCTACAAATGTTAGTTCATGTTTAAGGATCTCATTTTCTTTCTTCACTATTGAAACTTCATCACAATCCTTGATTTGACTTGTAGGTTCTTTCTTTGATTTTAGATCTTCTATCTTTTCTTTTAGTTTCTCAATGTAATATTTCACATTATCATATTTATCCTTTAGTGTATCTCTTTCTTCAGTAAGAATATCAATCTATCCGAGAGCATCATCAAGATTTTTCTACAACTCATCCATATCCATAGAAATCTTACTCAAGTTGTTAGGCTTTCTTTGAATAACTTTGTTCTGAGTAACTAAGCTTTGATACCAATTGTTAGAAATAGGAAATACTAAGATGGGGGGGGGGGGGGGGTGGGTGGTGAATCAATGTTTCAAAAACTTTTAATTTTGCCCAATTATGGATATATAAAATTAATTTGTAGCTTGCATAAGAAAATAAAGTAAGTAAACTAAATAACAACCATAAAACTAGAATGAATGAACTCATAACACCATGATTGTTCTTGAGGAAACACTGGCCAAGGGAAAACCTCAGTGGGGATGATACCAATAACTGATCCACTAATCAAAAGTAACCGGTTAAGGATGTTAACCTTGTTAAGAGTCTTTTACATATATATAGTGTCTCTTTCCTGGTTAAAGGACTTTAGGCCTTGTTAGAAGCCTCAAACCTTTTATGAGTTGTTATTACAAAAAAAAGATGTTTGCAAGATGAGCTCACTACCCAAACATGCAATATAGAGTGATAACTTCAGATAAAAGGTAAGATACAAAAACCTTTTACTATTTTTGAATAACTTTATTATTATGATCTAGCTTTGTAGGCTCTTCGCTCTGCTATACAATAATTTCCTCTTTACAACTTACAATTTTGCATCATATATATCATATATCAACTTTTTACAACTTAAGACTTCTTCACATTACATTATTCTTACTTATATACAAGTTATTACAAAATAACTTCTTGTCAGCTTTACAATACATTATACTCCTCTCAAAATATAAATTCATTATATGCTACCTTAGGGTTAACATATAGGATGTCATCCCTACTTAGTTAAGTCATTATTTTGGTAAACAAAATAATCCCTTAACTTGATATAATCATATTTTGACTACTTTATTTTGGTTGGCTCAACACTATCTATGTAAAACATCGATATCTCTTTTCGTACATGCCATACAGACTTGTGCTTTTAGATATAGCTTTGATATACATAGAATGATCTATTTTCAAATGCACATGCACTGAACCTTGTTTTGCAAACATCGCTAATCAGAACTATCTCTGTAAAGACTGGTAAACACTATTATACTTAGACAATTTTCATGTGCACTCATACAAAACTTCTTCCTCCAATCATGTTGTCTTAATGTTGAGTATATGTTTCCATAAAGACAACATTATGATATTCTACATAGCAAAATTTCCAACACCTCCTTCTAGGAAGAATCTTTCCAATCCTTAGGTGCAACTACCTCAACTTTGGTGATCTAATTACAAGGCGCTAATTGCCTCCCCAATTGACGATCTATTAGACACACTTGCAACCTTTGCAAAAGGGGATTGCAAAGGTGTTTTTGTTGGTTGATATATGGTGAAAAACCTATGTCTAGTAAAATAGAAAATAAAAAGTCATAAAAAAATTAATATACATACAAATTATCATCATTGAAAAACTCATTTCAAGTAGCATTGAATTAAAAATTGAAAATTCTAAATCAATTCATTATTCCCCCAAAATATAATGTCAAATTTATTTTTTGTCAACATTTTAATAGATGTGAAGGAGAATCCATTATAGGTATGATTGAAGAGTAGAGAGGTTCTATCAAATATAGTTTTATCTAAGAGACTTTGATCTAACCCTCTTTAATTAATTCCATCAAATGGGACCTCTCAAGGCTTAAATCATTATATTTTCTTAAAAATATGTGATTTTAGCAAACAATAGGATGCATAAAAAGTGGGACATAATATTGTGGGACCACCCTTTATGTAGTTTGATTTAGATTAACTTAACTATGTAGAGATCTATTTATATTAAAGAGGAATTAGACTTCTCCTATAGCTATAGAAAATCATCTACACAACTATTTGTGTAGCCAAAGAATAGTAGAAGAGTTAGTCTTCTTAGTTGAAGAATTCATGCTTTAACATAATTTTAGGTTGAGTTTTCCATAGAAAGTTCTAAGACAAAATTATTTATGCACTTTCCTTATAGAATTTACTTTATAATCTCTTTCTTTAAAGTCTATCAGCTTGGCTTGAACTGTTCTTAGTGCACATACCATGGTATACCACTTCAAATATATGTCTCTAGTTTGAGAACTAAATGAGTCTTGACATAAAAATTTAGTAGCTACAAGTTAGTGTTGGAAATTTGACTATACTAGTGTCTATGACTAAGATTAGTGTTTTCATTATGGAAACAAAGTCATATGGAGTTTTGGTGTTAGCGCATTTACTTAGAAGATCATAATTTGGCTAAGTATAGAAGACATAATAGTTAGTTAAGTACCTGATGAATAGAGCATCAGCACACATGCGTATGATTGAGTTTTGGTATGTTCCCTTGAAGATAATCTTTTGATTATGTAATCATGCTAAGTCTAAGAATGCATGATCGAATGAATTAGTATGAAGAAGTTACAGTGAGTTGTGCAGTCAGTGAGTGACAGAACAGAATAGAGCATGTAGTCGATAGACAAGATTTTGATTAGTGGTTATTATTTTGTTTTGTAAAGGCTATGCACCTATTATATTTATGTTGTAAACATAATAATATCAATGTATGTAAACACACTTGAGCTAATTCATTTGGAAGTGTTGTATGTAATAGGTTATAGGCTGACCTAGTGAATAGTTTTGTTTGCACCTATAAGTAAGACACACACCTTTTTATTTGAGCATGGCATGAGATATAGAGCTAATAGAAGAAGATAAGAAGTATGTAAAGAGAAGTTAGAATGATATAGAGCTTTACAAGAGGTTAAAGCATCAATGCACAAAAGGAACTGATCCGACAAGTAGTATCATAGAAGTAGTTCACCATTGAAGATATAGTGTATATCTAATATCTAGGAGGTTGTAGCCTTCTCTATTGAGCAGTGAGCTCTGGCAGTGAGCAAACCACACCTAACAGGGTTTGTTACTTCAAGACTCCTAATAGGGTCCGACCCTTGATAAGGTCATTGTACTAAAGCATTATAATGACTACTCCTAACAGGGAAAAGAAAATTTAATAGGTTCACAATAAACAAGTACAATTATTAGTGGATATTAATTCCCACCAGGGTTTTTCCTTTGGCCAAGGTTTCCCCATAATCATATCTGGTGTTATGTGTTATGGATGTTTACTTTACTTGCTTTAATATTTCATTCAACAATTAAGTTATTGAGTTAAGTTTCAAGTATCAGATATTAATATTATAGAACACTTATTCACACCCCCCCCCTCTTAGTGTTCCCATTCCTAACAATTGGTATCAGAGCTTTGGTCCTCTGAAGATAAGTTTAACCACTTGAGGAGACCATGGATATAGGAGAAGTGAAACATCTAAAGAAGAACCTTGAAGAAACTCTTGAAGATCTTGACAGATCTGAAAAATAAATTGAAGAACTGAAATTGAAGGTCAGTGGCACACAAGTATTCATCAAGAAACTCAGAAAAGATTTGAAAGATTGTTCAAACAATGATTTGGGAAAAATGGTAAAAAAGATGAATGAAGAAAACATGTCTCTAAAGGATGAGATTGAAGAGTTGGATGAAAAGTTATTCAATAATCAGGAAGCCTATGGAGAACAGGTCAAAGAGAACAAACAGTTGGATGAAGAATTGAGGGAAGAAAACATGAAAATCTTGGAGTTAGAAAAACATCAAGAAAAAGGTGGAATCTAAATTAACTGAAGCAAAGAATCATATTAACAAATTTCACACAAGTAAGGATCTAATAGAGTAATAGTTGTATGCACAAAATATTAAAGGAGATACCACTGATATTGGATTCAATGAAGAAAAAAATCAAATCAATGATATGCTAGAAAGAAAGAAAGCACCAGAAGAATCTATAGAAGCTAAGAAGATTGGAAATCATACTGAAGCTAAAGATAAACCATCTAAGGATGAATGCAAGCTAATAAACTGATATTTTTATGTCTGTAACACGCATGGACATATAGCAAGAGATTGTAAAGATGTAAGACCTTTCAATGGTTATTGTTTTTATGCAATAAGTTTGGTCATAGAGCTATGAATTGTAGATCAAATCAAAGAAGTCAGACTCAAAAAAATTAGAGAAATCATCCACAATAGAATGTTAGAAGTCCTAAGAACATTACATGTCAAATATGCAATTATACTGGTCACATAGCTAGACAATGCAGTATGGTAACTCACATCAATGTGCCAAGGAATATAAGAAATCCAGTTATTTGTCAATCTTGTAACAAGGCTGGACACATCTCAAAGTTCTACATATCAAAATTGCAAAGACAAGAAAGCCCTAATAAGTCTTAAAGATCAATATTGGATGAATTAGGAGAAGTCAAGTTTGTACAAGCTACAGAAGATGTGAGAAATATTTGGATGGAAGTAAAGAAAGATAATGTTGATGACTATGTAGTAGATGCATCTGTAATGGATGCACCTTCTACTTCTGGATATACTCATAGGGGGAGATAAATTATCTCTAGACCCCTGCGCGGATGGTATACTCACCCATAGAGTATGTGCCTTTAGTTCTAGATGTTTGGATACTAGTTGTTGATGTATGCAAGAGAACACAACTTGATTGATAGAAGAGACAGAGATTTAAATTCACTTTACATTCCATGTTATGGAGGAAAGCATTAATGGTAGAAATTTTGTTTTAATAATCACCAGAGATCCATTATCCACACATTTGCATTCAAGATCAAGCCTTTGGAGAGCAGAGGAGATCAAAGCAGTTTGTGTTGAAATATTGAAGTTGGTTTATCAACGAAGAAGTGTGAAAATTGTTGCAGAACCCTAGTTCGGGCATGATGATTTAGAAACCCTTTGGAAACCTATTTGAGAAATTAATCAAGTAATGGCCACTCTAGTTGTTTTTAATGTTATTGAAAGGAAGAGGTACATATTTAAGAAGCATCCTTTCAATTCAGTCCTAGATGACCTTGAAGGGGCATTTTCTAGAACTCCTATGGAAGTGATGCACATAGAAGACATACATGTATACATTTATTGCAAGAAGGAACTAGTAGTATTGGATAGAATAATGTTTCACTTAGAGTCAATGATGAAACAAGACATGACATTCATGGATGAGTTCCCACACCTTGAAAACAACCCTATCATGGAGTATGTGACTACATATGAGTTCTATGAATCAGAATGGATTAAGATATTGCTTAGAAGAATACATGATGACTTGTTTTGTATTGGAGAAGTCCCTATCTAAATAACTATTGACCTCATTTATGAGATGATCAAACTTCCTAAGAAAGGAACCATTTTTCCTACTAGAAAGGATGTCAGGAAACTGGTGGAGAAGGCTTGTAAGTCCCAGAGTGATAAGTGTGGCATGACCATAGAGCCAATTGAGGAGAAGGATATCAAGCTCATGGGGATGATACTTGGTTACAAATTCCATCATGCAAACAATGTTAATAGTGTGTCAACAGCAACTATTCTGGTAGTAATCATAATTGCAAGGGAAAATAGAGAATTCAACCTGTGTGAAATCTTGCGTGCATAGTTGTTGGATAATATAAGGGCTATCATACATGATAAGAGAAAAACATTCAGGTTTGGATCATTGATCATCTATATGTACTTCCATATTGTCAGAAAAGTATCAAATCTCTATCTAGATAGGACCATACCTATAATGTCACAGATTTCATTGAAGGTAGCATATGAAAACACCTTGAAAGATTTCATGGACTTGGAAATGAAGACATTTGGAATCAAGATGCAAAGAAGGTATAGGATACCTGAAAGTATAGTGGAAAAATATAAGGATAGAATTTGTTTCATGGTGGAGACAGACATCACTTGCATGGAAGCAGTGGAACCTAGAACTAAGTGGATTTATCCACTTGGTTATGAAGTGGAGGAACATGTTTTAGAAGCATATGCACAAGTCCTCCTATCAGTGCCTAAGGATCCCAATGAACCAAAATGGGGTACTTATGAGAAAAAGACAAGACAATTAGATTCAGTCTTGTATAGTGCAACAACAAAAAGGAAAGCATCAAAGATAACATCAGACATACTAAAAATCTATGGAGTCACACAAGTAGACCTAGATAAGGCAAGGGAAACCAAGATTGCAATGAAACTTGAGAGTGCACCCTCTTCTAAAGTGAAAATAAAGAATACTAATGATCCCAAGGAGAAGAAGAAAAGGATAGAAGAAAACACTCCTCCGCCCACATATACTATTGATCTGGAGTCCACACCACCTCCTGACGCCTAGCAAGATGCCTAAGAGGAAAAAGTAGACTGGTGCAAGCCACCCATCCATTAGAACAACAAGAAGCAAAGGTAGAAACACTCAAGCATCTCCAGAGGTAGAATTCAGACTGAATCTTGAAGTGTTGAGAACCAAGGTAGTAGATAAAGGAAGAATTGATCAAATAGGAAAATTCTATGATAAATATAGTGAGATAGATAAATTAGAGATCCATGGTATGATAATCAAGCACATGATTAAGTTCAAGAAAATAGTTCTGGAACTTAAGATAGTTATACCGCATAATGTATGGAACATTTTAGACTTTTTGAAGAGACAAGCTATAGAAGAAGATCTCAGGATAAGAGAAAAGATATTGGATTAAAGCCTCCTAGTCTATTCATTTGAAGAGAAATCATTATTATTTGATTTGGTGAAGCCGCACCTAAGAACTAAACTGAGAACTCTATAAATTATGAACAAGGATTATGAGTTGGTAGAGAAGGAGACTTAAAAAGCATTTGAGAAGGTATTCTTTGATAGACACATGTACCCTCCCACTATGCCAAAAACCCAAGTCACCACTAAGAAAGTAAAAGTAGTTGAGATTCCCAATGCACAAATGACATGTCTACAATATTTTATATCCTTAGTGATAGTGCCTACTGAAGCAATGGATTCTATGCCCATGCTTGAAACAAAAGATGACACTATCATGATTGATAATGTTGAAATATCAATGGTGGTAATAGATAAAGACTTAGATAAGTTTGAGGAAGCCTTTGTGAGAAACAAAGAGGCTGAGATACTATGTGGTGATGATACACCTATGCAGCAAGAACAAGTCCAAATTGAAGACCTAACTAGATAGGAAGAAGAAAAGGAAGTTGAAGACCTGACGAGACATGAAAGTGAGAAGGAAGAGGAACATAAAGAGGAACCTTCTATGGAAATCCTAGTGAATGTAAAGACTGAGGTTATGGAAGTAAGTAAAAGCTCACTCCTTACACCTAGGCCATCAATCTCATTGTTGTTAAGTTTGACCCCTAATACAGCCAATTTAGACTCTTGGGGAGAAGAAGAATTAATAAAGATCAATGTGTTAGCAATGGAGAAAGAAAAGGAGAAAAAAGTAATGAGGAATCCATTATTTGTTGAATTAGTAAACATACTGAACAACCTACTTCCTGAGGACAAGAAAGTAATAAAAGCTCATTCAATGGATGATGTAAGCAACATTCTATCAAGTTTTGAAGAAAATTTCTCTAGTCTTGAAGAGTCACCATATAAAGTTGTAGAAGAGAAATATATTAAGAAAAGGCTAAGTGAATTGATAGGTAACTTCGCACTTGACCTTAGTTCTCTAAAGGTTGGTCAAGCTTTGTAGAAAGATTTAGCAGCTAAAGGAAGAAAGATAATAGCTGATTGTATGGATAAAGACAAACTTACTGCAGACCTCTCAAAGAAGATTCAAGAAGAAGAATCTATGATGATAGCTATGAGAAAATTAGTGCTAGATCCCTCACAAGATGTAAACATGTGCAAAAATGTCTATCAAGGACAGTTAGACAAAATTGAGAATGCATAAAAAGAAATGGCTAAGATAAGGGCTAGGAAAACTCAGTTAAGGAATGCACCTGCACCCTCCCTAGATGTGTTGAATCAGAATATCAAGGAGATAGATGCCACTATTGTGACATATGATCAAGGTCCTAGCATAGATCTAGAAAAGATGGATAAGTTAGCTTATGCATTATGCACCCATCTCCAAATAGTAGATGCACTCAAGGTATTTTGGTAGCAAGAGATCCAAAACCTCAAGATTGCATACCCAGATGTACTCACTATGCAAGTACTTGAAGTTCATTTTTTAATGCCTTTGTCATTAATGTCAAAGGGGGAGAAAAGTAATATGAAGCATTAGAAGGATAGAGTAATATGGAGTAGTAGAAGGGAGATATAAGATAGAGTATATAATGTACAAAAAAAGATAAGAGTATATGTTAAGAAGCTTTTTGGTAAAGATGTAGTTTAGCAACTTTGCCATTTTCCTTTATTTCCATTAATGAAAAAGGGGGAGATTATTGGAAAGTTAACTATACTAGTGTATATGACTAAGATTAGTGTTGTCATTATGGAAACAAAGTCATATGGATTTTTGGTGTCAGCGCACTTAGAAGATCAGAATTTGGCCAAGTATGGAAGACATAATAGTTAGTTAAGTACCTAATGAATAGAGCATCATGGCACATGCGTATGATCAAGTTTTGGTATGCACCATTGAAGATAAGATTTTGAGTATGTAATCATGCTAAGTCTAAGAATATATGATCATAAGAATTAGTATGAAGAAGTTACAGCGAGTTGAAGTGACACAGTCAGTGAGCGAGAGAACAAAACAAAGAATGCAGCCGATAGACAAGATTTTGATTAGTATTTTGTTTTGTAAAGGCTATGCACATATTGTATTTATGTTCTAAATAGGATAATATCAATTTATGTAAACACACTTGAGCCAATTCATTTGGAAGCATTGTATGTTATCGGTTATAGGTCAACCTAGTTAATAGTTTGGTTTGCGCCTATAAATAAGACACACACCTTTGTATTTGACCATGGCATGAGATATAGAGCTAATAGAAGAAGAGAAGAAGTATGCAAAGAGAAGTTAGAATGATATAGAGCTTTACAAGAGGTTAAAGCATCACCACAGAAAAGGAACTGATCAAACAAGTGGTGTCATAGCAGGAGTTCACCATTGCAGATATAGTGTATATCTGATATCTAGGAGGTTGTAGCCTTCTCTATTGAGTAGTGAGCTCTGGCAGTTAGCCAATCACCCCTAATAGGGTTTGTTACTTCAAGACTCCTAACATGGTCTGACCCTTGAAAAATTCATTGTACTAAAGCATTGTAATGACTGCTCCTAACAGGGAAAAGAAACTTTAATATGTTCACAATACACAAGTACAATTATTCATGGGTATTAATTCCCATCAGGTTTTTTCCTTTGGCCAAGGTTTCCCCGTAATCATATCTGGTGTTATGTGTTATGGATGTTTATTTTAATTTCTTTAATATTTAGTTCAGAAATTAAGTTATTGAGTTAAGTATCAAGTATCAAAAATTAATATTATAGAACACGGATTCACCCCCCCTCTTAGTGTTCCCATTCCTAATAGTTAGGACAACCTATCCTTGAGTCAAAGTATTAATCCTAGCTATTCATCCATTGTAAAGAACCAAAATTTTGGGTGTCATTACCCAGGATGGTGTCAAAATATGAAGTTATTTAGAGTCATTAATTTATTGTTAGTCTTTAATAGTGTAGAAATTTTGTGTTATCTTCTTTCTAGTAATCCTTAGTTCTAGTTAGGAATGAAACACCATTCTTTCACCAATTTCTGTGTAGGTTCAGTGGTATTTTTTTAAAGCTATATGCATAGATCAAGGAGAAGATATGATCTTGGAAGATTTCTTCCTAATGACCCTCACCATGAAAATCAACTAGTTGAGTTTGAACAATTACCAGAAGAAGAAGAATAAGAAGAGAAAAATCCATTTCCTCATGTATTTTCTGATTTGAGTAGTACTAAAACATCCTCTAAAGATCCCATTGTTTACATTTTTTTTGAAAATCCATTTTATTTAATACTTTATCAATAAATGATGGCTTTCCAGAATGCACCTAATCATCCTACCTTTCCATTTCCTATTATCAATCAAAATCAAGTTGACAACCTCAAGAATATTCCTACCTCAGGCCTTCCTAAATTATATGGGCTAGTAAAAGGGGACCCAAAAACCTTTCTATTTCAATTTGATATCCTTTATAAGAGATATTATTATACTACTAATTCTCATGGGCTCAAGTTTTTTCATACTACATTGAAAGAATCTACACTAAGAGGGTTTATGAGCATAGATAGGAACATCATTGACAGTTGTGATATAAGATGAAAGAAAATTTCTTTGAGAAGTACATGGAATACTATAAGGGTAGTGATCTATGAGGTGATTATATTTTTAGAATGCATAAGAAGGAGGATGAAATCTTGGAGGACTATGTAGAAATATTTATGTTTAATTTCAAGAAGTCATAGCATAATACACTTAGCAAAGATTCCCAAAATCTGATATTCCTCAAATGAATTAATGAGAATTGCATGGAGACTTTAGACCTAATTGGAGGAGGATGTATTACTCATACTAATTGGGAATAAATTAGGATGATTTGTCAAAAATAATCTTATTCTATCATGAAGAAAGGTAGAGGTTATCAATCTAGTATGGGCATGTCCTTAAGTGGAGTTTCAAGAATAAAGATCACTAACTTTGTCAAGGATTTCAAACAAGATATTATTAATAACATGGATACTTTGTTACATACACACTAAGTAATCAAGATACATGAAGAGGTAGAAGAAATTCTAGAAGAATTTTTTCCTCATTGTAGATAGAAGGAGAGGGACTACAAATGCAAATCAATGGCCACAATAGATACTATGCAAATGCAACCAAATTCAGACTAGTAGACGATGATGAAGGATAAATTTTATATATTTCTCAAAGGTAACCATGGCCTTTAAGAGAATGTATGCTTGAGGATCCATTTTAATTTCATAGTCATTATTCAAATTCATATGTTACTCGTAATCAGTGGCAAGCTACCTATCAACCAAATTTTTGAAACTATCCCAAATAGCCTTGGAATAACCCACAAAATATTTGGACAACTTACCAAAATTGTAGTCCTCCACCTTAGTGGAAACCACCACAAGAGAATTTGAAAAAATACCCTCAATGTAGAGGTAATCAATAGTGGTCAAATCAACCTAATAATTACCTACAACCTCTAAATCATCCCACTTAGCCAACTCTCATGCCCCCTCTAAATCCAAATGCTAGTGCACCAAGGTCTACTCAGTTACTAGTCTAACCTGCACCTAATTTGAACAATAAAATAACACAATAATTGGTCTATTCAAATTATCCTAATCAATATCCTACCTATTGTTGGAATTAGGAGAGATAGGTATTGAGAGGGGAGGGGTGAATCAGTGCCTTCAAAAACTTTTACTTGTAAACCTTTCTGATATATAACTGTAAATAGTATTAACCAACCAAAACAACTTGAATCTAACTGCATGTATCAATCATTCATTTAACTTATGAAAGTAAACAACATGACATCAATATGACAATCACATGACACAAGTATTTTGGTAATGCAGAAACCCTTGTTAGAAGGTAAAAACTACGATGGGGATGACACCCACAAATTCTTCACTACTACAGATAGAAAAGGTTTCCCTGTTAGGGCTACAAGTTTTGATCACTTCTGGTGATCTCACCCTATTAGGAGTGACATGTTAGGTCAGATATATCTACCTAGTTATAGGATTTTAACAACACTAATGAAGTGTGCACTTGGTTAAGAGATTTACATAAGATTGTTAAGTCTACTCTATTAAGAGATTTTATCCAAAACCCTATTGCAATTGTCAAAAAGTAATAGGCAATTATCTACTATTTGACAACTCAGTTGTCTGATACAAATCTATAAGCTCTGATAAAATATCACCTTACTTGTGATGAATCTCTACTCTAAAATTCTCGGTAGCCTCTACTGATTCTACTCAATCTGAATTCCTCTATACTCAGTTCTGCTCTATTAACTGATAGACTTGAAGTTAGGCAATTGCTTCAAGTGCTCCATGATTCATATATCAGCTGAAACCAAAAATGATGTGAACACACAAATATATAGTGTTCTATTTTTTCCACTTTAACAAAATTAGGTTACACAACATAGTCATAACCCTAAGATCTACAGTGTATAATAATAACCTAGATCAACTATTACAAAAGATATACATTGCATTTAATGAATATCATCACATTAAATGTTCCTCGATCTTGGTAAAATGTTTTATGAACCGTTGTAACCATTTGCATAGAAGTATGTGCCATTTCAGATTACTATGCCATTTTCTGTGATCCTCGGTAAACATTATGTAAACTACTTAGTGTATACTGTGATGCTTAGTGTTTATTGTCTGTCAGTGTCGATGTCTGCTGGTGCTCGGTAAACTATTTTTTTCTTGATATATAAGCTTTACTGGCTAGTTTGTTCTGCTTCATGTTACTGATTAGCTCAATGTAAGTGACCGACCGATATCTTTACAAACCTTTGGTACTAATGACAACCTAAAATTCTCAATAGAGATAACAATCTCCCCCTTTGGCATTAGTATCAAAACTTCAAATGTATATAGACAAAATTTTCTATATAACTTATATCTCTACCATATACATATACACATCAAAAAAATTTCTAAGTACTAAGTACTCCCCCTCGGTGCAAGCTCCCGATAATATGTAGTATACATAGTATCTATGTACATATTTTTCATAACAACTTATACATTGTTTTCCCCCTTTTTGATAGTAATGCCAAATACAAAAATGAAGTAGTATACTCACATCTTGTCAAAAATATGTTGGTGGGTTTTCTTCACTGACTCCAAGAGGTTGTCCCATTCCTCTTTCAAGTTGGTGAGATCAATGTGCTCAAGACTGACTTGTGCATGCATGTCAAAGATGTTATCTAACACCAAAATTTCTGGTGTTGCCATGAGTTCTTCAGCTTTGACAATGGGTGTCTCAAAATATTTTAGCTATGGTAGGAGTTCTTTCTGTAACTCAGTAACCTGATTTGTTATGTGCTCTTCTTGTTTCTGCAAATCTGCTATTAACCATCAGAGTTCCTAAACTCGGTGAATGTGCTTTAAGAAAGCATGAGGCTCGATTATAGATGCATTTGTACTCAACTGTATTTCTGCTTCTAATCCTTTGATCTTTTCACTAACTTCAACAGTGAAGGTGTTTGTAGTACAAAGCTTCAATAAATATTGACAATTAACTGGGTGATGGTTTTGATCTCGATGATTACGTCAAATAATTTGACCTTCTTCAATGCCACTTCTAGGCTTATTTTTTGTGCCAGTTTGTGCTATATCTTGGATTTTTTCCTTTCTTCAATCCATTGTTCTACATCAGTATTTGGTTCATTGATCTTCTTAGAAAGTGTAGCAAGTTGATCTATGATAGGCATATCCTCATCAATATTAACCTCAGGTACTACCTGTTGGAGGATATCCTACACATCTGTTAAGATTTATTTTCATTTGCGTTCTTGCTTCAACTTCTCTCGTGTTGCCTTTCTTGAACATAATTCCCCATATTTACTCAATTCTTCAGGGCTTAGGGTCCTCAAGTCACACTCAGGGATATTGATCACTTCATCTAGGGTGACCAGACCTTTTCCTTTCTTCTTCTTCTTCTTCTCTGGTGCTATAGGTGATTTTTTATCAATAATAGCAATAGTTTTATCTCTAGATTTCGAAGTATCCTTCCCGGTTAACACATGTTCTTCCTTCTTCTACTCCTCAGTAGTTGTAGTCATGGTTGATATAGTAGGATTCTTGGATGTGGTGTCAAGTGGGATTACCTCTATTTCCTTTTTTTCTTCTGTTTCCTTTGCCTTGGTGGAAGGTGCCTCTATTTGTGTAGGCTCATCTATTTCTGTAGGTTTCTCTGTGTCTTGATCCCCTATGATGTCTTTGTTTTGCTTGGGGTTTGAGCCATTGGGTTGTACTTGGGAAACAATTTCAGTTGCTTTTGCAAGTATGTGAAGTTCACCTGGTAGTGATGTAAATAGACATTCAGTGTCCAGTGCTTCATCTTTATTAGGTGCAATATTTACATCTTCATCATCTTTGTCATCAGGATCACCATTTGTGATGTCCTCAATGAGTACATCATCATCGGTTTTCTTCTCCAGTTAAACTTAACTTTATCTGGTGCATCCTGTGAAATAATTATTGTTTCCTTGTCCTCAGTGATATCAATTGCCTCGATAACTGTTATACTAGTATTCTTTTATTTCTTTGTTGTTCCCTCATCAATGAAAATACCTTTACCTTTGGAATTGTGTCTCTTCTTAGACTAGTTTAAGAATGCTTCTTGCTCAGCTTTTTCTTCGGCCTTCAAAATTGATGTCCACACAGAATCAGTTGTGGTATCCATATCTACTACATTTTCATCCATGATCATCAAGGCTCTATTCTTGATCATAAAGTTTTCTTGGTATTTGGCCAAGTATTCACTAACTTCTCCAAAACTTAAATGTGAGGCTGCCCGAACTAGAGAGTGTTCTCTCTTTCTCTTCTTGGTGTCTAGTGAAATAGCCCATTTTTCAATAATTTTGTCATGCAACTTTTTCGGTAATGCACAAGTAAATTCCATTGGAACTTTCTTGAATTTTATCATCATTTGGATGACAGCCTCTTCAATCTTGGTTTGATGTTCTTTTGACATCTTGTCAAATCTTTCTAGTAAGGGATCAGTGAGGTTTCCATGTTCAATTATGTCTTCAATAATTTCATCTATGGGTAAAAGTACAAAGCTGTGTCACACTTTTATAAAGAAAAAGGTCAACAACACACAAAATTTTTAACTTCAATGACATAAAAAGGACATTTATGTTTAAAATTTGGAGATGATGTAAACTAATGAAATGTGTAAAAGTGGATGAAGTTTATGCCTATAATTTTTTAAATTTTTTTTGAACAAGAATTCACATAGTTTTTAAATTTTTTAAGTCCATTTTTTACTTGCTGAAAAATGTTGAAAAATGAGGGTCTTGTCCGCACCAAAAAAGTATATGCAAATAATCTTTTTTTCCTTTCATTTCAAAATATGTCATAGATAAAATGTACAGCTAGTGCAGAAAAGAAGAAAAATTAGTTTTCAATTTATATTTTCTCTGTTATAACTACTCAAAGTCGAACATACCTAAAATTGATAGTTTTCATCTCATGTCAAATTTTCCCTATCTTATTATTGACCACTTTGAATCAATTGACATCATCTTCTATCTCAGTTTCCTCAAGATCTTCTTTATTTCTTATGAATTTTCTCCTTTTCTTTGGTGCCTCAACTACAACCTTGTTCTTTCTCTTAATATATTTCTTTGTTGGTGTAGTTGCTCTCCTTTTTGTGAATTTCTCTTCTTCTTCCTTATCGGTTGATGGTGCTACAGTCGATGATCATGTCTTCATACCTTCATGTACATGTGACTGCTTCTTTATAGGACTTTCAGGTGGAGGAACTAGCGTGGGATCTTCTTCTTTGTCAGACTCGGTCTCCTCACTATTATATGGTTTGTCAGCTAACTGCAACTGAACTTTGGTTGCCTATTCAATTGGTGTCTCTTTAGATATCTCAGACCCATCTCCATATTTAGCAGTGAGATTTTTCTTCATCTTCTTTATCTTTCTAGAAATTTTACCGATTTCTATATTTGTTGAAATTCTAGATTTGGCCTCTTCATATACTCCAAACCTAGTGGCAATGGGATCTTTTGGTAGTGCAAGCAGTGCATTAATAGATTTCAGTGCAAAATCATGGTTCATTTCATATCCCATCAGTGGCAACCATTTTATCCTAGGTTCAACTACTTTTATCAAAGTATAATCTGTGTTGACTACAAAACATATATCATTCTCAAATCTTTGAACTAATTCCCTCAGAATTCTGCTTCTTTTATGCATTTTAGATTGAAACTCTTTGAAGTATGCATTAAACTCTATATTCAATGTATCTCCTAACTTATTCATCATTTCACTGATCTATTTTTTTATCGGTATATCTGGTATCCAATTTACTTTACCGGTGCTAGGCACATACTTTTGTAGATAGAAAAATATGCATGCAAGTAGAGGTCTGAACTTACATGTGTTAGACTTCTTTTTCCTTATGGTCTTCATATTCTCCTGAAGTTGATGAAATAGTACCTCGGTAAGATCAACCTGGTGACCTTTTACCACAATTTTTTGTGCCATGTCTACTGTGCTGTAGGGTATGTTGATGAGTCTGCTCAATTGAAATAACTTGTACTCAATCACATGTGTTGTAAATTTGACTTTTGGGTCTTTGATTATCAAAATCTTCAATGCCCGACCGTCCCATTGTGCTCCAGTATATTTCTCAACATCTGATCATGATGAACTATGAAAAGCCTTAGCCTTGTTGGTTGTAGGGAGCCTAGTAACTCTACTGATCATTTTCTTGTTGACCTCAATTGGTTTATCCAACCAGAATTTTTCATCATGATACTTGCTCAAAATGATTCTGATCCAATCTATTTTGAATGATTGCAAAAAGTGTATAAAACATGATAACCCTGATTCCTCAATCTTCTTGTAATCTGATTTCATTTTTCCATTAGGGCCACAAAGTTGTTTATATGCTGCAATAGTTTCAAAATCTCCAACTTCTTTGATTTTGCAATGAATATATGATCTTACGTCTTCTGTTAATAAAACCCTTTTTGGTATGCTAAAAAAAGAACCCATTGTATCTATTTGTGGTATGACCTTGGGATGTGGTTTAAATTTAGGTTCATCAAAATTTTCCCTAATGATTAGATTAACTTCCTCCTCAACACTTTGTGATTTCCTTGTAGATGATGTAGATGCCATAAATCAATTCTAGGGTTTGGGCAAGCAGCAGGATAAAAAGTGATAAATAGAAAATGAACTTACTCGGTATCATGAAGAGTGATGTCAATTCGATCTAAACTAGCCTTGAATCCTTCTAAAAATCTTTTAGCTCAAACTCTACTCTTCAAAATCACAATGTAAAAATGAACTCTGTTCTCGTGTATTTATAGACTTTTCGATATTCCCACTTGAACTTTCTTGCAATAAATACTTGATCTAACTTTCGGTATGAAACAACTGTCAGCTCGGTGACAAATAAAATTTTTCATCCATTCGGTTAACATAGAATTTCTTCATCGATTGATACATGTGCTTGGTTAACCTTAGATAGTGATTACCGACAAGTAACCAACTCTCGATCTCTCTTTTACTGACTGTATAACATTTTTAGCTCATGACAACTAAACCATAGTGCATCTTTATCCATGCTGATTTGGTATAAGTAAATCATGCATAAGGAACTATATGTAAAATGTGATAATTTGAGATGTTAGTCCCATACATACCTATTTCACCTTAAGTGGAGGTACCGATGTCACCCAATCCAGTGGATGAGGTTTCACCGACAAAATTACTTGACTCAACATTCTCATTAGATGCCTTCTTCCACATAGTGTTCCTTAACTTTGTGATATCTGTGATAGTATATCCACTTTCAAATATATGTTTTTCATCTAGTGCTTGGTCTCTGTAATTCTTGCTTAAATGACCGACCCTATGATAGTGCATACAAGCCATTTCAGTGCTTATCCAGCTTCTTGATTGTCCAATCTAGCTCTTTCTATAACAATTTGCTACAATGTGTTCATATCTACCAGAAGCAATATAGTTAGCCCATGTATTATAATCCCAAACATAAGAGTTACCTTGTCTCTTCAATTGATAGGGCTTTCACTATGTTTTCTACTTAGGAGTCCATACTTGCTTCATCTTAGCTTTACACTCTCGTGCAGTGTGTCCATGTTTATTACAAGTATAGCATATTTTCTCCATAGTGGTATTATTAGCAAGATCATTTTTCTTAGCTCTACACTCATAAGAAAGATGTCTAAAATTAGCATAGTAGTAACAATATACATCAAACTTAGGAGTGACAGGATGTTTACCTTGTGCTTTGCTTCTACACACATTAGATGTATGTCCCAGTTTGCCACAGTGATAACATGTCAACACTTTAGGTTTCAGTTTTTTATTGTTATTGACCTTTTCATCTTGTTATGATGATTCTCCTTCACCAGTGTAGCCTATTCCAGCTCTACCCCCAAATCTTCTTTGATTAGACAAGAAATCATCAATCTTCTTGGAACTATCCTTAGCAAGTTTCTTCATTTCATTTTGTTGTTGTTGATTTTTCACTTCATTTCTTAACTTCTCATTCTCTTCTCTAAGTCTTGCAACATCTTCTAGTCTTCTTGACAATTCTCCATTCACTCGGTTTACCTCTTGATTCACAGTCATCATTTGATTAGTTACTTGGAAATGTCGATCAGTGAGTCTTTGTATCTCACTCTCTTTAGCTTGAAGTTGTTCAGTCATTTGTCTTTGGTCATCAATAGCCAGATTCCTTTCTTGCTTGGCTTGTTTTTCTTTGTTCATTATTTCTACCATTCTCACCATCTGAGATTCTTGACTGATTTGTAGTGCTTTCACTTGATTAGTTAAATGTTGATTTTTTTCAGATAAATCAGTGATTATGCTTTCAGATCCATCAGAGATGCTTCCAGAACTAGATCCAATATGCTCGAACATTTCATCAATAGGTTCTTCATGGTTACCGATCTCATTTTGTAGAATAGCTAGGTTCTTCCTTTCAACCAGTAATTTCTTTAGTCCTTCCTTGGATTGCTTATACTATTCCACAAACATTTGCATTTTTATCTTCTGATTCTCAATAGTCTTGTCAAGCTTGTATCTCTCCATGACTTAGATCTTTTACCCTTTAGTGGTTAAACTATTCAATAAGAGAATTGTGCTTTGATACCAATTGTTGGAATTAGGAGAGATAGGTACTAAGAGGGGAGGGGTGAATCAGTGCCTTCAAAAAATTTTACTTGTAAACCTTTCTGATATATAACTATAAACAGTAATAACTGACCAAAACAACTTGAATCTAACTGCATGTATCAATCATTCATTTAACTTATGAAAGTAAACAACATGACATCAATATGACAATCACATGACACAAGTATTTTGGTAATGCAGAAACCCTTGTTAGAAGGTGAAAACTATGGTGGGGATGACACCCACAAATTCTTCACTACTGCAGATAGAAGAGGTTTTCCTGTTATGGCTACAAGTTTTGATCACTTCTAGTGATCTCACCCTGTTAGGAGTGACATTTTAGATTAGCTAGATCTACCTATTTATAGGATTTTAACAACACTAATGAAGTGTGCACTCGGTTAAGAGATTTACATAAGACTATTAATTCTACTCTTTTAAGAGATTTTATCCAAACCTCTATTACAATTGTCAAAAAGAAATAGGCAATTATCTGCTATTTGACAACTCAATTATCTGATATAGATCTATAAGCTCTGATAAAATATCACCTTACTTGTGATGAATCTTTGCTCTAAACTGCTCAGTAGCCTCTACTGATTCTACTCAATCTGAATTCCTTTGTACTCAGTTTTGCTTTGTTAACTGATAGAATTGAAGTTAGGCAATTGCTTCAAGTGCTCCATGATTCATATATCAGCTCACACCAAAAATGATGCAAACACACAAATATATAGTGTTCTATTTTTGCTGCTTTAACAAAATTAGGTTACACAACATATTCATAACCCTAAGATCTACGATGTATAATAATAACCTAGATCAACTATTACAGAAGATATACATTGCATTTAATGAATATCATGACATTAAATGTTCCTTGATCTTGGTAAAATGTTTTATGAACCATTGTAACCGTTTGTATAGAAGTATGTGCCATTTCAAATTACTATGCCATTTTTTGTGATCCTTGGTAAACACTTTGTAAACTACTTAGTGTATACTATGGTGCTCGGTGTTTACTGTCTATTGGTGTCGGTGTCTACTAGTGCTTGGTAAACTATCTGCTGCTTAGTATATAAGCTTTACTGACTAGTCTGTTCTACTTCATGTTACCGATTAGCTCCATGTAAGTGACCAACTGATATCTTTACAAATCTTTGGTACTAATGACAACCTTAAATGCTCCATAGAGATAACACCTATGCTTTGGACCTAAGTGACTTACACTTACATTTAGGAACAACCCTTCCTGCACCAACTTTTCCTATTATTACTAAGGTTCCTATTAAAGAAGGAGATAGTTCACCTTTCACTGACCCTATTGTGCAACCTACTCAATTAGGGCATCATAATCCACCTAATAATGATGATCCAATGCCATCATTTCCTTAAAGTTTATAAATTTAGAATCTAAACTAGATGCTACCTTTGATTTCATGGATAAACTTAAAAATGTGTGTTCTAAAATACCCTTGTTTCAAGAAATTAAAGGTGTTCCAATATACAATAAAGAAATAAGGGATTCTTTCTTAAATTACCTAGGGAGGAAGAATAAAGATGCACAAATAATTCATGTGATGGGTAAGATAGAAGATATAATTCTAGGGAAATTAGTTGTACCTAAGTATTCTGACCCTAGTAATCAAATAGTGGGAGTCACTATGAAAAGTACCTTGCTAAAAAATTGATTGACTTATTTGGTATCTCTCATAAATGTAATGAAAAAAGGTATAGGGTATAAAATTAATCCTCCTAGTTTGATGCCAAACCCTATTATCTTGCAATTAGCTGGAAAATCTACTATCGAACTAGATGGAATTATTGAGGATCTTGTTATTACCTTGGACTCATAGGAATATCCTATTTATTTCATGATTTTATCCCCTAAGGATACCTTAGGAGGATGTCCTATCATCCTAGGAAGACCATGGTTAACCAATACAAATGCTTATATAGGGTGTAGATCTATATTTATGACCATCTTCAATTGAGATAACATGAAGAAGTTAATATTATACCCTTTAACTCAATCACATGGAGACCTTGAAAAGCCTATTTGGCCTAATCTAGGCAAGGAGAAAGAAGATGAGTTTAATTAGTTGGCTACCTTAATGATGATATATAGAAGCCCATTCATGAAAATTCAAGGAGGTGACCAAGTCTTGTCTTAACTTATGTAGAGTGAATATGAAGTTGAGGGAGACGGAAACACTTCTCTAGCTTGTTTAACATGTCCATTACATACATTGTTGCAAAAATTATCTTTTTCACCGTATCCTATCATGTCCTAATTTTTTCACACCTTACTATCTTATGAAATTAAAATTTCATTTTTTAATCAATTCTCAGTGATTGATCTAACCAATTAAGAAGAAATATCAATAGGAAAGTATTCTAATATCAAGAAAATCCTTACCAACAATAAAAAAAACCTCTTATTGGATTTGTTTCACTCGCATAAAGAGGATTTTTCATGGGATTACATTGATATGAATATATTAGATCCAAAGATATGCACACATAGAATCTATATCAAGGAAGATATCAAACTTGTTAGACAACCTCAAAGGAGAGTGAATCCTTCCCTATGAGAAATAGTGAAAGTAGAATTACATAAATTGTTGGATGGAGGTTTTATATATATCCAATATATGACAGTGAATGGGTATCTTATCTAGTTATTTTTCCTAATAAAGGAAGAAAATGGAGGGTATGTGTGGATTATGGAGAGCTCAATTCAGCCACCAAGAAAGAGCATTTTCCACTTTCTTTTATAGATCAAGTCTTAGATTCTCTAGTAGGGGAAAAAT
Source organism: Chamaecyparis obtusa (assembly GCA_027943335.1). Classification (NCBI taxonomy): domain Eukaryota; kingdom Viridiplantae; phylum Streptophyta; class Pinopsida; order Cupressales; family Cupressaceae; genus Chamaecyparis; species Chamaecyparis obtusa. The sequence continues at coordinate 758,501 of BSBK01000789.1, forward strand.
ATTTTTCATTTCTTGATGGGTTTAGTTGATACAAAAAAATCAAGATTGCACTAGAGGATCAAGATAAAATCAATTTTACATGCCTATGGGGAACTTATGCATACTCTATTTGTCCTTTTGGTTTGTGCAATGCACAAAATTTTTAGAGGGAAGTCATTAGAATTTTTGTAACATATCTCATAATTACATGAAGATATACATGTATAATTTCACTACATGTGAACAGTCTCTTGAATAATAATTAACCTATTTAGGTAAGGTATTTTAGATATTCAAAGACCATAATCTCTCCCAAAATAGTGAAAATATTTCTAATGATGCAGGAAAGGGGTTGTAAGAAGAATTCTCAATATCTTTTTGTAGACACCTAAAAATCCTTTAGAAAATAAAGTATTTTTATTTTCTGAAAATCTCTGATGACATCATCATTTATTAATTAATTATTTATTTAATTAATTAATTTATTTTTATGTCATTAAATCCATTTTTCTTAATTAAAAATATTTAATTAAGAAATCCCTTCCAAAAATGTTTAAATCTTATTTAAACATTATCTCCTTATTTATTAATTATTTTAATTAATAAATTGACCAAAAATCCCCCCAAAAATAATTAATTTATTTTTTGCCCAAAACTTAGCCAATTTCCTTTAGACCACTAACCTCTTCCAAAATCTTCTAATTCCTTCTTAATCTCGATTAAAAGGCTAATCCCATCTTTTCTAACCCTAATCCCAAGGCTAAATATTTAATTAAGATTAAATATTCATTTTCATATTTATTGAAATATTTCAATAAATATTCCCAAAACTTAAGCTTTTGGAATGAATAAACTTTTATTCCATAAAACCAAGGAGAATTCTAGACTCTTCTAGAATCTTCTCAAATCCAACCTCTTCACCCATCCTAATCCTAAATCCCCTAATCCTAATTCCTCCCTTAACCTTGTCACATTCCCTAAACAAGGTTAGCCAAACTCTTAAGCTTACCCCAAAGTCAACAAAGAGGGCTTCCCTTTTTGAAATGCATTGAAGGCATTTAAGGCCTCCTTATCCCTCTTACATGCATTTATGGTGCATTTAAGAAGCCCCTCACCCCTTTCTTACACCCTTTGACCTTAGGCACATTTCTCAAATTGTACACATTCCTCCCATCTTTCAACCCAATGCCCTTGTGACACTTGTCACAAGGAGGTGATCCCTAAACTAGCACAATCCATGTGCTTCCCTTTGAATGAATCTTGGCCTCTCTTAAAGATTTCAATCCTGGCCATTCATTCCTCCTACCCCAAGCCTTTAGAAATCCTATAAATACCCATCCTTTCAAGAGCAAATCAATCCACTTTCATTCTCAAGCAATAGCAAACTTATAATGCCATTTTCATTCTAGACTTAGCACAAATCATCTTAATTAGTTTATTTTCAAAGCATTTTAGCTCATCATAGCTTAGCAATAATGGATTAACCTAGTTTATTTCATTGTTTTGCATAGCATAGCATCATATCACATCTCTAATTTGGTCTAAAATCAATCTTAGATTAATCATCATGTAGCTTAAATCTCCTTTTGAAGCATTTTTGAGCCTCTTGAAGCCTTAGGGGCAAATCAGGTATTCCATACCTATTTTGTGCCAATTTTGGGGTTTTCATGAGCTTCAAATCATCCTAAATGCATTAGACTATGCTCCAAATGCTTAGAGAGCACATCCACATCCCTCTAATCTAAGCAAATCAAACAGTGCATGGGTGCAAACTATTTCTAGCTCAATCTGAGGTGGCTTTGCTTAGAGCTCTTTGTTTTTGTTTTGATTGTATGCTAGATTAAACTCTTAATGTTTGATTGATTTGAGCCTTTCAAAATAGATAACAGGTACCATCGAAAGCCTTGCGCACATTCTGGCATGCCCGGTGGGACCAAAACCACAATCATTTTGATGAGATTATACTTTATATGCTTGTATTTGCAGGAAACAAATGAAATGTCACCTTCAAGAAATTAAATGTCGCCTACAGCAATTAAATGTCACCTTCAAGAAAAGAAATGTCACCTTCATGAAAAAAAATGTCGCCTACACAAAATACAGTCACGCCTTCAAGCAATTAAATAACACCTTCAAGAAATAAAATCACGCGTACGGACACTGTTTTCACGCCTGGTTACTGGTAGATTTCTGCTAGCCATAACTTCTATTCTACCTCTACTTCTTCTTCTGTCGCCTGCATGTAATGAAATCATGCCTTTGACAAAAGAAATCACGTCTTTGCATAGTTATCTGTCACCTATAAAGGTACAGAATGTCACCTGTAAGAATGAAATGTCACCTCTGAACTTTCCAGCATCGTCTATAAGCTGGACAGTGTCGCTTTTTGGTGTTTTTCTGTCTGGGACTGGATTTATTTTTTATTTTGCAAAAGGTCAAAATGAATCTTGAATGAAACTAAAGGAAAGAACTTAGGTCCTAAAGTGTCATTGTCATTTTGAAAATCAAACCCAATCTCGAATGCACTAAAGGGAACGAACACTCTATTCCCTCTCTTGTTTCAGATTTCAAAAGCAAGTAAACGAACACAATCTTGAATGATCTAAGGATAAAACAAAGCACATTTTCAAAGTCCCTAAATCAACTTGCAAATATCAATCTTGAATGCCCAAAAGGAAAGAACTTGCAACTGCTCAAATCATTTACATTTTGAAGAAAGAACAAATCAAAATCTGAGCACGTGTGTCTTCATTTTCAAAGTTCAAACATCACTTAATCAATTTGGAAAAATGAACAAACTTGCTTGATGTGCATCTAGGAGTTTTCATTTTCTGTAAATCCTTGTTAAAGTAAGCAACGTAGAACATTTGGACGCGGACAAGTTCACTTGTTCTACTTTTAGCGAGGCTTGTCCGGGGAGAAAAGTGCTTCCTCCTCGGAGAACGACCTCAAACCGGTATCCCCCCGGCTGGTATATAAATAAAGTGAAGGAAAAAAGTACTCACTTACATCTCCTAATCTCTGGGCATCTTGTGCCAAATACAAATGTCTAGGGAAAGGTAAATATTCCTCCCCTAGCATTGTTGGCTAGGTTCTTAAGTGAGTCACAGGCGGTCAACATAACCGGGTATGGAGACTCCACAGAACTATTAAAAAACTTGATAAAATAGAGGCTACCCTATCTACATCCGAAAGTATCAAAATCTTTGTGCAAGGACCGATTCCAAGGGGTTTACCGGATCACCTCAAGATTACTCACCATTTGTATTCCCTTTTAGGGGGTACCAAGCTGTGGGCAAGCGATTTTGATACTCACCTTCCTTAGGTAGATCTATTTGAAGTGCTTGATAGTCAATGCTCCGTGACAACACTTGTTGGAACATACACTTTTCAAAGCTTTATCAAAGTTAGTTATCTTGTTTGTATCTCACAAGGTTGCTTTGTCCCTTGCGGAGATTGCTTTTTCAAAAATATTTGTTGAAATCTATCCTTTGCCATTGGAAAACATCAAACTAATCTACAACTTGGTTCAAAGATACTCAGAACAACCATGTCAGTCCAAATCCTCCCAAAATCCAGAAAATGTCCAATGCTTTTAGAATCTCAAAACATGGTCTTCCAATCATATTCAATCCAGTCTTGTCATCCTTTCCTCCTATCCTAGGTTAGCAGAGTCATGTTGGTCATCCCCCTTTCCCCTTATCTATCTTCCTCTAAAGTCAATCTTCTTCCAATCTTGAGCCAAATCCAATCCCAGTCTGATCCTATCAGTCATCCTAGTCTGGGTCTTAGTCTTCCAATCCATGTTCATCCTTCATTCCTATCCAACTCATCCACAAGTCAGCACGTCTCAAAACTATTATGATGAGTTTGGTTATTATGTCTCTCCCCTCAATCCATCCTATCCCAAAGATGATGAAAGCCTTGTAGATCATGATGCATATTTTGAAAATCTTAGCAAGTTTTCTCCAAACATCCCCCAGCATCCAATCATTCCTCCAAAATATCCTATCATGCCTACACGCTTATCCACTAGCACCCCCTTTCATGTCCTTGGCAAGGCAAATCCATTATCTTATCCATCCACACCTTATCCCTATCTTAAACCTACACATCCTCCATATGCATCCTTCATACCTCCATCTCCTACTATAGTCATATCCCAATCACCACCATTCCCTCGAAACACTTCACGCTACTTCCCTTATCTAAAACCTCCATCCACTCATCCTCTAAATCACCCCCAAATCCAAAATCCTAGTCTTCCCATCCTTTATCTGAACCCTCCATCTACTTATCCTCCAAATCATTCTCAAAACCAAAAACCAAGTCTTCCAATCCTTTCTCCCAACCCACCATCCTCCAACTCCTCATCTACACCGTCATCCCCTCAAGAAAGTTCACAATCTTCCACCCCATCTTCATATGAGAACTATCCTAGCTCTCCATCTCCTCCACATTCCGATCCTTCTTCACCACGAAAGTTTCTAAGGATTTTCACAAGGAAGCCAACAATAAATCCCACTCCTAAAGTTGAAGATCCAAACCATCTCAAAACTTCATGTGAAGCCATCATTGATGAGGCCCATCCATCGCTCCCATCTATCATCTATCTTCCATACATTGATCCTCTTCCATCTCCTAGCATCATTGAGTCCCTTCCATCTGAGGTCTCCATCCCATCCCCACCAACATCACCTCCTCCTAGCATTATCCAAAGCATATCTGATGAGCCTCATGAGTTCACCCTTCTTCCTACCATCACAGCTATAGAATCTTCCATCTGTTCATCCATACCATCTGAAGAGTTCTTCCTTCTTCCAGACATCACAGCTATAGAATCTCCCATCCTTCCATCCACCCCCTCTGACGAGTCCATCCATACATCCCCCAATACTCTATCCACACAAATCCTATCATGTCAAGATCTTGTCCAAAAGCATGTTGAAATACTCACAGAAGAAAATCAAGATCCAATCCCTTCACTTCCCCCATCACATGTTCTATTACTTCCATCACCCCCAATCCAAAATCCTACAATCCCAATTCTTCCAATCCAAGATCCTATCATCCCAGTTTCTCCAACTAAAGATCTATTACCATCTCCCAATGCTAGTCAAAATCCCACCATCCTATCCTCTCCTCTTGAGGATCTTCCAATCCAAACTATCCCACAACCATCACTCTATCCTCTTGGATCACTTACATTTGTCAGAGGTAACCCACTTGAAGCAGAAGCAATAAGTTCCATGTCTTCCATCAGGGAACCAGAAATTGGATGTTTATCATATTCCCCAAGTCAGAAATATCCTTGTTTGGATAAAATGCTCAAAAAATGGAATTATCAAGGCAAAGGCCTAGGCATCCATGAACAAGGAAATTTGGAGCCTATCCAAGACAAGAAACATCCAAAGTTATGTGGCATTGGTCACACATCAGAAGAAGACACTTCCTCCAGAAATGTTGGTACAGCTAAAGCTAAATTCAAGCATCCTTCCAAACCCACCATCACATCTACCAAAACATACAATGCTATTCCTCCTCCCCCATCATTACAACCCAGGACAACTTATCACATTCCTCCTTCATCCTCCAAATCCATTTTGGGTCCCTATGTCCCAAAATCTTCCAGCACATATCCTCTACATACCCAATCCATTTTGGGACCCTACATCCCAAAATATCATCCCCCATCTTATCCTACTAAGTCTTTCATCCAAAATCCAAACATCCCTAGTTAGGATCAACAAAGGCACATGCCCACATATCCTATCTACCAATCTCCTTCCATCTCTCCATCTATATTTCCTCCATCCCACACATCTCCTCATATTCATTCCAATGCTCCTTGCAATTTGGATGCCATATCCAATATGCACAAAGGGAAATATCCACAAAAAGCCAAAGATTGCCATGTCCAGTCTAAACGACATGGTCAACCAAAGAAAAATCCAATCAAGCAATCCAAAGCATCCCAATGGCCACAAAGGCACAGCAAAGCAAAAGTAAAATCTGATGCATACCAATGGCCACAAAGGCCCACCAAAGCTAAAGCAAAAATGATGTGGATCCCAAAGAAAAAAGATGTAATGCATCTACAAGAAACATCCACAATGGCATCCAAAGTTGCTAATCCCCCAGCTATTCAATCTTCTCCTCCATCTCCTAAATCTATTTTGGGTCCCAAAGATTCAAAATCTCTTAGTGTAAATCCTCCATCACATTCACCTCTATCTTCCACGTCCTATCCACTTCATCCACCTTCCTTGCAACATGTGCCAATGTTGGTCCTGACAGCATCTCCCTATCATGATCACTTTCCATCTTTCCATCCAAACACTTTCTACCACCATATCTCCCATCTACCCCATCTCATCCATGCTTTTGCCTAATTCCTCCATCCTAACAAAGTTTTACTAACATCCAAGCACATCAGAAAGATCAATGAAGAAAGTCAGCAACAAATCAGAGAAATCAGTGGGTCAACAAAATTAGAAAGTCAACATCAAATCATAAGGTAGTACCAAATCAGAGAATCAACAACAAGTCAGAAATCAATTAGCATATCAGTGAAAGATCAGCACAAAGTTAGCGAAAAATTAGAAAATCCATAAAAATTGGAAAAAATAAAGAGAAAAGTATCAAAAAAGAAAAGAGAAAAACATTCGTCCTATGGTGAAAACTTGGCAATTCAAGTGCCTTGGACAAGTACCATGGTGAAAACCTGGCAAACAAGCATCATGCGTAGGCTCCCCCCCCCCCAATTCCTTTCTATAGTTGGGGGCCATTCCCTTCTATCACCTCTTATCCAACATCTCCTCCATCCCATTTGTCTCTCGCTTCCTTCATCCTCCTTTTTGGATCTTGATGACAAAACAAAGACTACCAGGTATACATGCTTTTGGGCACCTTTCTTGGCATCCATCACACTTTTCAGCTACATATCCTCTATCCAATCCATTCATCCTAGCTTCCAACTACCTTCCTCATCCTCTTGTCAACATATCTTCGATTGAATCATACCCCATCCTACTGCCTCTGAATAAATGAACTATCCTAAGTAGGGGGCATCTTATTCCTTGGTGACATATTTCTTGGAGACTATCTTTCATCCAAAATCTTTCCATCTCCCCAAATCCAAAGCATTCCTCTATCCAGATCCCTCAGTGGTTCCTCCAGCATTCCATCTTCCAATCCTTAAGCAAATCTGTCATCCAATCTCCCCAAGCTCTTCCATCACCCTATCCAATCTTCATCCATCCAAAATCTCTCCACAAATCCTCCATCCTAATCCAAATATTCCTCTATCCAGATCCCCAAGCATTCCTCTAGCCAATCCTCAAGTGTTCTTCCATCCAAATCTCCTAGCAGTTCCATCATCCTCATCCTAAGCATTTCCTCCATCTTTCCATCACCCGGTATCTTCCCTTGTCATTGGTATCTAGCTATAGGCTAACCTCATTGTAATCCAATGCCATCCATCCATATCCAACTATTCCTAGCAGTCTTCTAGCCATCTTCCAATCCTATCCACATCCTCTAGCTATCCAACATCCAAGATCAAGCCAATCCATCCAATCCAAATCCTTAGTCTTGTAGCAAGCCTTGATCACAATCCAATCATCATCGTTGGGATATGTCCTTCCCAAATCTATGTCATTTCAGGACACATCATCCATCACCAGTCCATCTTGGCCTTCCAGCCCAACTGGGGCATCCTCTTGCATATCTTTGGAGTTTCCAGCTTCATCCCCAGGTTCTTTGTACATCCTAATCCTGAGTCTTGTACCATAGCATCAGTTGTGTCTCCACCTAAGCTCATTTGTACATATGTGTCTTTAGGACCCATCCTTTGTGTCTGGCATCCCTTGTCGTTGTCTTGTTGTACATATCCTTGTTAGTCCTACAGCAGTATCTGATCAAAAATCTTGTCCTACCCAACCTCGCACTTCAGCAACATCAATTGTCAACTATCCTTGATCATCATGACCATCTTTGAACTTCATCATTTGCCAATCAGCAACACAACATTCTCCCCATGAGCATCGGGTCCGCACAGATGTATGCTTCTATTTTGTCTGACCTAAGCCTAATCATGGGTCCCCTCAGTTGTATCCTCCCTGTCTGACTTAATCTTCCACTAAGCACACTAGGTCCGTGTCGATGTATCCTTCCACACGTTCAGACCAATCTTCCCGCCATCAATCAAATAAAATCTCTCTCCTTGGCAAAGGTTGTCTTTTGGAGTTATCATTTTGGCCTTAGATTTTGTCCTTTGGGTCTTGTTAATCTTTTACAGCTTCTCGTTGTTCTCTACTCAAAGTCGCCATGATCCTTTATATCATGGTGCACTGCGAATGAGGATAATCTGGGGCAAGGTCTTTTGATCTTTTTCTTCTGCCTATGAGTCAGTCGTGTGTTTGTGGTTTCTTTAGCATCATTTCCACCATGCCTCCTTCGGGTTTCATGCGTGATGCTGGGGCAACCCTGTGTGTCTTTTTAGCATCAGTCCTATGCAACACTAGTGACAAGGCCTCGTGATCCCAGTATCCTTGGTAGGTCTCTAGCATTGCTATATTAAACTAGGTTGTGCTCTCCACATTTGCACTTGGAGCTTCCCCATCTCCCCTGCATCCTGCATTATACAGATTAATATTGCATCCTCATATAGCTGCATCCTGCATTTTGCATTCCCTCTCCTCTTGCATTCGCCCATCTTTGCTCTTGGAAGCTTGGTAATTTATCTCCCCTTCTTCCTAGACCCTTCCTTCTTTTTTTCCTTTCGAGAAAATTCCACAACGTTTACTCCTTGTGTTATTTTCTCGAGGGGGCACACCCCTTATTCCTCCAAATTCTAGCCTTGGGCATCTTATTTTCTTGTCTTTGACGCCATGCCATTTGCAGCATCGCATCAAAGAGGGGCAAAATGTAGACACCTAAAAATCCTTTAGAAAATAAAGTATTTTTATTTTCTGAAAATCTCTGATGACATCATCATTTATTAATTAATTATTTATTTAATTAATTTATTTATTTTTATGTCATTAAATCCATTTTTCTTAATTAAAAATATTTAATTAAGAAATCCCTTCCAAAAATGTTTAAATCTTATTTAAACATTATCTCCTTATTTATTAATTATTTTAATTAATAAATTGACCAAAAATCTCCCCAAAAATAATTAATTTATTTTTTGCCCAAAACTTAGCCAATTTCCTTTAGACCACTAACCTCTTCCAAAATCTTCTAATTCCTTCTTAATCTCGATTAAAAGGCTAATCCCATCTTTTCTAACCCTAATCCCAAAGCTAAATATTTAATTAAGATTAAATATTCATTTTCATATTTATTGAAATATTTCAATAAATATTCCCAAAACTTAAGCTTTTGGAATGAATAAACTTTTATTCCAAATGCTTAGAGAGCACATCCACATCCCTCTAATCTGAGCAAATCAAACAATGCATGGGTGCAAACTGTTTCTAGCTCAATCTGAGGTGGCTTTGCTTAGAGCTCTTTATTTTTGTTTTGATTGTATGCTATACTAAACTCTTAACGTTTGATTGATTTGAGCCTTTCAAAATAGATAACAGGTACCCTCGAAAGCCTTGCTCACACTTTTGTAAGGAATTGAGTGTATACAAGAGATTTTTTAGAGGGAATTAGTAGAATGTGAGGACTTCCAATACAACATGATCATGTCAATCATGAAATTATCCTATAGGAATAGGATTATGAACTAATTTTCAGAGGAGTTGGATGACTTGACTATTTTCTTAAACTTCATTATTTTAGTGAGTGAGTAGCTCATAATTTTTCCATGACATTAAAGGATAACCACTTTGTGATGAAGGGTTTAAAAGTGGTGGTAAAAAAAGAAATAATTGCTAAAGTAATTCAGTTTACCTACAATAAGGGAAGTATATCTAGAGACAAGAGATGCAATGTTAGAACAAGAAAAATTTACAATACTTGGACACCCTCCATTAGAATTGAAAAATTAGGGGATGAAGATGATGTCTTTACCTACATTATGGTCCCATAGAGTCACATAAATGTTTATGTAACTAACATGTGAAGGGAGGTTATATCAGTTGCACAAAGTCCACTTCAAAATTTTAAGTCATCTTCAACATGGCAAATTGATGAATGTGAAAAAATTTATTTACAATATTCTCAAGATATTGGTGCCCAAAGTGCATAAAGGTACTAAGAATTCCCTTTCTCATCACTGTTTGATGCAGTTTCTAGTTGAAAAGTATTTTTAAAAATATACCCAGAGATGACTTGGGATGATTTACTAAAAGTGAAAAGGGTTAGTTTAGTCAATGTGGGTCTTTCTAGGAAACCATTAACCCATATGGTTACAGGAGCTAATGGAAATTTTAAATTTACTATAGGTGGTTAATCTTCAAGGCCATTACTAAAACCATCTAGTGAAAAAACTTCTTAAATAGGAAACCCTTAAAATAAAGCAAGTAAAGAAAAAAATCACTTATAACCCTACTCCAGTAGAAACCCTTGTATCAAAAATTTCAACTAGAGAAAATAGGAAATTAGATGAAAGTGTTAGAAAGAAAGGGGGGAAAAGTGTCTAGATAAAAAAGTCACAAAATTTTTAAATGAAAGACTACAGAAACAAAACAACTCAAAGCCACAAATAAAGTTAAGAAGCTTTAGAAGAAACCAACAAAGGATAAGGAAAAATATCAGAAGTATCTTATAAAAATAGTAAGAAGGATTCATAGAATTTTTGGTAAACCCAATAAATCTATGGGTAAGAAATAAACTCAAGCTGATCATATCCCCATTTCCACCTGTAGACACCTAAAAATCCTTTAGAAAATAAAGTATTTTTATTTTCTGAAAAATCCCTGATGACATCATCATCATTTATTAATTAATTAATTATTTAATTAATTAATTTATTTTTATGTCATTAAATCCTTTTTTCTTAATTAAAAATATTTAATTAAGAAATCCCTCCCAAAAATGTTTAAATCTTATTTAAACATTAATCCCCTATTTATTAATTATTTTAATTAATAAATTGACCAAAAATCCCCCAAAAAAATAATTAATTTATTTTTTGACCAAAACTTGGCCAATTTTCTTAAGACCACTAACCTCTTCCAAAATCTTCTAATCCCTTCTTAATTTCGATTAAAAGGCTAATCCCATCTTTTCTAACCCTAATCTCAACTCAAAATATTTAATTAAGATTAAATATTTAATTTTCATATTTATTGAAAATATTTCAATAAATTTTCCCAAACTTAAGCTTTTGGAATGAATAAACTTTTATTCCATAAAACCTAGGAGAATTCTAGACTCTTCTAGAAACTTCTCAACCCAACCTCTTCACCCATCCTAATCCTAAAATCTCCTAATCCTAATCCTAATCCCCTTTCTAATCTTGTCACATTCCATTAGCAAAAGGTTTACCAAAACTTATGCTAACCTCCTCTTAGTCATCCTCCTTAGTCAACAAAGATGGCCACCTCTTGGCCACCTCTTGCAAATGCATTTAAGCCTTCCTTATCTTTCTTACATGCATTCATTATGTATTTAAGACCTTTTTATCCCTTCCTTGCCACCTCTTGGCCTTGGGCACATTTACCAAATTGTGCACATGCCCTCAAACTTTCAACTCAATCCTCCCTTGACACTTGTCAGGACACTTGTCCTTGACTCAACCCTAACCTTAGCCCTAACTCTGACTCATCCTTTTTAACCAAGCCCTTCCCTTTTCCTATAAATACCCTCACTTCCTAAGGAAAATCATCTTTCAACTCTCAAACTCAATAGCAAAGTTATAATGCCATTTTCATTCTAGCATAAGCATAAACTCATCATTTTACATCATTTTCAAGCTTAAATCACATTTAAATTAGCTTAATTGGATTAACATAGATTCATTTCTTGTTTAATCAATCTTAGTTCATCTTTTAGCTTTGCATATTTGTGTGTTCTTGAGGCCTTTGAGGCAAAATAGGTTCCTCATACCTATTTTGTGTCATTTTGGGTCTTCTTGATCCTCAAATCATCCTATTTGCATGCTTCAAGTGCTTGAGTTTGCACATCCACATCCATTTATATACAAGCATATCAAACGGTGCATGGGCGCATCTGTTTTAGGCTTAAACTGAGGTGGCTTTGATTTTAGTTTGTTTACCATTAAATTTGATTTGATAATATGCTATGACGTTTGTTTGTCTTTGGCCTTCAAAACAGGTTTAGGTGCACGCTCAAATCCTAGTCTACATTCTGGCACGCCCGGTGGGACCCACTTCACGGGTTCTTTGCAAACATTCTGATGAGTTTTAGACCATTTTTAGATTTTTCAAAGCTTATAGGTGGACGTAGCACTTAGATCCATTCTTCTTCTTCTTGTCTATATTCTTCTTCCTCTTCTTGTCTATATTCTTCTTCTATTCTGTCTCCTTTCTTCTTCTTCTTCTAGCAAGGAGGTCATGGCCATTTTTTTTCAAAAATAATAATAAAATCCATAAGGAAGCAAAATCATACACACCTTATTTTAGTGCTTAAAATGAACCCCCAAATCATTCTTGAATGCATTAAGGACTAAAATTTGCAAAATTTGTTCTAACAAACAAAACAAAAAAATTAATCAAGGCATTTGCATCCTTGCAACATCAAGGATTTTTAACAATGCATTCATGCAAAGTAGGAATGATCATATCTTTTTGGGCATAAAAAGAACATAAAATCTGCATTCAAACGAGTCAAAACAAAATCTTGAATGAAGCTAAAAGGAAGAACTTAGGTCCTAAAGTGTCATTTTCCATTTGAAAAGCAAACACAATCTTGAATGCGTTAAAGATCAAAACAAAGCTTTTTAAAAAAGTTCTTAAATCAACACGCACACTCAATCTTGAATGCCCAAGTCAAAAAACTTGCAAACGCTCGATTTACTTTTTGGAGAAAGGAACAAATCAAAATCTAATCATGAGTGTCTTCATTTCAAAGTTCAAACATCACTTAATCAAATTTGGGAAAATGAACAAAATCTGCTTGATGTGCATGTAGGAGTTTTTCAATTCTTACATAATCCTTGTTAGAGTAAGCAACGTGGAACATTTGAACTTGGACAAGTTCACCTGTTCTACTTTTAGCGAGGCCTGTCCAAGGAGAAGCACTTCCTCCTCGGAGAACGACCTCAAACCGGTATCCCCTCCGGCCGGTATACAAATAAGTGAAGTCCAAAAGAATCACTTATATCTCCTAATCACCGGGCGTTCGTGCCAAACATGTGTCTGGGGATGGTAAACATTCCTCTCCCCCAGCATTATTGGCAAGGCTCTTAAGTGAGTCACAGATGATCAGCAAAACCAGGTATGGAGACACCATGGAACTATTAAAAACCTGATAAAATAGAGGCTACCCTATCTACATCCGAAAGTATCAAAATCCTTGTGCAAGGACCGATTCCAAGGGGTTTACCGGGTCGCCTCAAGATTACTCACCATTTATATTCTCTTCTGGGAGATACCAAGCTATGGGCAAGCGATTTTGATACTCACCTTCCTTAGGTAGATCTGTTTGAAGTGCTTGATAGTCAAAGACTCCGTGAAAACACTTGTTGAAACATACACTTTCAAAGCTTTGTCAGAGTCAGTTGTCTTTGTTTGTATCCCGCAGGGTTGCTTTGTCTCTTGCGGAGATTGCTTTGACTTTAACTTTTGCCATTGGAAACCTTTGCCTCAAAATCAGAAGCCTCTTTTCCAAAGTGATGCCCAGCAAGAGCAAACATCCTAAAGCGAAGTTGCCCAAATCCCAAGCCTATCACGAGCGAAAAGTTGCCAAGAAGAACACCAAGACCTATCAATCCATTATCCAAGCAACCCAAGCAGAGGAAAAATCCCAAGCCAGACTTGAGAACATTGCCCATAACGCCCGCATCAAATAGTTCACCTTCCGTTTCCGAGTTAACCATCACTTTGTCAACCTTGAGCCAGAAGATTAGCCAAATCCTTGTTCATGTCTTGTTCCATCTTCAGATCTTGAAATCTTGTCTCAAACAGCCTTGCATCTTAGTTTCATTCTAGCTTTCATCTTTGCATCATTAATCAAAACCTTAGTTGCATTTGCATTCATCCTCCTACCAGCATTTTAGAATCAGTCCTTGTCATTTGCACTTGCATCATCCTTCTAGAGCATTGTCCCTTCACCCTTCAAAACCTTTTCCACCAGCATTCCCCCCATCAGCTTTCCATATCTTTCCAGCAGATCCATCATCTTTTGTTCCAAATCTAGAGATCCACCAACACTTAGTGTTCTACCTTTTGAGTTGTTCCTATCCTATATCCAAGATCAGAGACCATCATCCTCTTTTTTGACACAACGTGTTGTCATAAAGAAATCAAACCTTGTCCTTGCATAGCCATCATCTCGAGCAAGAGATTGGAGTGCATTGATAAGAAACTTGTTGACCGAAGATCATCAGTCTATCTTAGGTTGACCCCATCATATCTCTGATCCTCCATTTGGGAAAAATAGCAGCTCATTTGTTGACCGCTCAGTAATCTTTCACCAGCTTTCCACCAGCAACCTATCTTTCCTCCACCGTCTTGATCCATATCCGTTCCATCAGCTTCCATCATCGCCATCTTGATCCCTATCTTTGCATTTGCATCTTAGAAGTCATCATCTTTAGAAGTTCATCAACTTTGCATCCATCAACATCTTTTAGCCAAACATCTTGCATACATTTAGCACTTGCATCTCCATGCCTATTGAGACCAGATCTCGAAAAAGAAGAAGCATGAATCCTTATCCACCAACAACCTCATCTGATCCCAAAATTTTCACCAACACCATGATGACCTACAATCCCCACATCCAAGCTAGTAACCCATGTGAAGATCCAAACATCCCTTCATCCCCCTTGGCAAACCAAGCATTTGTAAATCCTCTAGAAAGCCCACCAGCAACCAATGCCCTTGTACCGCAACATCAACAAAGCACATTTGCCCACTATTTGCCAGAAAGTACCTCCATCCCACCAGCTCTCTATCCACGCATCCCCATCAAAACTATCCAAGTTCCAGCACAAGCGTATTCTCCGTTTGTCCAATCATTTCCCGATCCTATCATGCAAACACCCCAAGAGCTTTCCACCATTCCCCTTTTCTTGCAAGGAAGCCTCGCTAGTCCCACAACACAAGCTGCAGCGCCATCCGCTCCATCTCCTACCCCTTTTGCTTCATCATCTGCTATGGCTGCCCAAGCTCAAATCCAAACTCAAAGTCAGCTTCCACCTCTCACACAAGCTTTTACACCGCCGCCATCCGCAAGTCAAGCAACGCCTTTCACCATCAAAGGAGCACCGTCACCCTTCACCCCCCAAGCACCTGTACCTTCTTCTTTAAGGTTAGCGCAATCACTTCCCATTCCAACCTCATCTTTCTCTTGGGTGTTTCCTTCATTTTCCTCCTCACAAGCATCCGCTCAACCACAACCTCAACAAGCTCCTTTCTCTCAAACATCATTCGTGTCCCAAGCTCCCGTTGCTCCTACCATTCCATCATCCGCTGCAGTGCACCCTAACACAAGCTCTCAGTGGGGCCTTACACAAGAAGAAATGAAGGCATGGGGGATCCCATCTCAATCCCCTACATCTATGGTTGCAAGTCAACAAACCGCCTTCGCCCAAGTAGCACAGCAGCAACTACCCCAACCACCGCTGGCTTCAAGCTATTCGTCCTAAATCCCAAATACCTTCCAGCAAGTTCCACCACCTCAACAGCCAACTTTCCCCAGCTATCTTACCCCATCACCCTTTGCTTCTAGCTTCCTCACATCTGTTCCACCTCTAAGTAAAGCAGGCATGCACCCAGCTTATATCAGCCAAATCCAAAGCCAACCTCAGCAACTACCACCATCATACCCGCAAGCAGCATCATTCCAACAGCCTCCCCCACAGCAACCACATGTCCCCTTTCAGCAAACAACTATCATTCCTCAACAACAGCAAGTCCCTTGCTATCAGCCTTAGCAACAAAACCCTATCATCCCCCAGCAACAACAAGTTCCCACCCATCAGTTACAACAACAAGTTCCAAATGTCCAATATCAGCAAGCAGTCCCACAACAACCACCAGTTCAACAACAGCAAGCAGCCCAACAACATCAAGCGGTTCCATATCATTTACCACAATATCCCCCTATGCCACACCAGCAATATCCCCAGCAACCATTGCCCCAAAATCAGTTCCAACCCATTTATCCACAGCAAGTGCCATATCCAGTTCCACAATTTCCATCACAAGCAGAAGTCCCAGTTCCCTCGCCACTCAATGCTGAGTGGGAAGCAATGAAAAATGCTCTAAAGGAGCTACAAAGAGGAACAAAGAATAAAACATACAAGTTCGAAGAGGTGTGCTCATATCCCTTCGATCGGTCCATAGCAACTATCCCTTTCCCCAAGCATTTTGAGATGCCCAAGTTCGACAAGTATCGGGGGAAAGGAGATCCAGTAAATCATATCAAAGAGTTCTACATGGCATGCCAAGAAGTGGCTTACAGTGATAACTATCTCCTGTGCCTGTTTCCCAAGAGCTTGGGAGGAACTGTTGTTGAGTGGTTTTACAAAATACCACATGGGACAATAAAAACCTTTGCTGAACTCTCTGAGAAGTTCATCACACACTATGCCCATAATGTGGAGAATGAGTTGTCCTTGCTAGACCTATGCAACTCAAAGTAAAAAGATGGAGAAAGCCTTGCAGAATACTTGCAAAGATAGAAAAATCTTACAACCAGGTTATCATATCAGTTGCCAGAGAAGCATCTAACAAAGATCTTCATTGATAACCTGCATCCAAAGCTATCCCATCACATGCGAATGAACTGTCTCCAGACATACCAAGACATCAAGAGCAAAGGCATAGGCATCGAGAAAGCTCTCCTAGACGAAGGCACTATTCGTCACTTCAAGGATGATTCCAAGAACAAACCCAATAATGATAAATCCCGTTACTGGAATCGTAACAAGAATGTTGTTACAGATGGAGCCACTGACACTAAGAATGTACAATTCATTGTGGCTAGTCCTACACCAGCTCAAACATACCAACCGCCACAAGTGCCCATCTATCAGCAACCACCAGCTCCCGCATATCAAGCACCTATTTATCAGCAGCCTCCTCAAGCTCATCAGCCACCTGTACAACAGTATCAGCAGCAATACCAACAGCAACAGCCAGCACGTCAAGGAAATCTTGTTAACACAGTTAATGTTGCCCCAAGGTAGAACAAGCCCAACAATCAGAACAATCCAAAGAGGACTTTCACACCTTTGGGTGAGCCTCTGGATCAGATCTTTTATCGGCTAGCCAAAGCAAATATGATCACATATCTGCCCATCTCACAGAAGGATGACAACACACCAAAGTCTGATTGGTATAAAGAAAATGAATACTGTGATTACCATCGTGTGAAGGGGCACACAACATTGAAGTGCATGCGGCTTAAGAACTACATCTAGGATCTCATTGATCGCAAGGAGATCCAGGTCGATGCACCAGCTCAAGCTTCACCCAATGCCAGTTTGCAAATATATCAAAATGTGTTCCCTCAACACGATGCTGGGAAGAATCAAGCCAGCACCAATCAGCCCCAAAATCATGGCAAAGGCAAGCAAGAAGATCACACAGCGGCCTACATCAACTATGACAAGTATGTCGGATGCATAACTCAAGTTGAGCCCATCCAAGATGAGCCCAGCATCAATACCATCCATGTTAGAGGGCCGGATCGACAATGTGCTGGAACTACCCGCAGTGGTAGGATAACTGTTGCTGGTGCTCCTCCGAGATCAGCTGCTCCTCCAAGGCCAACGTCTACTACATCCACAGCACAGTCTAACACTAGGCCAGCATCAAATGCACACGCAACACAGCATAATGCACCAAGTGCACAATACAATATCATAGAGCATCTTGGGAACATGCCAGCCCAAATATCTATCTTGGATTTGCTCCGCACATCACCCATCCATCAGGAGATCCTGGACAAAGCTCTAAAAGAAGGCCATGTCCCCACAGACATTAACATAACTTAGTTTGAAACTCTTGTGGGACACCTATCAGCAGCATGTGCCTTATCCTTCAAAGAATATGATATACCAGATGTCGCTCCTGACCATACTCTCCCTCTCCGCATTGCCGTCATGGTCAGAGACTTTGCCATCAAACGGGTTTTAATAGATAATGGCTCAGCCCTCAACTTGTGCACATTAAAATTCATCAAGAAGATCGGGTTCACAGAGGCTAACATACAACATGAGATGATCACCATCAAAGCATATGATAACTTGGAGCGTACCTCTGAAGGTACTATCACCTTGCCTATCCAGCTAGGCCCAGCAACGCAAGATACTGTCTGCCACGTTGCTAATCTCGACCTACCATTTAATATTCTTCTCGGCCGCCCATGGATCCATTCCATTAGGGCTGTACCATCTACTTACCATCAGTGCATCAAGTTTCCACATCAAGGCACTGAGATTACCATCCACGCTGATCCTAACCCCTTTGCATACTGTCGTGCGATGGAAGCATTTTTCCCTCATTCTACTCATTGTCCTGGAACCGATATTGGTACTTCTATTGCTAGTTCATCTCGATCCCATCACGATCCAGAGACCATCCTCTCTTCCACCTTATCATCCGTCAAGATCAACAACCAGGGTTATGGTGAATACAGCCTCAGTGATGCATTTGCTGTAGGGGCTCTTCCACGTGATCCACATACTCAAGGACACCCAAGTTGTCAAAACAAGCCTATTGAGGAACATTATAAGCTCAAGCAAATTGGAAACATGACTTTTGAGTCTCATGGTACCATCAACAGCAAAGAGATAGATCCAGATATTAACAAATGGTTATACAAAGATCCCCCATCACGTGACACACAACTTCTTGAGTACTTCAAAGAGAAATATCCAATCCACTACAAGAATGTCACAGAACAATATAACTATCAAGGTGGTGGTCTAGGACCACAAGAGGACAGAAATTTGTTTCCTATCATACCATCCCAGAATCCAGAACAGCAAGGACTTGGCTTTAATACCCCTCGCCTACTTGAACAAGAGCCCAATACCACAACTATAGGCACTAACATGACCAACGTGAACTTTTCGAATAGCCAGGATGACCTTGTGAAAATCGAAGACATCCTTGAAGAGAAAGACATCCGATCCTACGATGATATCTTTGCTGACGACACCCTCCTGGGGACTTCTGTTCTCCAACAACTCTCCATTAACCTCATAGATCTTCCCCTCACAAACCCCGACCTCATAGATTGGGACCAACCAAGCATCACACACATCGATGAGTTCCAAAGCGCACAAGCACTCCTAGAATTCATGGGGGCATCAGATCCAGCAAGCAAACAGGATCCAACATCAACCTCTGTCTATCAACTTCACCCAGAAGGATATTTTGGGGAAGAGGCAAGCTTTAGTCACAAAAATGAAATAGCAAGAGAACATCATGAGTCTTTATGTGAAAACCCCCTTGGGGCACATTCTGATTCCAAAATAGTAAAAATAAAGGGCGTATCTTCTAGTGAAAACCTGGCAATTCAGGCGCTAGAAGATGAAGCCTTGCCTCTTCCCCCTATCCAAGATTATAGACCAGAGCAGTCGCCGATCATCATAGAAGAAACCAAGCCAATCAACTTGGGAACAGAAGAATGTCCAAGGATCACCTACATTGCAGTCAACCTAACAGAAGGAGAAGAAATGGCTCTCAGTGCCTTGCTCAAGGAATCCATCATCAACTTTGCATGGTCATACACCCACATGCCTGGGCTTGATCCAAACCTTGTTGTTCATCATCTATCAGTAGATCCAAACATCAAGCCAGTGAAGCAGAAGCTAAGGAAAATGCATCCAAAGGTAGCATTGCTCATCAAAGCAGAGCTTGAGAAGCTCCTCCAAGCTAAGATCATCAGAGCAATAGATTATTCAGAGTGGATCTCTAACATGGTGCCAGTCACAAAGCCTTCTGGTGACATCAAAATCTGTACTGATTTCACGGACTTGAACAAGGCATGCCCTAAGGATGACTTCCCATTGCCAAACATAGACATGCTTGTAGACCTCACAGTGGGTCATGAGATGTTATCATTAATGGATGGCTTTTCAGGCTACAACCAAATTCATATAGCGGAAGCAGATCAACATAAAATAGCATTCACAACCCCATGGGGTACCTTTTGCTACAACATGATGCCATTTGGGCTAAAGAATGCAGGAGCAACATATCAGAGAGCAATGACAGCCATTTTCCATGACATGATCCACAAGATCCTTGAGGACTATGTGGACGATATCCTTGCAAAATCCAAAACAAGAGACGAGCACCTCAACATCCTAGAGCGTGTATTTGATCGTCTGAATCATTATGGCTTAAAGCTTAATCCTAAGAAATGTGTCTTTGGTGTTACATCTGGAAAGCTTCTAGGTTTCATCATCTCTAGACGAGGCATAGAGATCGATCCTAAAAAGGTAAAAGAAATAACGGAGATGCCTCCACCAAGAAATCTCAAACAGCTCAGAAGCCTACAGGGCAAGCTTTAATCAGTTCGGCGATTCATCTCTCAACTAGCAGACAAGTGCCAACCCTTCTCACATCTCTTATGCAAAGACACCAACTTCAAGTGGGATCCCATATGTCAAAGAAGCTTTGATAAGCTCAAAGAGTATCTAGCTAATGCTCCGATCCTTGTACCACCAGTTCCAGGATGCCCACTCATCCTTTACATCTCAACAACAGCTACAGCACTAGGGGCACTCCTAGCATAGCATGATGATGAAAACAGAGAATGAGCTGTCTACTACATCAGTCGCACTCTTGTGGGCTATGAGCTTAACTATTCACCCATGGAGAAAGCATGCCTAGCAGTGGTCTTTGCCACTCAAAAACTTAGACATTACATGCTTAGCCACACAATCAAGCTCATATCAAAGGTGGACCCTCTTAAGTATCTGTTATCAAGGACAACCCTCACAGGCCGTATGGCAAAATGGGTCATGTTACTCAGCGAATTTGACATTTAGTATGTAGATCACAAAGCAATCAAAGGGAAAGTCATTGCCGATCAAATAGCAGAAGCACCACTGGTGGATGCCTATCCACTAATCATGGAATTCCCCGATGAACATCTGTGCATGATTGAAGAGCAGCCCATGTGGAAACTATACTTTGATGGTTCCAACACATCCCATAGCTCTGGGGCAGGAATCCTATTCGTCACACCTCAAGGTGACTATATTCCAAAATCATTCAAGTTGGGATTCCCCTGTACCAACAACATTGCAGAATATGAGGCACTCATCTTAGGTCTCAAAACAGCTATCCAATGGAACATCACAGAACTACAAGTCTTTGGAGATTCACAGCTCATTATCAAGCAAGTCCTTGATGAGTATCAGACAAAGGATGACAAATTGCTACCCTACAAGCAACTGGTGGATAAACTGAAAGAGCATTTCCTACATCTACAATTCAATCAGATCACAAGGCTTCAAAACAAAGCAGCAGATGCAATGGCAACCATCGGATCCTTATTGGAAATCCCACGTGACGCAACACAATATGAATTTCTAGTCGAGCAGCTACACTTGCCAGCTTATGAGAACATTGATGCAAACATGGTGTGTGTCTTGGTTGGTCCCCAATCCCCATGGTACCATGACATCCATGCATATCTAAAAAATGGTATCATATCTCCCCATCTCACCAATAACCAACGCCAAAACCTTATTCACAGAGCTTCCCGCTACACTCTTGTAGCCAACACCCTATATCGTCATGGGTATCACAATGTCCTATCTAGATGTTTAGATTCAAACGAGGCCGTCCTAGCCTTACAAGAAGTTCACGCTGGAATTTGCGGTGCCCACACGAGTGGCATGGTTCTAGCAAAGCAGCTGCTTAGAGTTGGATATTATTGGCCAACAATGGAACATGATGCGTGTGAATTTGTCAAGAAATGTCTCCCATGTCAATAGCATGCCAATTTGATACATGCACCAGCACAGGATCTACAGCCTATTGCACCACCATGGCCTTTTTCATGTTGGGGCCTCGACCTCGTTGGCTTGATCACCCCCCTCTCTTCGGATGGACACAAGTATATCATAACAGCCACAGAGTACTTTACCAAATGGGTTGAAGTGATTCCGCTCACCCTTACTACTGGCATCCAAATATCCAAGTTCATCCTCTACCATATCATTTGCCGCTTCGGCATACCATCTACCATTTTCACAGACCATGGCACACCTTTTGAAAACCAGCATGTGGATGATCTGTGTGCCAGGCTCCACATCCATCACCGTTTCTCTAGTCCATATTTCCCTCAAGGAAATGGCCAAGCT
Organism: Chamaecyparis obtusa; assembly: GCA_027943335.1. Taxonomy (NCBI): domain Eukaryota; kingdom Viridiplantae; phylum Streptophyta; class Pinopsida; order Cupressales; family Cupressaceae; genus Chamaecyparis; species Chamaecyparis obtusa. The sequence goes on from BSBK01000789.1 coordinate 780,897, forward strand.
GAGGCAACCAACAAAACTATCTTGAAAATCCTCAAGAAGGTTGTCAATGATTCTGGTTGTGACTGGCACCTCCAAATCAATCCTGCCCTTTGGGCCTACCGCATTTCTTATCGCACTCCCATAGGCACCACCCCATACTCTCTTGTATATGGTGCTGAAGCCATTCTACCGATCGAGGTTGAGCTCCCATCCTTGCGCGTCTCCATGAAGAACTATACAACTGATGAAGACTATTGTGTGGCCCGACTCACACAGCTAGATCTGCTAGATGAAAAGAGACAGCAAGCTTACGATCACCTGGTGGCATACCAAAATTGACTTAAAAGGAGTTATAACAAAAAGGTCCATCCTAGACAATTCCAGGTTGGTGACATGGTCCTTAAAGAAAATCAGAAGGTCCTAGCAAATAGAGAAAAGAAAGGCAAGTTTGAGCCTACTTGGTTGGGCCCCTATGTTGTCACCACATCCTTCGGCTCGGGAGCCTATCAGCTATCAACACCAGAAGGTGAGCCCTTGAATGATCCTATCAACATCATCCATCTGAAGAGGTTCTATGCCTGAACCTGATCCTGCATATATCAAAAAATCCAAAAACATTCAAAAAAGCAAAAAAAGCAAAAAAGAAAAAAAGCAAAAAAGAAAAGAGAAAGAGAAAATAATCGTCCAAACGGTGAAAACTTGGCAATTCAAGCACCTTGGACAAGTATGTTGGTGAAAACCTGGTAAACAGGTGCCAACATAGTAAACTGGGCTATTTATCTATTCAGTTGTCCTTTCAGCTACTGTCCTCTTCCTCCATCCATAACAGATCTCCCAACAGGTCCATCTCCCCTATCCTCCAAGCATTCGGCTTCCATCTTCCTCCAACCCATCTGCAATCCATATCCTATTCCAAAGCTTTGTACCATATCTTGTACCATATCCCTTTCCCTTTCCTGTACAGCGCTTTCCTCCCTGTATTTATCCTTCTTGTCTCCGTCCTAGTGAGAGTCCCGTCGAGTGTGATCTTCCTATCCCCAATCCTGAGCTTCTGTACATATCCCTTGTGCATATCATTCCTCCTTGTTGTACATAACCTTTGTCCATCCTGCAGCAGCATTTGATCAAATATCTTGTCCCGTCCCCAGCCTCAGAAAATTTGTAGTCCCACTCAGGCCTTGTGCTTCAGCAACATCAATTGATGACTTATCCTTGCTCATCCTGATTATTCCTTGAACTTCAGCTTTTTGCCAGCGAACAACTACACTTATTCTCTCACCAACCCATGGGTCCTTGAGGATATATCATTCCTCTTGTCTGACCTAATCTTCCATCCTGGTCCTTGAGGATATATCGTTCCTCCTATCCGACCAATCTTCCCACCATCAATCAAACCTAATCTCTCTCCTTGGCAAAGGATGTCTTTTTGGAGTTATCATTTTGATCTTGGATTTTTTGTCCTTTGGGTCTTGTTAATCTTTTTGGCTTCTCTTTATCCCACCAAGGTCACCATGATTCTTTATATCACGGTGTGCTGCGTGTGCGGATAATCTGGGGCAAGGTCTTTTGATCTTTCACTTCTGCCTGTGAGTCAGTTGTGTGTTTGTGGTTCCTTCAGCATCGGATCCGCCATGTCGCCTCTGCGCTTCATGTGTGATGTTGGGGCAACCCTGTGTGTTTGTTTAGCGTCAGTCCTCGTTAGTCCTCTGCGATGTTGTTGACAGGCCTCGTGATCCCAGTATCTTTGGCAGGTCTCTAACATAGCTATATTAAATCTAGGTTGTGCACTCCCGTTTGCACTTGGAGCTATCTGGTCCCTTGCATTTATCATATAGATTAATCTTGCATCTTTACATATAGCTGCATCTTGCATCTTGCATTTCCATCTCATCTTGCATTCACCCATCTTTGCTCTTGGAAGCTTGGTAATTTATCTCCCTTGCTTCCTCAGTCGTTCCTTCTCTGTTTCCTTTCGAGAAAATTCCACAATGTTTACTCCTTGCGTTATTTTCTCGAGGGGGCACAATCCCTTATTCCTCTAAATTCTAGCCTGGGGCATCTTATTTTCTTGTCTTTGAAGCCATGCCACTTGCGGCATCGCATCAAAGAGGGGCAAAATGTAGACACCTAAAAATCCTTTAGAAAATAAAGTATTTTTATTTTCTGAAAAATCCCTGATGACATCATCATTTATTAATTAATTAATTATTTAATTAATTTATTTATTTTTATGTCATTAAATCCCTTTTTCTTAATTAAAAATATTTAATTAAGAAATCCCTCCCAAAAATGTTTAAATCTTATTTAAACATTAATCCCCTATTTATTAATTATTTTAATTAATAAATTGACCAAAAATCCCCCAAAAAGATAATTAATTTATTTTTTGACCAAAACTTGGCCAATTTTCTTAAGACCACTAACCTCTTCCAAAATCTTCTAATCCCTTCTTAATTTCGATTAAAAGGCTAATCCCATCTTTTCTAACCCTAATCTCAACTCAAAATATTTAATTAAGATTAAATATTTAATTTTCATATTTATTAAAAATATTTCAATAAATTTTCCCAAACTTAAGCTTTTGGAATGAATAAACTTTTATTCCATAAAACCTAGGAGAATTCTAGACTCTTCTAGAAACTTCTCAACCCAACCTCTTCACCCATCCTAATCCTAAAATCCCCTAATCCTAATCCTAATCCCCTTTCTAATCTTGTCACATTCCATTAGCAAAAGGTTTACCAAAACTTATGCTAACCTCCTCTTAGTCATCCTCCTTAGTCAACAAAGATGGCCACCTCTTGCAAATGCATTTAAGGATGCATTTAAGCCTTCCTTATCTTTCTTACATGCATTCATTATGCATTTAAACCTTCTTATCCCTTCCTTGCCACCTCTTGGCCTTGGGCACATTTACCAAATTGTGCACATGCCCTCAAACTTTCAACTCAATCCTCCCTTGACACTTGTCAGGACACTTGTCCTTGACTCAACCCTAACCTTAGCCCTAACTCTGACTCATCCTTTTTAACCAAGCCCTTCCCTTTTCCTATAAATACCCTCACTTCCTAAGGAAAATCATCTTTCAACTCTCAAACTCAATAGCAAAGTTATAATGCCATTTTCATTCTAGCATAAGCATAAACTCATCATTTTAGATCATTTTCAAGCTTAAATCACATTTAAATTAGCTTAATTGGATTAACATAGATTCATTTCTTGTTTAATCAATCTTAGTTCATCTTTTAGCTTTGCATATTTGTGTTTTCTTGAGGCCTTTGAGGCAAAATAGGTTCCTCATACCTATTTTGTGTCATTTTGGGTCTTCTTGATCCTCAAATCATCCTATTTGCATGCTCCAAGTGCTTGAGTTTGCACACCCACATCCATTTATATCCAAGCATATCAAACGGTGCATGGGCGCATCCGTTTTAGGCTTAAACTGAGGTGGCTTTGATTTTAGTTTGTTTACCATTAAATTTTATTTGATAATATGCTATGACATTTGTTTGTCTTTGGCCTTCAAAACAGGTTTAGGTGCATGCTCAAATCCTAGTCTACACCACCAAATTAGAGAAAATTGATCTAATGATATGAGAGAAAAAATAATTGAATACACAAGTAGGCCCCATGCAGAGTTTAAAACCTTTTCTATATCTAATGAAGAAATGCAATTTTATCGTTCTCAATATGATACTCATAAAGGGGACACAAAAGAGGTATCCACTCACTTTGGTAATTTTCCACTTAAAAAATAATTTGATGGTGAGGATAAACAAGGGAAATAAGATCAATCTGATAGGGAGATGCTACAAGAAGATTAGATTGATAATGGTTTGGAAAACCTTAAAAGAGAAGTAGAAAGGGTACTATACATTGAGGAAACAAAAAGGGACACACAACAAAAAATACAACCAGTTGAAAAATGTATCTTTATGGCTTCATTTTCATTTTGGGCTCATGTTACATTGCATTTATGGGAACTTATGTAAGAGAGAGAACAATAATGTAAGGAAGAGAAGGAATAGTTGCAAGAACTTAGGAGGAAGGATGAAGAGATTATGCAAATGTAGGAGAAAATAAAAAGTATAGGAACTTTAGTACCTCAATTGGTGGAATGCATACCATTTCCTAATGTCTATGTACAAAAACTAAAGGAATTGTATCTATATTATAATCTTTCAAGAATTCTCTTAGGTCTTCCTTCATTCCCTATCACATCCAATGATTTTATGATTTCTTACCAATATAATACACCAAAATAGAAGATTTTTCTATGTGAAATATATCTACACAACTATTCTATTCCATTTGGAACTAAAGGGAATCCATTTCTATTTGTTGGAGATATTTAGTTGAGGTCTTTCATGTCCTATATGTACAATGAAACCACAAAAGGGGAGTAGTGTAAATAATATGAAGAGATGGAACTAACTATTTCATTACCTCTTAGGATTTAAGTTGATGATCCTAATAGGATATTCTATAAATGGAACAAATTGATTTATAACCTTTATTAGTTGGCCAAGATAATGACATTAAGAGAACTGATTCACATAGAATTGAAAGATACAAAATCAAAAATCAAAATAGTTTTCTAGAATTTGTCTCATAGATACAACACATTACTAGATAGCCTTAAGAAAGTGGAGCCCAAGTCATTGAAAAATTTTCATGCAACAGTACGAAGAGAGCCACCTACATACAAATTGGTAGAAGCCAACATGAGAGATGGATTGTATTGATATTTCAACCACTTTTTCTTTGGTGTCTAGTACCATATAAGGAATGAACTACCTTATATAATTTTAGCAAAGAGAATTATTGATGGGAAAACATGAAGAAGGTTATACTCCTAAGAGTTGATTTTGTTGTCATTAGTTATGAGGAAGTCATAATGTTTTTCAAAGTCATTCGGTAATGCATAAAAGATAATTTGGTAAGATAGAGAAATTCATTCGATAAAGGAATAAGAAGATGGAGAATTTCGGTAAAGAGAAAGAAAGCATAGGCACCGAGCCAAGAAGAACAAAGCACCAAGAACCAATTTATATAGAACACTGAACCAAGAAGAGAAGATAGTTACCAAGTTAAGGAAACATGTTACCAAGAAATATAGGTCGACATTAGAAGAATATTTAAGTACATTGAACCTGGACACTAAACAAAAAATAGCTTACCAATCTGGAGGAGATCATATAAAAGAACATTGGAGATTACAATAACATGGTTACACATGATTAAAATGTGAGATCTTCCAATGAAAATAAAGAAATAAATATACATTGGAGGAGTAACCAATGCTAGCACCTCTTGAGGAGAAGATTCTAGAACTTCTAGCACCACTTCAATAATTGTATAAATAGACCATAGAAGTAAAGATCAATATGTGTATAATGGTGGTGATATGAATGCAAGAGGAGATTAAACATATGAATTATATTACTAAGAAGGTGATGGGAAGTGAAGCCACTGAGTAACAAAGCCATGAAGAACATATAAAGATTGAGATCTACCGAACATTGAATTGATAGTGTGAAATGTATACAATATGAGGTAATGAGTTATTGAGCACATAGATACTAAATAGCATATGATAGATGCAAGTTTGACAAATAAATTAAGTGTTTCTAATTAAAACTTAATCAGAGTTATAAAGTCTCTTAACCAAGAAGATCCTAGAAGATCTTATTTGTAAATCCTTTAACCAGTTACAATTCTTAGATTAAAATTGTAAAATATTTTTACAAGGTAGACCTAGCAGTTAGAAGAGTCTTAAATGGGTTGATACTCTTAACAGGGTAAGCTATCAAAAATAGCTTAAAATTGTAGCTTTAACTAAGAAAATTTTATTCTACAGCAGTGAAATCTTTTGGGTGTCATCCCCACTATAGTTTTTATCCCTTGACAAAGATTTCTGCAATACTAAAATATTTGTGTTATGTGCTTATTATTACATGTGATGCATGCAAATGTTAAAGAATTATTAAATGATTGTGAAGATATTTTAAATAAGTTTGAAAGTGGTTTACAATATTCATTCACCCCTCCCCTCTCAACACTTATATTTCCACACCTAATCCAACAATTGGTATCAGAGAACAATCTCTTATTGAGAAGTTTAATCAATTGAGAGGAAAAGATCTGGAAAGATGGAAAGCTACAAGTATGAAAGGGTGATTGAGAGCATGGAAATGGAACTCAAAATCACTAACAAGAAGGTTGAAGAGTTAAGAAATAAATTGAAACATTCTCTCAAAAAAAGGAAGGAGTTGGCACAAAAGTTGAAAGATACTCAAGATAAAGTTGAGGAAATTGAAGAAAAGTCAAAGGGAAGCATCTCTAATGAATCTGATGCTATCATATCATAACTATCTAAAAATAACAAGAACCTTTTTGATTAGGTAAAAACACTGAAAATAGAATAGGAAGCATAGTCGGTAAGGATGTATGAAATCATGAAAAAAAAAGGAAAAGTTGAGGATGAAAAAGAAGTGATAAAGAAGATAGACAAAAAATTAATACAAGAATAGATGAGTAAGATAGGGAAATAATGAAGTTGACATAAACTCACTACAACTTGATAGGCCAAATTGTTATTGCAAGGAAAATTGGAGAGATTTCTAATATGAGATCTGAGAATTAGTACTTGAAGAATGATTTGAAATCTGAAAGAGATGCTAATGAAGCCCTAAAAAAAAATGAAGAAGATTTGAAGATTCTAGATGAGCAACTAAGAAATCAAAGGAAACCAAATGACACTTCTAGATTCAATTACAATGCAAACAAGTCTACTGAGAAGGGTGAGTCCTCCAAATATGCAAGAAACCAAGATAAAGCTACCAATCCACTAAAGTCAAAAAAGCCTACATATTATCATTTTGAGAAACCAAGACACACAACAAATATCTGCAGAAGCAAGAGAGGTAATTCATTGAATACTCCTAAGTTTAAAGGTCATTGTTACAATTGCAATAAGTATGGACATAAGGAATTTTGATGTAGATCAAGAGTTATTAACAGTCAAAGGAAGAAAAGGTTTGAAGGATCTTGTAACAAATACAAGAGATATGGTAAAAATTATGTAGAATCTAGATCACAAAGAAGAAATGAAAAATGGGTCCCTAACTTAAAGAATGTTTACAACAACCGACAAGGACCTACTATACCATGGGTTTATAATACAAGGATTATGTGTACTACATGTGGAAGGTTTGGTCACATTGCTACAAACTTCTTTAGGATGCATGGAATGAGCAATAGGAAATCATGGAGAAACACTAGAATGAATTATTTCCATTGTCATAGAGCCAGTCACCTAGACAAAGACTACAAGTACCAAAATAAGGATTCAACCAAGGGACAACTGAATGAAAAGACTAAAGTAAAAATTGACGAGATTAGAGAGAAGATGAATAAGACTTGGAGAAGGAAATCTCAAGGTGATGGAACAAAATTAGGAACATCTAATGGCACCACATCATCTGGATTGGGTGCACTTATCTTCACTTAATCAGTCAAAGGTATGTATAAGAGTTGATAACCTAAATATTATCTTAAATAGGTTCCTAGATATAGTGCAAAGATCCATATTGTTAGGAATAATAGTCCACAATAAAACTAAGATGGGGGGAGGGTGAATCAATTGTATGGAAGATTATTAAACTTTAAACTTTAAGAAACAACAATATCAGATCCAATGAACACAATAAACCCCAACACAATAACATAATATTTTGGTCTTGGGGAAACTGTTAGGAATAGTCCCAAGAGATAACTGAGAGGGGGGGGGGGGGTGAATCAGTTATCTAAAATTTTCAATTCTTTATCCAATTAAGTATACTTAAACATTAAGAAAAAACACAATGAAATAACACTTGAACACAACACCAATATTTTGGTTATGGGAAACCCAAATAGGTAAAAACCCCGGTGGGAATTGACACCCACTAATAATCTGCACTAGTGTTTTATGATTGTTGTTAGAAGATCGTTAACCTTGTTAAGAGTTGTCTTTACAATGCTTTTAGTACAGTGACCTTATCAAGGGTTGGACCCTGTTAGGATTCTTTTACAATTAACCTTGTTAGGGGTGAGGACACACTATCCAAGAGCTCACTTCTCAAAGGGGTGAAGGCTACAACATTTTGAATAACAAATATACACTATATCTAGATCTTGGTGAACTACACTTTGACTTGCTATCTAGATCAGTTCCAATGTATAGCATAAACTCAGATTTACTTGGTCACATAGACCTTTTATTGATGGCTCAATAATTCTCACACTCTGCTCTGCTCTTCACATTCAACTCTGAACCATGTATTAGCAATCACAAATGACTACCTCTAAATATCTTCTCTCTAAATGATATAATCAAGTCAGCCTATTAGAACCACCTTGAAATCATAATAGAGAAAAAATAACACTCTCCAATAATATTTTTGTTAGCTCTACTAAGCACGCAACACAATCTAGGACCTGTCCAATATTAATAAATGTAGATGCATGCTACACACTGTCGGCTCTACCAAATTAACTAAAGCTTTCTCCTCAAGATGAATTACATCATGCACTCTTATCCAAACCTTATTGACTCTTCTCTCATCACTAATCCAAGGCCACATACTGATATGATAGGCGTAACTCCTGTACCAATAAAATCTATGTCGGCTCTTCTGAATAAATACAAGAAATTGCAACTGGTGAATGGTGACTGCATAACTTCCCTTCTCCTATATATCAGACTTTGTGTCCATGAATGTAACATCACTAGTATGTCTTCATCACATATCCAAAGGCACAAGGCTCCATGATAACTATTCGAACAATCACTCACAGAACACTGCCTATAACTCTGTCAAGAACATTGCTAATACAAGCTGCTACATAACTGTCTATACTAACAATTAACCTCTACGCCCATGATATCATGTCGATAACATGTCTATGCTACTTATACTCAAAGATTACTACATAAGTCCTCCACGCATTCTACTTACCATATGTTGTCATCAATGAAAAACATACAGTTAGCACTGGCTTGCTGGAAAATCTCCAACAGAAACCCTATTAAAGGTAAAAACCCCAGTGGGAATTAGCACCCACAAATGATGTACTAAGAGTATAGTTATCCTTGTTTTAAGATATAGCCCTATTAAGAGCTTATTGAAACATTACAGTACATAGTCCTTGTTAGAGGATAGACCCTGTTAGGAGTCAAGAAGAAGGGGAGGGCTCACTACCCAAGGCTTACTACCCAAAGAAGGTTAAATCCATCTTCAAAACTCACTGTTCGCAACACAAGTGTATATGAAGAAATACAAAATATTTTTGAACTATATGGAAGAAACTATGTTTTCTTAATCAGTTGCAATGAAGGTCACCAATACACCTCTTCTCTTCATATAGCAAATAGAAGCTCATAGCTTTCACAACCTCTTTATATCACCTTTTCCCATCCCTATCTTTTCTAAAGAACAGACCTTTCATTTATACTTTATTAAAATTCTCATGATCAAGTTAGCCTATAAGCCTTTCCTAATTACAAATAATTACATAAACCCTTGTTAAGATACACACGGTATCTAAAACAAGTATACAATGATTACATTACAATATTTAAGGACTAACTTAATTCATGTTCACCAAGCATAACACATGCTATATCTCCCAAGTTGGCTTCCAAATAAGTCTTCTCCAGAACACACACCATAGATGATATCACCAATAATTTTTTACCTTGCGCTAACCAGTGAACATCCTTCAATACCTTTTATGTTGTCCCTCAAGCTTGCATACCTTGAATCCATATCATCTGGAAGATATATCAAAAACACAGAGACTAACTCTAGCATTTCTCACTATTACAGTCCAATGACCAGTCTTCACCAAAAAATATGTAGCTCATCCAATATGAAACATTACATGATGTGATCTTGGATATAAGATCAAAATACCTTCCTAAACTCTCCTCTTTCTTTGCAACATCTTAAACATCTGTACAGTGTCTGTACATTATGGTAACCATCCTGATCTCCTCACAGAAACATATGTTGACATCAATGGCAAAACATAAATGACAACAGTATGAGTGCCCATTCAGTGACGTAGTGATTAAAAATATTAAATTTCTCAATCACCTTCCCATGCATTAGCAATATCCAACAATCTCCCCCTTTGGCATTGATGTCAACATATGGGAAAATCCATCATCCCAAAGTTATATTAATCTAAAGTTTTGCAGCCAACCTATACTACATATAGTCTCCCCATACAGTAGGGATTTTCTCATAGCAACACTCCCCCTTTGACAATAATGGAAAAGGGTTCCATGAGTTATCAACTAATCTCCAACATATTTCTTCCATGATCACTCCCCCTAAGGAGTAGATCTTTGCATCTAGTCCAGAATATGACAAGGCTCTAAAAACATCTGGACTGATGCATATCTGCATCATTTAATTCTGACTAGGAGGGACATGAACCCCAAGAATACCTCTAAGATATTCAAAGGTATCTTTTGGTGGTGGCTTTTTGAAGATGTCTACAATACTCTCTTTTGTACTAATATGTTCTAATTTAATTTCCTTCTCTGCCACCTTGTCTCTCAAGAAGTGATACTTGATAGAAATATATTTAGTTTTAGAGTGCATCATGTGATTCTTTGACATATTCATTGCATTGGTGTTATCACAATGGATAACCAAAGGCTCATCAAAAGTTATTCCAATGTCTACCAGCATTTGTTTCATCCAAACAATTTGAGTGCAATTTATGGCAGCAACAACATACTCTGATTCAGTAGTATATTGTGCTATACAATCTTATTTCTTACTTAATCCAAGAAACCAACTTTTTCCCAAGGAAAAATGCACCACCACTAGTACTCTTTCTATCATCAATATTTCCTTCCCAATCAGCATAAGTATAAGCATGAAGTTCAAAGCTATCATTTCTATCATACCATAAGCCATAGTCTATGGTTCCTTTTAGTTACCTCAATATCCTTTTCACAGCAGCTAGGTGTGTTTCTTTGGGTTCTGTCTAATATCTAGCCACAATTCCAACAACATTAGCAATATTTGGTCTAGTGTGGGTCAAATATTGTAATCCTCCAACCATTGACATGTACAAGGTATGAAGAACATACTTTGATTCATCATCAATTGTTATCTTATTACCAGTTACCATGGGTATTCCTACTATTTTATAGTCTTCCATTCCAAACTTGTTTATCATTTCTTTGAGATACTTAGTCTCAGAAATAAAGATACCATCCTCATTCTAAGTTATTTGCAATCCAAGAAAGAATTTCATTTCACCTATCATGGACATCTCAAATTCACTTTCCATTTCCTTATAAAATTTTGGACATAGAGCATCATTACTTCCAAAGATAATATCATCAACAAAGACTTCTATTATCAAGATTCCATCTTCACTAGTTCTTAAATAACATTCTGCGTCCCTTTTAATCTTGGCAAAATTAGGTTTGTACTTAGGAACTCTTGTAGGACATCTAGATGTAAAATAACCTACCTTATTGCATGCAAAACATATCAAGGGTAACTTGCCTTCAAATTTTCCCCTACCTCTCTTTTCTCTTCTAGCAATCGGTGCAACACATATTAGCATACTAAAAATATATTTGGATATAAGTTGTGAAGTTATGTTAATCAATAAAGTGTTTAAGATATTTTATTACATTCGGTGAAGTAAAGTGTAGTTTAATTAATGGTAAAATAAATTTAGGTAAGAAGAATTAAATGTATATTATAGTCGTTGGAAGCCCTAACCTAAAATAAAAACTATAAGTAGAGGGTTTTTTATTTCATTTTTTACCTTACACTTTTACAAGCACTTTGAAGCTTTGACAAAGACAAGATCACTAAGCGATTATGAGCATTCAGTTGAGCATTTTGAACATTTGCAAATATTTTTAGAGGTATTTCAAGTGTTTACCAAGCCAAGTTTATATATTTTATTTACTCTTCAGTTGGAACCCTAGTATTTTTTGAGTTATTTCAAGATCAAGATGGCACCCAAGTTGAAAAAACCAATCACAGTAGAGAATATTGATCCTGTAAATCCAAAGTATAGGCTTCCTCCCACTATTGCTACTGAAATTGACAAAACTTGAGCCCTATCCTCAATCCTCCCAAGAGTCATATTGATTGAAGACGTTTGTGCCTTCATCCACTTTAAGATCAAAGACATATGTCAAGGATAGATTGAATCATCTTACAAAATTTTTTGGGTAAATGGAAATATGAAGAGTGATCACACACATTTATAAACTAAGAGTTTGGTCCATGTAATGTATGTACCGATGGTTTTTAATCATGAATGTATGAGAATCATACTAAGAAGAGTACATGATCAGTTTATGTGGCTTGATGGGCTGGTCAAAATAACAAAGGATGTTTTGCTTATAATAACAAGATTTTCTATCAGTGATAGACCGAGGGCTTACAAGAAAACAAATAAGAATAAGTTGTACGATCTTACCAAATCTAAATGGGATGGAAGAGAACTAAAGTTATCTACAGTTGAGGATCTTGAATTGAAGTTCACATCAGACATTATATCCTACAAGATTTTCCAATCATCTCAGATAGACTGTGTACCCTATGTAGCAGTAGACATTACATATAGAATTGTTAAAAAGGACACAAAGATTGATTTGTGTGAGATACTGTTGAAACAACTAAATGACAACATGAACACCACAAGGAAAGAAAAGACAAACACATTACAATTTGGACAACTATTGGTATGTATTTTCTTTTACTTCCAAAATTCATTTCCTACAGTCAATGAAGTTACATGGAAATAAGATAAACCCATTATTTATTAGATTAGTGAATTTATTCAAGGAAACGATGATGATTTTAATGTAATAATGGATGACTATTTTAGAAAATTCCAATCTAGAATGCATAAGAGATACATAATTCCACCACAGTTAGTGGAAGAATATAAGGATGAATTGTGTTTTGAAGTTGATACTAATGTTTGTATGATAAGGGCTTTGGAACTTAGAACCAAGCGGTTACCACCAATGGGTTATGAGATGAATATTGATGTAGCCACAATTCAAATAAAAAGATTATTTTAGAAACTGGTTGATATAAGTTCAACTTGGTATGGAACTTATGAAGAAGTTTAGGAGAAAATAAGAGTAGGTATATTGATACCAAAATAAATCAGGAAAATAAGTAAAATGATAAGTGCATTATTAGAGAGTCTAGGAATTGTTGATGTTGAAGATGAATAAGTTACCGAGCCTTTAGAGATCAAAGGGAAGAAGATATGAGTTAAGAAAGAAACCCCTAGTCCAGTCAGTGTAAGACCATCTACGAGGTCTATCTCTACACCGAGAGGGAAGAAGAAAGTAGAAGTTGAACCAATGAAGATAAAGACCTATGTTAGAGAAAGAAAAGCCATAGGAAGGCCAAGAAGAAAATTGAAATTGAAAAAAGAGAGTGATACTAAGTTAGATGAATTATCACAATTTAAGGTTGCACCAAGGGGTATGTGCAAGATCATGGTATGCCAAACTAGGCCCTTAAGTAGCAATAAAAATTCAAAAAATTCAGGTTTAGGCAAGTTGACATAAAAATTTGAGCAAGTTATAAATATTATATCAAAAATATGTAAGAAGAGAATCTATAGAAAATTGAATTTAATTTCTAAGATACTAGGCCTTTTTTAAAAAAAAATTATTCTATATGTTGAAATTTTCAAATTTCAATGTAGTAGTACAAAAATTTCAGGAAAAAATAAGAAGTAGGTGTATGTCTGACCACCTTAAACAAAATCAAATGATAATATTTTTTTACAAGATTCTAGATATAAGTAGTAGGCTCATGTCCAAATGTGACACATATTGTTTTGTAATTTTTTTCCAAGTAAATAATTAATTATTATTTTTCTTCTACAACTTTTCTAGAATACAAAAACTCTCGTTTCTAACCATGTTAACTTAGTCTAAACTTTATCAAATTGAAATTTTTTTATATTTTTCTTGTAGTAGGAAAAACATAGAATGTGACACATGTTTTGGATTTCAAAAATGTTATATAGTTTGAAAGTTATAGCTATTTTCCAATAAGTCTATCAATCATGACTAGAAAGATAACAAGTAGGTGTATGTCTGACCACAATAAACAAAATAAAATCATAATATTTGTTTATAAGGTTCTAGATAAAAGTAGTAGACCGATGTCTAGAAGTGATGTATATTTTTTTTTATCTGTTTTCCAGGTAAATAATTAATTATGATTTTTCTGCTACAAATTTTCCTGAATATAAAAAATCTCGTGTCTCACCACCTTAACTTAGTCTAAAATTCATCAAATTGAAAGAATTGTTTATTATTATTGTATTAGGTGAAGCATAGAATGTGATGTATATTTCATTTTTCAAAAATGTTATATTGTTTGAAAGTTATAGTTTTTTTTCAAAGATTCTATCAATCAGGACTTCTTATTCACATCACCACTTTTTGGCATACCATGATCTTGCACATACCCCAAGAAAAAAGGTGAAAAGTCTTGATGAGTTTCTCAAGACACTAGAAAGATATGGTGGACACTGAGTCATGAAAAAATTAAAGTATGACACAAGGACTGATGAGGAGAAGGAAAAGAGTTAAGAAATAGTAATTTCTATACTACATAAGTTTAGATCCACACCTGTTGAAGTGGTACAAAACCTTGATAAAGAACTTTATCAGAAAATTGATGCAAGATGGAATTATTTTCTTGCTGCAGAAAAAGAAATAAGGGAAAGGTCACTTGCAATCACTATCCATGACTTGACAAAGAGAGGAATAAAAGATACTTTAAATGAATATTAAAAAATATTTCTAGTAAAGGGTGGATCATTGAGTATTATAGTCTGTTAAATAAAAGAAGTACAAAAAGATACCAACAATCTTTGGAGAAAGATCTTTTCTATAGAATAATAGACTATTGAAGGAGTAATAGTTCAAGGAGGTCAAACCAAACCAGTTGAGCTGATAAATAATTAGGAAGAAGTCATTATAGAAGACATCCATGAATAAGATCCTGATGAAATAGTAAAAAATGATGAAAATGTCATGGAAATTAGGGACATTGAGACAAAAGCTATGGATGTAGATGATTCAGCCACAACAAGATTGTTGACAAAAGAATTTATAATTGTTCAAGTATTGAATTTTTCTAAGATATAGGTAACAAGAGAAGATCCTACTAAATTTGGGACACCTTCCGAGCTTGCAAAACATATTGAACCAAAGGAACCATAGAAGACTACAAAGACCGAATCCACTCAAGGTCAGAATGAAGAATCAGTGACCCCCAGCAAGACTATTGGACAAAATAAGGAACAAGGAAAAGATAAAGAGAAGGTTGAAGAGAAGAAAAATGAGACATAATAAAAGAAAGAAGAGGAGCAAGAGAAGGAGGAAACAAAACAAGAAGAGCAGAAGAAAGAAAAGGAAGATAAACCCGAAGAGACATCTACTCAATCAGATGCAAAAAAGGCATCTAGTTCAAAGGGTAAGTCAAAGAAGAGAAAATAAAAAAAAGAGGTTGATATAAATGAAGTAATTGTTAACAAAGGTTGATTAGAAAACCATGAGCCCTAAGGAACTCTCTGAGTTTAGAGATTTTTTAAAAAGGAAACCTTCTCAAGATAAGCTCCTAGCCAAGAAACAAAAAATAGATGTGTTGGAGAAAGTAAAGCATATTTTGAATGAGATTATACCTGAGGAAATAATAAATGAAAAATGATACATATACAGTTAGCTAAGAGAACTTGTGAGTCAGATTAAGTAGCCAGGAACTAACACTACTGAATTTATGCTAAAAGTTCACAAGAAGGAAATGGAGACAAAGGTGATTGAAGAAGTTCTTCAATTATTTGCATTAGACAAGGTAACTCTTTCAAAGTTAATCAATGAATTGGAACAATAACTACAATCCATTATTTCATTATTTCAAAAGATTTTTTTGATATCTAATTTTACAAAGGAGATAAAAGGAAAAGATAGTAATGTGGAAAAAGATCTCACCGAGCTATTATCTAAGATTTCCACTAAGCCTAAATCAATAATAGAATATTATGAGAGGCTAAATAACTTGATGGGAGTGCAATTTGATTTGATAAATGAGGAGAATCAAATTAGGATGGATCTACTAGAACTCCAAATAGTTTTGATATAGAACATAGAATCACTGTAGAGACAAATTCAAAAGGCTAAAGACTTAGTTAGCAGATCAAATTTAAGTGATATGGACAATATGGTAAGTCTTAAAATAGATAAAAGAAAGCATATAATAGTGTTTCAGTCACTAAAGGATACTTAGAAGGCATTACTGAAGGATGCACTGGATAAGTACAAAATAATTTTTGATAAGATACCCACACTAGATAAGTAGTAAGTAAGTATTTTGGCATTTTTTTTAAAAAAGGGGGAAATATATATGAGATTTTGCAAAGGGGGGAATAGGTGTATAAGGGAGAAACCATATAATTTTTGGAATATATATAGATATGTCTAACTATAGAAAGGAGAAATATGTATAAGAATACATGATACAAAAGGCTATGGATATGTACTAGATTATTACTTTAGGAGAAGTAATATGCTTACTGACAAAGAAATGGATAAGGAAAAAATTTGAATTTTGATTAATGACTTTGAAGTTTTTAACAAACATACCAAACTAATGCCAAAGGGGGAGATTGAGACTCCTAAGAGTTAATTTTGTTGTCATTAGTTATGAGGAAGTCATAATATTTGTCAAAGTCATTCGATAATGCAGAAAACATAAGTCGGTAAGGTAGAGAAAGTCATTCGGTAAAGGAATAATAAGACATGGAACTTTGGAAAGAGAAAGCAAGAACAAACACTGAGTGAGGAAGAACCAAGCACCAAGAACCAAGTTATATCGACTACTGAATGGAGAGGAGAAGACAGTTACTAAGTTAAGGAAAACATGTTATCAAGCAATACAAAATGACATTAGAAGAATCTTTAAGTACATTGAACCTGGACACCAAGCAGAAAATGGTTTACCAATCTTAAGGAGATCATTTAATAGAACATTGGAGATTACAAAATGATGATTACACATGATTACAAGGTGAGATCTGCCAATGAAAATAAAGAAAGGAATATACATTTGAAGACTAACCAATGCCATCGCCACTTGAGGAGAAGTTTCTAGAACTTCTAGCACCACTTCAAGAATTATATAAATCGACCAGAGAAGTAAAGATGATCAGTACATGTATGATGGTGGTGATATGAATACTAGAGGAGATTTCATGTATGACATAGATTACTAAGAAGGTGATGAGAAGTAAAGCCACCGAGTAACATAGTAGTGAAGAACAAATAAAGATTTAGATATACTGAGTACTGAATTGATAGTGTGAAAGGTATACAATATGAGGTAATGAGTTAGTGAGAACATAGAGTCTAAATATCATATGACAGATACACGTTTGACAGAAAAAATAAGTATTGTTGATTAAAAGTTAATCAGATTTGAAAAGTCTCTTAACTGAGAAGATCCTAGTAGAACTTATTTATAAATCCTTTAACTAGGTACAGTTCTTAGATAAGAATCATAAAATTATTTTATAAGGTAGACTTAGCTATTGATCCCTATGTTATGTTGTCTATTTGTGTCTAACACTTAGTAATTTTAAGGAAATGTTGGTTGGTCATCACTACAACTGAGCCATCTTATTAAGGCCGAGTCATGTATAAACTTGTATAGTTGCTGAGTAGTAGTTAATGTCGAGAAAGTAAGAAGTCACTGAGTACTTTAGTAGTTACTAAGCATTTTATGCAGAGTTGTATAGATGAGTCAGTGTCGAGCACCACTATATGAAGAATAGTTTTGACCGATCATCACATACTTCATATGTCGAGCAAGCCATTTTTGACATATGTGTTTGTAATGGCACAAACACCAAGGTAAACCATTTTGGCTGACTTCTATGCATAATTTAATTATTGTTGATGGAATCAAGGAGTTGATTATGCTTTGTAACTATTATTATTATTAATCCCTATGCAAGCCATGTAACCTATCAGAAAAAGGGAATGCTTAAGCGACATAAGAAATGAATCTAGATCATTGATCTCAATATAGAAGCTTGATCTGATGTTTATATAAGGTGATATCAAAACCATAAAATGTGGTAAGAGAGAGTAACAAAGAAGATCTCTTGCATGCAAAACAAAGAAGTGTTTTGATTGTTAGATGTATAGACCAAGAAGAGTGACTGAGAAAAGAAATAAAGGATAGAATAGAGCTACATTTTATGTTGGAGATCAAACAAGTATTGGAAAGAGATAATCTTTAATTAGCATTTATAGTGCAAACTGAAGAATCAGGTATTGATACATTTTAGCAGGTGAATCAAGGTAACTCTCTTAACATAGTGGTCCTCATAGGCCTTTATAAATCTCTTAGTCGATCACTTACTTAGCTGTATATTTTAAATCATTTAATCAAGGTAGATTCTATAAGTCTGTAAGCTCTTAACATGGTAGACCCATCATAGGGTAGATCATCTAAAGTGATCAAATATTGTAGCCCTAATAGGCACACTTTAATACTATAGTAGTGAAGATTTTTGGGTGTCATTTGCACCCCTGTTTTACCTTTCAAGGGTTTTTGGGTTAAAAAGTTTTGTGTTATGTGTTTCATTTGATGGATGCGATTAGAATGTTAGATACATTTCAGTGTTGAAATTTATGTTTGTGGCATGCATGTGGAATTAGTTTCAAAGTATCAAATTTTGTGGATATTGATTCACCCCCCTTCTCAGTATCTCACTTTCCCATATTAGATTTCCAACAATTGGTATGAAATCTTTGTTATCTTAGAAGAAGTCTAACCATGTGAGAGTTAAGGTCTTGAAGATAGAAGTTTATAAGTTTGGAAAGATCATAGAGAATCAAAATATTGACATCCATCTTGCATTGCATCATCTTGAAGTAGACAGAGGAGAATTAAAGAAATCCTTAAGCAGAAGAAAAGAGTTGGAAACTCAACTGAATGACATACAATATAAAGAAGAGGATACTAAAGGTATTTTGATAATAGAAAATCCACTAAAAGTGATGAAGCTATAGAAGATCTCTTAGAAAGAAACAACATATTGTATGATGTTAGAAGTCTAAAGAGAGAACATGAAACTCAATCAGTAAGACTATGTGAAGTGATTGAACAGAAAAAGAAAGCTGAAGAAGACAAGACAATGGAAAAAGAAGACATGAGACAAATGGCTATAAAAATTGATGAAAGGACATGTGATATGCATAAGCTGAAAAACAATCAATTTGACATGATAAACCAATTGTTACTTGTACATCAAGAGTTGAGCAAGAAAGACATGGAAAACACAAATCTGAGATCAAAGAAAAATCAACTAAAGAATGGATTGAGATCTAAAAAGGAACTTAATGAGAGGATGAACAAGCCAAATGAATTTGTGAATTATTTTGAGGAACCATTGAGGTCACCAAGAAGATTCAGTGACACCTTTGGACTTGGACATGATGAGCACCTATTATCCATTGAAGAAGGAGAATCATCAAATAATTGAGAATAGAGGAATTCAAAGTCAAAGAACAACAAACCTAGATGACATCATTATGGAAATCTAGGTAGCACAACAAACATATGCAGAAGCAAGAATGGTAAGTCCAATCCTAAACCTAAATTAAATGAAAATTGTTTTAACTGTAAAAAGAATGGACATGAGGAACTGAATGTAGGTCAAAGGTTAGTAATGCACCTACTGCACCTATTTCAAGGAAACTATTACAACTGTCAAAAATATGGTCATAGAGCACAAGAATGAAGATCCAATGCTAAACCAAAGTGGACATCAAATAAGAAGAGTAAAGCACCTAGGAAAGATAACAAATTCAATTGGGATTACAATACATGGTATATTTGTCATTATTGTGGAGAATATGGTCATATTAGAGAAAAATGTGTAAGGACACATTTTAGAGGTAAATCCAAAATTTCAATGAGTGGAAGTTTGGTTTGTTATAAATGCAAAAAGATTGGTCAAATAAAAAGAGACTATAGAGAACAAGCACCGAGCAATGAACAATTAAAAAATGAAGAGACTGTTGAATAGATAAGGGACCAAATGAATAAGACATGGAGAAATAAAGTGGAAGCAAGAAGTAGTGGATCCACTGAACCTCAGGTCACCCAATCCAATGGATCAGGTGACCACACTACTTCTATCTATGAAAAAGGGTATGTAAGGAACTAAATTTCAAATTTTATATTTTCCACTACTTCCTGACATTTGATATGTTAAAGTCCATATCTACATGAATTAAGATGCATTAGGATAGATTTGAGAAAAGAGTCAAATTGCATAATTGATGTTGAGCATCAATATCTATGTCTAAAGTAATTGAGTCACTCAGTATGTGTCAATTCTTGTAATAGCCGAGATGTTATATATGTCAAGCATAATAGAAGATGTTAGTATTGACTGAGTCATGGTTTCAATTGAGTATGAGTATGTGGTAACCAAGTTATCATGTGAAGGCCAAGATAGCTGTATTTTACCTACAAAGTGTAAGAATCATTTAATGAAGACTTAATCTGACCATTTGAATCTATAAAGTGAAATATTATCATTCATTCTCATTTCACCCAGTGATCTGAGAATTTAAAGAATGATTTAAAGGTGATTAAGAAGAGTGATCTGTACTAAGTCAAGTTTGTGAAAATTCTTACAGCATGTCGTTGGAAAACATTGTGAAGGACTATTGAAAAAAGGTATTACTGAGCTACGAGAATTTATCTTTAGAACCCTAATTTGGAAAAATGGCATCCACTTCATCTACAAGAGTAAGGAAGAAAGGGAAAGAATTTCTAAATGTTCAATTAGTAAGGAGTGATGCATGTAAGCCACCAAAATTTAAAGTTATATTGGAAAGTGCGGTGAAGGGAGATATCATGGGAGCCCTGTCATCAATTCCACTAAAAGTATTGATGATACATGATGTGCATGCATGTTACATGTGAAATATTGGAGAGATTGGTGATTATCAGTTGAGGGAATCTTATAATAGGTTGTTTGATAATGAAGTGTTGAAGGTGAAGCATCAACACGTTGCCAAGAAAGGGTTAGTGTGTGCCCTATATTTCCCTTTCAAATTCAAATTTGAAAGGATTAAGATCATTTTGAGAAGAGTACATGACATGCAATTATGGTTGGAGAATGGGCCAGTCAAGATCACTGAAGATATGATCCACTGAGTCATTGAATATCCCATTATAATTGGGAAGAAAAAAATGAGGTGCCAAATTAAAGAAATAATCAAGGCTAACACATTGGGAGTATGGAACAAAAGAGGAATGAAAATATCTATGATCATAGATCTAGAGATAGATTTTATGGTAAGGGTTATTGCTCACAAGTTTTATCAGTCAAGCAGGATGGACAATGTTCCCTATATTTCAGTAGATCAAGCATGTAAGATAGTGAAGAAAGATCATACTTATGATCTTGCTGAGTTGTGGTTGACTCAACTTTTTGAGAACCTTACATCAATCAAGAAGCCTCAAAAATCAATGTGTAAGTTTGACTCCCTGATAGTTTGTCTATTATTTTATGTACCAAATAGTTTTCCTACTATAAGAGATGTAGTATAGAGTTAGGACCGACCTATGACTCAAAAAGTCAATGAGGTCATTCAATAGTTAGGTGGTAATTTTGATAGTGTAATGGAGAGTTATTTTGTTGAATTCAAGAAGAAGATGAGGAAGAGAAGTAGAATGCATGTATCCCTAGTATAAAAACATTATAATGACATGTTTTCTAGTGGATACCGATCACACCTATGTGCGGGTTGTTATTCCTAGGGTAGCATGGTTAAGGCCATTTCCTTATGAGGTCAATGAGATGAGACATCAATAGCAATAACTACTTTACTTGCTAAGGAAATTGATAGAAAAGAAAAACCTTTTAGAAATTATGAAGAAGTTAAGTCCAAAATTACTATGGGGTTAAAGTCTACAACCCTATAGTGGAAAAGAAAGAAACAATCAAGAATCTAGAGAAGATGCTAGGTGAAGGAGAAGAGGAGACTGCACCTCTTCAAATTACACAAGGTCAAGGTGATGATCAGTCTAGGGAATTTCAAGGTAGTGAAGAGGAGGAATTTGAAACTCAAAAGAAGTGAAAGGATGTATTAATTGTTGAGCCGAGTAAAAGGAAGGTAAAAAAAAAAAGCCTACTCCTACAACATTAAGAATAAGAACCAAGGGAGTTTCAACTGCCTTAGCTACCGAGCCCCAAAGGAAAATTCTAGCAAAGAAAACTAAAGGGGAAGTCTCAAGAAAAGGAAACAAGTGTAAACTAGAGTTGTGTCGAGTCATCCCAAGAAGAAGCCAAGAAGGAAATTAGTGTTACAAAAAGATGATGATGATAAAGAAATAACTGACATAGATGATAATACAAAATTGAAAGTATCATCACATAGACATCCAACTAGTGTGGATGAAATATGCCAAAATATCAAAAGAATGACAGGATTAGTAGGATTCAAGTTTATAAAATTTGAGAGATTAAGAAAAGATGACAAAGATAAGATTGAGGAGGCTATGTTAGAAATGCTATGCACATTCAAGATGACACCTTTGGAAATAGTGAATCTAATCCCTGATGAACTATTTAGTAAAATTGATCAGAAATGGTAGTATGCCATTATGACCAAGAGATAGATAAGAGAATGAACTTTATCTCAGATCATGCCTGAACTAACACTAGAGAAAATAGAAAAGTTCATGGTGCATCACAGAAATAGGTTTATACCTAAGCTAAGGGATTATTCCATTTTTATACATAATGTTGAAGAAGTTTTCTCATAGAGAAAAAGGATGTGGAAGATCATTTTTGGGTTAATAGTTGATAAGAGTCCACAACAAGGTGAAGGAACATCCAGTCAGGTTGAAATGGATAATAAAGAAGACATTGATGAGCCCCAGAATCTTGAAGAAGAGGAAAGACAAAAGTTAGAAGTGAGTGAATCATAGGATGTGATCACAATTGAGGATATGCCTGAGGACACACAAGTAAACATCAATGCCTTGATTGAGGAAGAAATAAAAATTTAAATTCTTAAGGAGGCAGCCTCAGATACCTTTCTACCGAGTACCAATATCATTATCATCTAGGTACATTATTATACAAGGATTGAGGGTACATCAACTATTGAAACTGAACATTCAAGCCCCCACATGGTTGATGTTGAGAAGAAACTCTCACAAATATTAAGTGTCAAGGAACAAGACAAGATGACAATAACAACAAATAATGCACTTGCTAAGGAAGATAATAAAAGAAAAGGAGAGGAGAGTTTAAAAGATAAAGCATATAAGTTTTCCATAGTAATTTTACGACCTCATGTGGAGGAAGAAAAGAAGATTAAGGAGACAATAACAAAGGAGCATCCAAAGCGTAAGGAGCAAGAGGTTATCCAAGCCTTAGTAAAAATGTTGAGTGGTAGTACACCAAAGAAGAAAGTTCTTATGAAAATTGAAAAGTCTCCTGGCACACAGGTAATGTATGCACCCTAAAATGGTCACCTAGACTTTGGGCCCCCATTCTGCAATTTATCAAATCCCTGAATCAATATTTTCAAAAATTAACATTTTGCATTATATCAATTTCCTTGATCAAATCCTATTTTATAATTTTTGATTATTTGCCTTGGGCTAACCATTTTATCCTAAGTCTTTATTTATTTAAAAGAAATATTTCCTCCCCTTTTAATAAATAAAAAGCCCCCACTTTTCCTCTTATCCTAAGTTGCACAAATAAAGAATTATTCTTATTTTATAAAAAGGGAAAAAGTACTTTTTGTCTCATATGGACACTAAAGTCAACTTCTATTTTCCTATTGGAGGATACTTGTGTACATGGATTGCTCCTTTTTCAAGATCCATTGTTGATTAAGTCTTTTGCCTCTTAATCTCAATGGTCCATTTCAGCTCATTTCTTATAAAAGGAGAGCTCTCCTCCTCATTTTAGCATCATGTTTTTATGCTATTGTTATGCTATAGGTTTTCTAGGTCTATTTGGAGCTTTCTTTGAAGACACCTTTGCATCCAAGCTTTGAAGCCTTTTGTTTCATTTCATCTAGTTTCATATTTTCTTTCATAGTTGCATGATAATGACATTCTTAGTGTAGATTTCCTTTTATGTAATATATTAATCTAACATAGCCTAATTAGGAAGGTTGTAATCTTTGTACTTTCCTTTCATAGCATAATTTGTACTTGCACTTTCATAGAGTAATTTGCATACTCATATAGGTTGCATTGCATTACATTCATTTGGATTTCATTAGAGATATTGGCATTTTTGCCCTTATCTTTGATTTGGAATCTCTCATTGTGTGGTTGACTAGCAAGGTCATGAGTTTATAGCTCTAGCTGAGAGCAATTTTAGAAATCTTGCAACTCCATGCATAGAGAGCTATGGATCGATTTGTGAGGGCTCATTCTTGAGTTTCATTATATGTAAGGATTCATAGAAGTATGGTCACATTTTCACCATACATTTTTGGCACCCACCATGGGGCTGAGTACCTTAACTTTTTCCTTCCATTTTTGCATTTCTGTCAATTTTTTAGATTAATTTCAGCTTAATTCTCAATCTCTATTTTTTGGTCTCAGTATATGGTACAATACTGTTTCGGTATATCACATGATAGTTCACTCCATATCGTGTGATACTTCACCTGATTGAAGTATCGCCTGACTATTGTAGGAATTATTGCCTGGTATCAGATGAAGTATCGCCTGGCTTAAGGAAAAATATTGCTCAGACTTAAAATATCACACTATTATATAGAACTGTATCGCATGGTATTTCTAGTGTCTGTAGTGTGTCACCTATACTAGCAGAGAGATTTAATTTGAGTTATTTAGCTGAATTTGATCTTAGATAGCTTGTTGTTTCTGTTCACTGCATTTAGATAGAGTTTATTTACATCTTCTAGTTAGATCTTGCATTGTTTCACTTAGATTTTGGTTTTCCTAACCTCTTGTTGGTTTAACAAGTTGTGTTTGTAGGTGCTTCTTGCTTGAATATTTTTCTAAAAGAATGGATGTCAAAGAGGGCTACTAATGGTTTTTGCATGGCTGCCCTAAGAATAAAAACCAAATCAAGTGCTTGTGTTTTATTTCATTTCAAGTGCGACAATCACTAGTTGTTCATTTTCATATGAATCTTAATATCTTGTGGAAGGGCTTTTGAGGTGGTAGGAGAAGTATGCTCTTCACCTTGTGGTGAACCAAAAAATATTGACCCATCTTGGAATTTTGGAAGCAAGAGGGTAATTGAACCTCTTTTTGGTGTGTTTGGGATAAATTCTTGAGATAGGGGAGTATGCTCTTCACCCTTGTGGTGAACCAAAAACCTTGAACCTCAAGAGTTAATTCATTCTTTTTTTAGCATTAGAATTCTTTAGTGGGCCTACTCTTGAGCAATCAAGAGGAATGACCCAAGTGGGGACAAGCTAATACCGAGCTATTTTGACCCACTATAAACTCAAGGCTATCGAGGACACAAAACCTTGGTAGACATAACACTTGTCTTCGCTTGATGTAAGTAGCTCATGGGATTGCAACCATGGGGAAAGCATTGAGAAAGAATGCTTAAGGTACTCTTGAGGCCGCGAGGTCCAAGTCCTCTATGAGGAGCAAGAGGGGTGTTGTGAATGGAAGCCCTAACTATGAACCATTAGATAGAAGCCACCTTATTTTGCTTCTTATCATCTTAGTGCAAGGATTGATCCAATTGGAACAACTCAGATCACCTTTAGATACTCACCATATGTGTTCCTTTGGTTGTGTCTTTAGCACTTCCATGACAAAGCCAATATCTATTGTGGGTAACCACTTTGTGTGAGGCAAGGGAACATCAAGTTGTGGGCTAAGTTGGTAAGTATTGAGCCTTGAATTTTTAGGATAGATTTTCTTGAAGTGTCTTCAATTGTGTGATACTAGTATAAATGTTCTTAACATACAAACAATCGGTAGCATTCATAGGGTGCTTATTCAATTTTGATATCACAAGTGTTTGTCTTGGCAAGGTTGCTTTTTCCCTTGTTTCAAGTGTTTTGAGACATGTTTGATCCCATGCTGTTTGCAAAATGGTCAAATTTCTACTGATATTGTGATTAAAATAAAAAACACCAACCCTCAAACTGAAAACTTTGATGAAACAGACCCAAAAATGTAAATTTTACACAATTCTAGTCAATATTTGAATAATTCTGCAACAGTATTGCCTGCAATGAGAAGCTATATCGTGTGATAGTTTGCACCTACTGGACTATCACCTACCTTGCCTAGTGTTTATCACCTGGCAGTTATCAGGTCTGTCTCTTGGTAAAAGGTGAAATATTTCCCTGTTATAGGTATATCCCCTGGTTAGCCTGGAGTCTATCACCTGGGTAGTGTCTGTTGTGTTTCCAGTTTAGTTAGCTTCAGTCGCTATTAGTCAGATTAGGTCTTTGAGTAGGTTGTTTACTCTATTGTTGGGGACTTGTCTTGGCTCTAGATCTCTGGCTTTTTCCCTCTTGGGACAACATCAATCGATTTACAAGGTCACTTTGGAAATAGTTGTCAAGTTAGAAGGATATTCTTGGTGAAAAATTTTATTTCTAGAATTATTAGCTACATTCTTGGAAAATTTTAGTACTTGTATTGTCCAAATCATTTTTATTTAATCTCAATTTCAATTATATTTTGGCCTAGTCCAACCTCCTAGTTCAAAAGTGCAAGGGTAGTCACCCTTTGATTTGAAGCACCTCTTTGATAGTGTTGGTAAAGCCCCTTTTGATATTTCTATCTTTTCATCTCTTTTGGACATTAGAGAACTGTGATTATCCTAGTTTGGTGTTGACACTTTGAGAGGTCACCCTATCATTAAGAATATTTTTCTTTCATGTTAGTTACAACAAGGTACCAAGTCAGTCAAGGGAAGCGACCCCCTGTTGTCTTTAGCCAGTTACCACCAGTTAAGACTCCTCAACAACACAAGGGAAAAGAACCCCTTTTTGATCAATCTCCTAAGAGTGTACCCAAGGTTTATTTTAATCCCAGTAAAGTGAGTACCTCTTTAGCACCTCTTTCATCAATTATGAACATGAGTTACACTTTCACTCGACAACAAAGAGAAGCAATGAACCAAACTCTTGATGACATATTTCAACGACATAGGGGTAACATGATGTCTATTGGGTCTGCATATGCTAGTCCACCTGGATCACCTCCTATCAGCACAAGATATCTTGATGCTCACCAATGAGTTGAGAGACATTACCAACAAACTCACTTAGATTCAGGGTCACAACACGAAGACCAGAACAACAAATCTAGTGACCACCATATCAATGTAGCTAATGCAATCAAACATTCAAGGCAATCTTCTCCACTAAAAGATACCTCTCGATATGCAAGTACAAGATTGAAAAGCATTGAAAGGGAGAAGCAAGCTTATCTAGATGAACAAGCTACCAAAAGGGAGAAATTTAGACAACTAGAAGAAGACAAATGTGCATTATTAGACATAAGAAAAAGAGTCACTCAAGAAGAACAAGATAGGCTCTATGCACAACAACTCCAAAATTGATTCAATGGGAGGGGTGCCAATAGTGGGACCAACTCACCCCCATCTACCCCCTCACCAAGTCCTAGAAGAAGGTCAAGGACACCCTCAAGATCCCCAAGTCCTAGGGGTAGAAGGACTTCAAGATATGATCACCATAGGAGATAGTCACCTCCTAGACATTCACAACAACCCTCCCAATGAGCACATCATGGCTCACAACATGGAGGAAGTTATGCCAACTTTGATCATATAGATTTTATGACTATGTAGTAAGAACCATCTTTCCAAGCATATATAGAAAGATATGTGGAACAAAACAAGGATCAGTTTCTAGAAAGTCTCATCAACAAAGGTGCTAAGGTCCCATATGATTTTGATGTGCACCAAAAGATTAAGAAACAAAATCCTTCAACCAATGAGGTGATCATGAAAATGCAAAGGGACATAGAGAAAATGAGAGCTCCTAAGAGTACATTAAACTTGGACTCCATATGTCCCAACCCTATAGATAAAAGTGTGGTGATGATTGAATTTCCTAAGAAGGTTGAGTTCCCAACTTATGACAAATATGATGGTAGTGGTGACCCTCATGACCATGTTAGACAATTTTATATAATGAGCTTTTCTTTTCATCATGAAGACTCCTACTTAATGAGATTATTCCCAAGGAGACTAAAAGGCCAAGCTATGGAGTGGTTCACCAACCTTACTCCTCCAGTTAGGACATTTAAAGAACTTGACCAAAGATTTGTCCAACATTTTTCTTACAATCTATCAAGGTCAATTACAATGCTTGATTTGTGTAAACTCAAACAAAATCAAGGAGAACCTTTTGTCACCTTCTTGCAAAGATGGAGACGGTTGTGCTCAAAGTATCCTAGAAAAATTCTTGAGGAAGAATGAATAGACATAATTGTGAGAAATTTAATACTAGAGCTAAGATATGAAGTGAGGAAAATGGTTTTTAACTCTTTTGATACCATGGTAGAGACTGCATGTCGCATAGAAGATGTCCTAAAAGAACAAGGCATTTTGGCCAAAACAACTAATAACAACAATGGCCAAAACAATAATAATAATGGTAATAAGGACAAAAAGAACTCTTATTGGAATAAGAATAAGAAAGTGGTTAATGACAGAGTTTTTGACTCATCACAACCTAAGGATGAAGGAGTTCTTAATCTCTCCAACGCAGTCCAAGCCATGAAGTTGCAAACATCTTCAGAACAACAAGAGAATAAACCCAAGTATCAAGGGAGGCCTAAAATGGAAAAGAGACAATTTACCAAACTTGGAGACTCATATGCAAACATTTTCAAAACATTGATTGCTCATAAATTGGCACAACCTCAAGATCCTGCCAAACACCGCATACCGGATCCTAAGCCTCGTTGGTGGGATGAGAAGGCTTTTTATGTCTTTCACAATGGAATTGGACATGATATAGAAAAAAATTTTAGACTTAAACATATTGTCCAAGATCTTATTGAAAGTGGAAGATTACAAGTTGATGGGTCAACCAAAAATGCTGACCACAAAGCTTTTAAAGAACCCTTGCCAAAATATGAGAAAGGAGACGACTCTAAGGGTAAGAATGGCAAGGTTTCTATCAACTACACTTACACAGCCACTGAGAATGTCATTAATATGCTTGAGGTTTTTGATGATAATGTCAACATGATGAGAGGGAAAGACCCCTATGGTTATGACTCACCTCCCATATTTGATGAAGAACCCATTGTTGTGCTTAGAGGTCCTCACTCACGAAGGATGTCTCAACCCCTCAATGTTGTCACTAGGAGTTAGTCTCAAGCTCCCATTGTTATTAAAGGTCCTAATTCTAGCAAGTCTAAACAACCAATGACAAAGGGTGTTCTTCCTAAGCCCACCATTGGTCCTAATTCAAACTATAACCTTGTTGATCAATTACAATGGACACCAGTGTAGATATCTATTTTTGAGCTTTTGGAATTGTCCCCTAAGCATAAGCGTGTCCTTGAGGATGCTCTACAATCGGCTAGTGTCCCTAATGATATAGATGTAGACCAATTCCAGAATATGGTCAACCACTTGGCTAGCCCTCACTACCTTACATTCTCAGAAGAAGATGACAAGTCACTAAGCCATCCACACAATTTTTCCCTTCATATAGAGGTTATGATCCACAAGACCCATGTGAGGTGCATGTTGATAGATGGGGGTGCTGGGCTTAATATTTTCTCTTTGAGCTTATTGATGGCCTTGGGTTATTTAGAAGAATCCATTGATACAAGAAAGAAGATCACCATTAAGGCTTATGATGAAGTAGAACATAGCTCTAAAGGGTTGGTTGTTCTTCCTATTCCAATTGGTCCAGTAGAGAAAGACATTTTGTTTCAGATTATTGACGTTGGTCCTTTGGCTTACAATATTTTGTTGGGTAGACCATGGATACATGAGATGCAAGTAGTCCCATCTACTTATCATCAATGTGTGAAGTTCCCTTATAATGGAGTAGAAATTTGCATACTAGGGGACAACACATTATCAGTCAACACAATTTCAGTAGGGTCTCATATTCCTTTGAATGGGGAGGCTAATACTTTTGCTACTACATTTGAAAAATGCAAGAATAAATTCAAGACTATAGACCTTGGTATGGGGGATTACAAAATGGATAAATTCATAAAATTACCAATTTCCCCTAGGTCTTATGGAAAACCTTCTCAAGAAATGAAGCCCTCATCTTCAGCCATGACATTGTTTGATAAATTTGTAGAGTCCTCAGTTCTGATTCAAGAGGAAAAAGAGGAGGTTTCTGTTAGGGACTAGATTTACCAAGAAGTGAAATATTGACATAATGATAATTTTGCACCTTCTCCTAGAGCTTATGGGAGAGGGTATACATTGGTCAAGAATATGGGTTATCCAGGACATGGTCCCCTTGGTCATAGGTTGGATGCTAAAGTTGAACCTCTTAACCATGCCCTTTTTGGATGAAGGAATAAGTCAACAGTTGGCTTGGGTTTTGAAAATGAGAAACAAACAAGCATCCCTGTCTCAGTTGTGATGAATAGTGACAATGACTCAGACTACACACCTAATATTTCTAATCAACAAGACATGTTTGGTGATTGGGTGCCTTCAACAACTCTCCTTTGGGGAGATTCAAAAGATTTGACAATTGATAGTCCTCCTATCCTAGCTGCGATGGATGGTGACTATATGAATGCTATATTAACAATGGAATGAGTTTCTATCCTAGTAGTGATGGATAGTAAAAATGCTAGTATTAGGGAAGGGGAAACCCTTCCCAACCATGAGCCTTCTACATCACAAGGCCCCAATAATGATTCAGAGATAGACTCATGAGTTTGAATGGGACTCACTCTCAGATGCAACAGTTGATTTAGACATGGATGTTGTCCATACTTATAGTACCCAACCTGATGTGACCAACGAGCCTACCATAGGACTAGAGGATTGGACTTCCCAAATTGCCTTAGTGGATGACACTTCATTTAGTAGGACAAATCCTGATTCGGGTATCTTAGAAGGAGACTTGATGAATCCCAATTATATAGTCACCAGAAATAACACTTTCCACATAAATAATGTTGAACCTATCATTGACTTACCCCTCATCAACCGTCATTTGATTGATTGGTCTCAACTCTCTCAAGAGCCACAACTCCTCACCTTTCAAAATGACTATGAAATTACCTATTACCTAAATGCTCTTGAACCCATAGTCTCTTCCACCAGTGAACCTACAACAAGTATGATAGAGCCTAATATTAAGTACCTCAGTCTAAAAATAAAAGAAAAATGAAAAAAGAAAGATGGTTCTGATGGCGAAAACCACTTTGTGGCAGTGTCAGAACCCAAAATAGTAAAAATAAATGATGTATCTGAGGGTGAAAACCTCTTTGAGGCACCTAAGGATGGGGTACTTAATAACTTGCCAAGTTACTTCCAAGATAGGTCATTAGTTCTCATTGAGCCCACACAACCAGTGAATTTGAATATAGAAGAGGCCCCTCAAATAGTGCACCTAGCTTAGTCTCTATCAGTTGAAGAAAAAGAGGCATATACAAAGTTTTTGCAAAAGAAGAAAATCAACTTCTCTTGGACATATTTAGACATGCCAGGGCTTGACACTAATCTTATTATGCATCATCTATCTATAGCTCCAAGAATAAAATTAGTCAAACAAAGGTTGAGGAAAGTGCACCCTCACATAGCTCTCCTTGTAAAAGCAGAATTAGAGAAACACTTAAGAGCTAGATTTATTAGAGCTATTGACTATGCTGAGTGGATCTCAAATATTGTTCTAGTTTCAAAACATGATGGATCCATTTGTGTATGTATAGACTTCAAAGATCTCAACAAAGCATGCCCAAAGGATGACTTTCCACTCCCAAACATAGACATGATAGTGGATATGACGGTGGGTTATGAGATATATTCCTTAATGGATGGTTTTTCTAGATATAACCAGATAAAAATATCTCCCGAAGATCAAGATAAAACAACTTTCACATGTGCATGGGGAGCCTATTGTTGGAACGTCATACCATTTGGCCTAAAGAATGCAGGTGCAATATACCAATGAGATATGACCACAATTTTTCATGATATGATGCATAAAAACATGGAAGATTATGTGGATGACACCTTGGCTAAGTCTAGGAAACAGGATACACACCTTGATGATTTGGAAGTAATTCTAGATTGCATGGAATAGTTTCAGCTTAGATTGAATCTGAAAAAGTGTGCATTTGGAGTTGCCTCAAGAAAACTTCTAGGATTCATAATTTTAGAAAAAGGAATAGAGGTTGATCCTAAAAAGGTCCAAGCTATATTAGATATGCCACCTCCAAGGAACATTAGTCAGATGAGAAGTCTTCAGGGATGCCTCCAATCCATAAGGAGATTTATTTCACAGCTTGCAGATAGAGCACAACCTTTTAACAAAACATTACATAAATGAGCCACATGTATATGGAATGAGGATTTCCAAAAGAGCCTTAATCAAATAAAATAGTATTTGGCTAATCCTCCAATTTTGATGCCTCCTATTCTAGGAAATCCTTTGATTTTGTACATTTTAGTGATAGATTCTTCCTTGGGGGCATTGTTGGCTCAATTGGATGACACTGGGAAAGAAAGGGCTACATTAGTCATACTCTTGTATCTTATGAGATCAATTATAATAGCATTGAAAAATCTTGTCTCTCAGCAGTGTTTGCTTCCCAAAAGTTGCGACACTATATGCTTGCTCACACTATACATTTGGTTGCAAAAATTGATCCTCTTAAATATTTACTTAGTAAGGCTGCCCTCATGGGTAGACTTGCTAAGTGGATGATGGTTTTATCTAAATTTGATATAGAGTACATTGAGAGAAAGGCCATAAAAGGGAAAGCTATTGCTGACCAATTAGCTAATTTTCCAATTAAGGATAGTATGCCTATTTAGGTGGAATTCCCAGATGAACATATACTATATATGACCTCTCACATTTGGAAGATGTTCTTTGATGGTTCCAACATGCAAAATGGATCAGGTGCTAGAGTATTATTTGTCTCTCCACATGGGTACAACATACCAAAGTCTTACAAACTTCTATTGACATGTACAAACAATATTACAGAGTATGAAGCTTTAACCAATGGATTGAAACTAGCTATAGAGCGGAACATAATAGAGTTGCATGTCTTTAGGGATTCATAATTAATTATCAACCAAGTCAATGGGGAGTATCAAATCAAGGATGACAAGTTGATACCTTACAAAAATATGGTTGATTCATTGAGATGTTACTTTACATTGGTGACATTTCAACAAATCCCTAGAGCAGAAAACAATTGCAGATGCTATGGCTACATTAGTTTCACTCCTACAATTGGAACAACATGAGTCTAGATTTAAATTCCTGGTGGAAGAGCTACACCATCCCATATTTGACTCATCTAAAAGCCATATCATTTGTACCCTCGTCACACATGAGTCTTCCCGATATGGTGCTATCTATTCATATCTTCGTGATGGCATCATCCCTGACACTTTCAACCATTCTGAATGCAAAAATCTCATTAGTAATGCCTCTCGCCACACCCTCATTTTTGGTGATCTGTATAGGAGGGGTTTAGATGGGACACTTCTCAGGTTCTTGGAAAAGGAGGAATCCAACCAAGCATTAGTTGACATCCACAAGGGCATTTGTGGTGGACATTCCAACGGTCTTGCCATGGCCCGAAGGTTTCTTAGGGTGGGTTATTACTAGCCCAAAATGAAAAAAGATGTAGTAGCTTTCTCTAAGTCCTGCGAGAAATGTCAAAAACATGGAAACCTGATTCATGCTCCAGGTAGGGAGTTAATTCCTTCTATTTCTCATTGGCCATTTTAGCACAGGGCCTTTGACCTTGTTGGGAAAATTCACCCCAACTCATCAAGTGGACATAAGTTTATCATCATAGCTACTGATTATTTCATGAAATGGGTAGAGGCAGTCCCTCTTTCTATTGCCTCAGGCAAAATAGTTTCACTCTTAATTATGAATCATATTATTTGCCAATTTGGAGTCCCTTCTAAGATCATCACTAACAATGGAGGTCAATTCAAGAATAAGGACCTAAAGCATTTATGCAAAAAGTTTAAAATCAAGCAACATTGGTCCTCTATTTATTTTCCACAAGGAAATGGACAAGCAGAGGCCTTTAATAAAACCATTCTCAAAATTCTTCATAGGATAGTACACAAGAATGGTAGGGATTGGCACTTGAAAATCAATCGAGCACTATGGGCTTACAAGACAAGTATTTGCACACCTACAGGGGCTACTCCTTTTTCCTTACCTATGGTGTTGAAGTAGTATTTCCTATAGAAGTAGAGATCCATTCACTTAGAGTCTCTCTCAAAGGTTTGATTACAGATGAGGATTACCGTGCCATGAGGTTACAGGAATTAGAACTTCTAAATGAGAAGTGGAAGGCTTCCTTTGATCACATGAGAGTGTATCAGAAGCGTATGTCTAAGACATTCAACAAGCAGGTTCACCCTAGGGAATTTCAAGTAGGAGATCTTGTCTTGTGTGAGAATCCTAAGAATCAATAAAACAGAGAACAAAAGGGCAAATTTGAACCTAATTGGCTTGGACCATACATTATTACTGTGGCTTTTGGGATAAGTGCTTATTTGTTAACTGATGAAGAGGGAGAGCAGCTCCCTGATCCCATTAATGTTTTGCACCTTAAGAAGTTCTATCCATGATGCTTATTTTTGTCTAGGGACATCCTTTGTACATATTTTATGATCCTGAAAAAATACTAAAAAAATTGATATATGATGCTGAAAAAATTCTAAAAAGCATAAAAAGTTCTGAAAAAATACAAAAAAATAAAAAAAATGTAAAAAATAAAAAAATAAAAAATAAAAATAGAAAAAGTGCCTTGGTGAAAACTTGGAAACAAGTGCCTTGGTAGAAAAAATACAAAAAAATGAAAAAAAGAGAAAAATTGCAATAAAAATCCAAGTGGTGAAAACCTGGAAATAGGTGCTACTTGAGGCCTTTGCACCTTTGTCTCTTAGCATGTGTCCTCGACACTTAACCATTCTCCATCATGCCTTGACCTTATTTGATTTGGTCTGGAATTGGTCTTTGTCTTTGTCTAGGGGGCATAGCTGTTAGCATAGGTCCTTTAGGTGCATTTGTCTCTTGGGGCATTTCACAAACAGGGGTTTTTCAACACCACCCCAAACTATGTTTTTCAACACTACCCTAGCATTGAGTGTTTCTCAACACTTATCAGATGTCTTACCCACCAAGTATAATGCAATATAGCTCATTAGAAAATTTGATACTCAAAGTTTGACTCTATGACCAACACACACGCACTTAAACACTCAACTTGATTGAGATATGCTGACTTTATTTTTCTTTTTGTGCTGTCTATGAGGATATCTTTGATGAGTGGTCTCTCCCTAAGAAGTTTTCAATGATGCATAGCTAGAAGATTGAGGGTATGAGAACATGTTTTATTTCTTTATCTACTTATGGGTATATTTTGTTGATCTTAATTGTCATGAACATTTATGCTGGTCTTACTTGACACTATGGATTGACAAGGTACTACCCTTGACTATTTTGTGAGTGCATGCTTCTAGTTATCCTAACTTTCATGTGTCTTGATACAAGCATAATCTCACCATATCAAACTTAGGTAATCTTACTGCATTAGTCATCTTGACCTCCATGTCTTTGATGCCTAGGTGGGATTCCCACATACTTATCTGATATAAATCATATTCATATACCCATAGTTATACTAGTGTGTATTGCATGATCTTATGATGCTACCAATAATGATCGATGATGATAATTAGATGTCTATAAGCATTGTGACCTTGCAAGTCAACCACTTTTCATAGTAGCTTCCATTTTTAGGGTCATATTAGATTAGTTTTGCATTTTGCATATGGAGAGAGCTCTCCTTTTCATCTCACATGGACCTGTCAGGAAACTGCATTCATCTTCCTTTTTCTCGATCATGTCTTTTAGTCTTTTGTCTTTCATCACAACCCGTTCCTGTCATCACAAGGGGTTAATCTTATCATCATATCTATATCTCAACCTATCATTTTCAGAACCATGAGTCTATATCATATACATGAGAATCTACACATCCATCTATGAGAGATAACATACATAAGCACATACATAAACATTTTGAGAAAATATGACAAGACAATACATATGCAAACTGATATACACATCCAAATGAGATAATAAAACATGATATATCAAAACATCTAGTATATCTCAATATATAAAGAGAAAAGTCATGGTACAATGTCATCAATGATATAAACCATACACATGAGATCCGAACTGGATCAAAGTCTCAATGGTATAAACCTAGCCTAAACCTAAGAACCACTGCCATCCTAAGGACTAGTAGCTAGAGGCTGAGGTGGTGCACCAAGTGCCACCTCAGTGTAGCTAGGAGCTCTCTACCCTACTGGTACTACCTGTAGATATAGGCCAAGGTAGTAGGCTACTCGGGCTGACTCTCTCCTAATCTCAACAGCATCTGCCTATGCTATCTACTCTCGATGGGCTATTTCAGCTCTAAGATCAGCTATTTGCTAATCTCTCTCCATCCTTAGGTCTACTAACTGCTACTCTCATACTGCTATGGTGATCCTTAGCTATTGAATCTCCACCTTAAGCATCTGAATGCAGGCTCTCAAATCATCTCCTATAGTTGGGTCTACCTGTGGTGGTACCTATCCCTATCCCTATGAAGGTCTCTATACCTCCTCACTCCCCGAGCTCTGACCTCGTGGCCATTTCTAGCCACCAGCTCTAGATCCCTCTCCAACCTCTCTCACCTAACCTCCACCTCCACCTCTATCCTCATCATCATATCCTCTATCTCCTCCTCCCAAGGAAACCTGTGCTACATCTGGTATAGTGAATTGAGGGAATGGGGCCCTCCACCACTTAGTCCTATATTCTACATCAGCCATATCTAGGAGATACTCCCAGGGCTCCCTCCCAATTGCATTTGTCTCCTTGATAGCTCACTGATAATCCAACATGGGTAGCCACCCATGTCCCTCCTCATCTCTAGCCCTCGCATAGGTAGTGGTCTCTGTGGAGACTCCCTGCTATCTCCCAAACTATCGCCATACCTGAGTGATGCAGAATCTCTCCACAATCTTTGAGTGTCGGCCTACTAGTGGCTAAGTGCACAACATATAACTCAGCTCATCCTCTACATCTCCCCATGCCTCCACATCCCTGTATGGCCTCCATGTGAATGAAGTATTCTCATCTAAGATCTGCTTGTAATGTGTCACATCCCTAGTATGAGCATGTGATATATATCCTCCATACCTATATATGTACAAGTATCTCCGCTCTCTCAGCTGAACCCTAGGGTGCACCACAATGATGTGCTCCCATGCCCACACCTATGCTAGGATGGCACCACACGCTCATGTCTGACCATCCTTGTAGACAATCTCATGAAGCTCATGATACATCTCTGCAAGTATGGCTAGTCCCCATGCCATACGATAAGGTCTGCCTACCAAATCTACTAGCAACCTGCCTCATCCAAGTGGAAATTCCTTTTGACTACGATTAGTCATTAGGGCCTATCCAATAAACAATGCCACAATACATGGCACTGAAAAATCTCAGCCAAAGTCATCCATGAGCTGCTCCCAACTGACATGCTGATCCACAATGGTCACATCCTGAAACATCGCCTGGATGACCCGTCGCCCCTTAGTGGCATCTTGATCATAGTATACCTATGTCATCACACAAAATCATGTTAGTTTCTATTACTTGGAAACATTACATTCATGACTATCCATAAAGCATGATTATACTTACAGGATCACCATGGCATGGAACTCATAGTATCCTGTAGACATCCTCCGGTGTGATGGATGCCTCTCTTATCGACAAGTGAAATGTGTTATGCTCACTATGCCATCGCTCAGCCAATGTTGTCAGTAGCCCATGATCAGCTTGGACATATGGGAACCACAACAAATATCAAAATCCCATCACCTTGATGTCATCCTTTCCTGAATCATCTAGATCCCAGACGCATCTCAGCCCCACCACCTTTGGCACTCTGATAATCAATGCCAAAAAGTGCTCCTATAAACCATTCAACCAAGCCATATGTTAGTACATACCATGATGAAAATTAGTACGGGACATCTAAAGCATAAAACTTGTCTGGACCCATGTCTTACTTTGCTCAAAATAATTAAAATTCGTAAGTTTTAAGGAGAAGTATCATGCGATACTTCTCCCTATAGTGGTGTGATACACCTTTGATAGTGCTATACTTCACCTGGTATCGCATGATAGTTTGCCAATTATCATGTGATACTAGTGTCTATACGCGCGCGATACTTTGGGGACCCGTGAAGTATCGTGCGATGTTCCTCCCCAAAGGGTGTGATACTTTAAAGTATCGCCCGATAGTTCACCTAAAACTAAGAATTTGAAAAATTCAAAATTTCAACAATGTGCTAAATATGTCCTAGGTGCAATAAATGACTCAAAAAAATGGCTAGTTTTTGGAAACATACCAGGGCACCATAATGTGGAGGCCAGTTATGCAATTGGGAGTGCTCAAATCGATGCCTGTGGATGGGAACTACTACCTGCTGGGCCATTTTCTCTCTCTAAGCTCTCAAGATTCTCAAAGTTGCTAAATGACAAATGATTTTGAAAATGCCCCTTTTTACCCCTTATATAGCATTTTGACTTTTTGACCTAATTTTCAAAATACCTCAAAATTGCATGCAAATAGCACCCCTAGCTAATTTCGACGTCTTGGATCTATTTTTGGACTCAAAATTGAAATCCATAGTCATCTTGATAGTCAAAATCACATTTCAAAATTTTTCTTCTTCTATGTAGTTGATTGACCTTTTGAGGCATAATCCTTCGATCTTTCTTGGGGCATCTTCATTTCCATGTCTTCCAAACTTCTAGTCTTTCCTTCACCCCTTTCACTTCCTCTCTCTGAGGTTGACTTAATCTTTATCCTATATCTTTTTTAGTCAAACCTAGTCAACTCAGGGCATATCTTCACTATTTGATGGTTATCCTATTATCAGTTATCTTTGATTATGATTGATTATGATTTGATCATCTTTTATCAATCTGCTATTCTCCTCTACCTGATTTT
Organism: Chamaecyparis obtusa; assembly: GCA_027943335.1. Classification (NCBI taxonomy): domain Eukaryota; kingdom Viridiplantae; phylum Streptophyta; class Pinopsida; order Cupressales; family Cupressaceae; genus Chamaecyparis; species Chamaecyparis obtusa. Next base: position 820,259 of record BSBK01000789.1, read on the forward strand.
GATTTCGATTCTGAGGGGGTAGTATCTATAGGATTCTCATCCCTGATTCTCTTGATTCTCTTGATTCAGACATCTTTGGTGAGCTTTCACTCAAGCTTGAGATTCTTATCTCTTATTTTGGATATGATCCTGAATTGACCTCATGTCTAGAATCCTTTGTCTATGTTTGTCCAGGTGTGATCCCGAATCAACCTCACATCTGAGTTGTTTTGTGATCCTAGATCAATCTCACATTTCAATTCTTCTTTGAATGCATGTGTTCCCAGATTGATCACATATTAGTCAAAGAGGGGAAAATGTATGCACACTAAAATGGTCGCCTAGACTTTGGGCCCCCATTCTGCAATTTATCAAATCCCTGAATCAATATTTTCAAAAATTAACATTTTGCATTATATCAATTTCCTTGATCAAATCCTATTTTATCATTTTCAATTATTTGCCTTTGGCTAACCATTTTATCCTAAGTCTTTATTTATTTAAAATAAATATTTCCTCCCTTTTTAATAAATAAAAAGCCCCCACTTTTCCTCTTATCCTAAGTTGCACAAATAAAATATTATTCTTATTTTATAAAAAAGGAAAAAGTACTTTTTGTCTCATATGGACACTAAAGTCAACTCTTATTTTCCTATTGGAGGATACTTGTGCACATGGATTGCTCCTCTTTCAAGCTCCATCATTGATTAAGTCTTTTGCCTCTTAATCTCAATGGTCCATTTCACCTCATTTCTTATAAAAGGAGAGCTCTCCTCCTCATTTTAGCATCATGTTTTTATGCTATTGTTACGCTGCAATTTTTCAAGGTCTATTTGGAGCTTGCTTTGAAGACACCTTTGTATCCAAGCTTTGAAGCCTTTTGTTGCATTTCATCTAGTTTCATATTTGCTTTCATAGTTGCATGATAATGACATTCTTAGTGTAGATTTTTTTTTATGCAATATATTAATCTAACATAGCCTAATTAGGAAGGTTGTAATCTTTGTACTTTCCTTTCATAGCATAATTTGTACTTGCACTTTCATAGAGTAATTTGCATACTCATATAGGTTGCATTGCATTGTATTCAATTTGAATTTCATTAGAGATATTGGCATTGTTGCCCTTGTCTTTGATTTGGAATCTCTCATTGTGTGGTTGACTAGCAAGGTCATGAGTTTATAGCTCCAGCTGAGAGCAATTTCACAAATCTTGCAACTCCATGCATAAAGAGCTATGGATCAATTTGTGAGGGCTCATTCTTGAGTTTCCTTGCATGTAAGGATTCATAGAATTGTGGTCACATTTTCACCATATAGGTAACACTTTAGTGGGACACTGATAACTTAACCTATGAGAAAATGAAGATATTGAAAGATCTCTTGAAGAAGAAGAGCAAGCAAGAAGAAATAAGGAGAGAACATCAGCAAAAGAAAGTACTTTATGAAATAAAAAGTATATTTGTAAACTCTTTTGAATTGGATGATGTGAATGAGACTTCACCTATTCTATAACAATTGGTTTATATTGTTAAAAAGGTGAACAATGATGACAATGAAGCTAATGAAAATCTCATGCAGTGGTCAGAAATAAAGTTTGAGACAAAAGGTACTTGAAAGGGTGTCAAGTGAGATAACAGTCAAACATGTAGAACTTTCTGAATTAGTGAATAACTTAGAAGAAGTTGTACAAAATGTTTATTCTTTTTACAAGAAAATATGCAATGTTGAAACATTCACTAAGGATAATCAAGAGTTGATTGAAAAAATGTAATTAGACTTGAAGTCTACTGGTCATTCACTGAGCATGGATGTAAGTTCTAGCTCCATTTATTTCACATGATTACTTCATCCACAAGGGATATTAGCCGAGCTAGTGGCTAATGATGGGAGAATAAGAGCCAAACTAATATTCATACAAGCAATGATAACACCTCATCTAGAGGTTATGTAGAGAGAATTGGTATCAAAAAAGGAGTTAGTATAGAGAGATCCTCATCTCTCTATTGTTGAGAGTTTGGTTGATCTAGCTACCTAGCTAGAGATCAAGATACAGGTTTTGGAGAATGCAAGATTTGGATGGGATAATGCCTTAGAAATGATTATGCAGCTACACAAACCATTTTTGGACTAGTATTTTCTTATCCCTACACCCCAGTAGCTTCAAGTGACAAAAACAAGGGAGAAATAGTAGATATGTCATAGCACAAGGAGGAAATGAGTCATGTACTCATATATACATAGTGATCACCAAAGAAGAGATATAGAATAGAAAGGTATGGCATACTATTTTTTAATGTAAATGTATATTTAGTGTATGTCAAGAGTCATGTATATATGTAAAATCTTTTGAAGACTGAGTCAAAGTATTAGTGGGAGTACTCAATGTTCTAAGTACTATTTTGGTTAGAAAATGTAAAATTCATGACAAAGTGTTTTTGCCACTAATGTCAAAGGGGGAGATTGTTGATCCCTATGTTATGTTGTCTATTAGTGTCTAACACTTAGTCATTTTTAAGGAAATATTGGTTGGTCATCACTACGATTGAGCTATCTTATTAAGGTCAAGCCATGTATAGACTTGTATAGTTACCAAGAAGTAGTTACTATTGAGAAAATTAGAGGTCGTTGAGTACTTCAGTAGTTACCAAGTAGTTTATGTTGAGTTTTATAGAAGAGTCAATTCCGAGCACCAATATATGAAGAATAGTTTTGACTGAGCATCAGAGGCTTCATATGTTGAGAAAGCCAGTTTTGACATATGTGGTTTTAATGAAACAAACACCAAGGTAAACCATTTTGGCCAACTTCTATGCATGATTTAATGATTGTTGAGGGAATCAAGGATTTGATTACAATTTTTAGTTATTACTATTAATCCCTATGCAAGCCATGTAACCTATCTATGAGGCCTCACCCTAGACCCACCATGGCTTTTCCATTATCGTTATGGTAGCCCTAGTAATTGGCTTAATGTTTTGATTAGCTTAGTTGATTTTACTCTTTTAGACAAAGATTTGATTATTGTAGATGAAAACACATTACATTTTATGATGCTTTTTATACTCACAATTTTGACTTTATGATACATTATGATTGACATTATGATGATTGATTTGGATGGAATACTGAGATGTGCAATTAGGGAATTTATGTCAATATGAGTTGTTAGGAAAATGAAAATCAAGAAATGAATTAGGTTGAGATATGAATTTCATTTAGGATTAAATGTTAGGTGATGAATTATTGATGACCATTTTTATGATATAAATATGAATTCTAAATTATGGTTATTTTGATTGATAAGTGTTGTGATGATGTGACGGATTTTATATGCTTATGTAAGTAACTAGTTAATGGAGATTTGATTCAATTATGATATGAAGGGATTTCTGTTTTGAATTAAAAGTTAATTACTTAGGTGAAGTTTATGAGTGTCATGATGACATTTAATTGCAATTGAATTATATGTGCAATGAATATTCTACAAGCTTAATTTAGTGATGAATTGCATATTTCATGATGAGATTTATGTAAGTTATAAATGAATGATTATGTCATGTGAAATTTTAACTTAATTATGATTAATTTCTTGAGAATTATTTGATTATGAAAGTTATGAAATTTACATGTATATTTCCTTGGACTACTGATATTGGACTTGAGTGTGTAAGGAAATAGGCCATGGTAAATTTGGGGAACCATCATAGAGACTAATGTGAAAATTCATTTGAGCCAAGGTTGCTTCTAGTGAGAAGCCAAAAACCTCATTATAATGTATTTAACTTGTAAAAATATGGTGCATGAATGTAATTGATTTATATGTTAATTGTAAATGTGATTTATGTGCAAATGCCCATGTGGATATGCCACATGGCTTGTGATGTGTCATTTTTGTTTGTTTCACTTGACACATGTGTGTGTACTTATGGCCATGACATGTCCACTTTAGAATTGGTTGAACACCAACCTAGGATAGTAACCCTTTAGGATCCCCATGAGAATCCCTTGGTTAGGGAGCTTGAGATTATGTATTATCATTGAATTTCGAATTTGATTTTTGCATGAGCTTTTAGGGGGCTTAAAAGGTGTCTAGGGGTGTGTTAGGGCCATTTTTAGTTAGCCCACTTGATATACCTTTGGGTAAGGGTCATTTTTCACCATAGGATAACCCTTAGTTGACCAAATGACCATCCAAAAGTTGGTTTTCCAAGATGGACGAAAATCAACTTTTGAGACCATGTTTTGGTAAGACCACCACCCATTAGAAAGGTAGTCCTTATCCCACCTTTTTAGCTTACCTTTGTAAGAGACCAAAATTGGAAACCTTGTAAGGGACTTAGGGAAAACCACCCAATGGGAATGTAATCCTATCCCTAGGAGATTGTGTGGAGGCCTTTTTAGAGGGGACTCTTCTTTTGGAAAAGTTTGACACCCACTCTCTAACTTAGAGACTAGTTAATTTTGGAGGAACTTGGATAGAGGAAAAAAATTGGACAAAAGGATCTCATCTTCAACTCTCTCACCATTATTTCTTGGACTTAGGTTGGTGGCTCTTCATGAAAGCTCATGTAGATGATATTTTCATTGTATGTAGTATTGTAATTTTGTGTTCTCCATATTTTTGTTGTTGAGAGTATGTTGTGTTGCAAGATTTGTAGTTCTATATGTGAAATCTTATTCTAGATGTTGTGCAAATCTTTTTGTATTGTATATGTGAAGATTTGAGTTCTTGAGATTTCTTGTTGTGTTGTATTGTTCTTTTTTTAGGGAATTCTCAAGGCCATACTCACCCTTGGGAGGGAATAGTAGCCTTGGGGGTGAAGGGATCAATTGGGGCATCCATGGGTGTAGAGCCTCTCCTTGGAAAGGAGAAGGAAGAAAACATGGATGTATGGGCTCCATGTAGCCATTTCTTTTGGGGTTCATAAGAGATTTTGAAGCTTGAAGCCTTGGGGGGCATAAAGGGTTTTTTTTGTTGGATTGAGATTTTGTGGCAAAATGTGTGTTGAGAAAGCCAAGAGTAGGCTTGTCTTGTATTTCTATGAAATGAGCTTTCTTGTAATACCCTCTCTGATGATTATACTTGGACTTTTATTTGGACACTTTCATTATGATGTTTAGAACTATATGTTTACAATTTTTCTTATTTAGAGGATGATACACTTATCAGATGTTTAGATACACTTATTTATTTTCATCATTTAAATGTTTATGAAGTTTGAAAACATCTACATTTACATGATTTATAAAGCTAACCCAAGGATTTGAATCTAACAATTATTATCTATGAAGTCTTATGTTTTCATGTGTATAAGATGTTTAATGTGTGTTCATGACTCAGGATGAAGTTTTAGTTACTCACTTAGTTGAGGTCCACATGATGTATCGATCATGGTCATCTGTCTTCGTATGTCTGTATATATATATATGCTTGCACAAGTGTTTCTTCTTGGTAATGCAAGACTGTAGGTACCGGGTATCATCTCCACTTGGTCTCACAGGTCTGAGTGATCCCTCAAATCCTTTATCATTTTTGTTGTTACGGAGATATCACCAAGGTTCCATGAGAAGGAACTCAACCTCTGACCCTTATGACCCATACGCAGGGAGTTCTCGAGTCAGTCCCTTGTGTTGTTGTTGTATCATTGTGTATATCAGTTTGTTGGATTATGGTGATCTTTTTGCTTATTCTTGTCTCTTGCATTTTAGGAGACTAAGGCTTGGATATGGTAGCTTTAATTATTCTTAATAATATGCTCAATCATTGTTAGTAGATAATTTCTATGAGCTATTATTTAATGCGAGTATAGGATGTTGTGATTGATTTTGCTAATCTTGTTAGAAAATCTTGTGTTAGTGATCACCACACACACACACACACACACACATACATATATCATGATTTTACTTTCTATGGAATATGATTTATTATTTGATTAGATAATAATATTTTATAATACCATAATAATAAGATGTTTATAATATTAATAATAATATTGTTTTTAATAATATTATAACAATATATGTACACTTAAGCATATGGGTGCACACGTATGCCTATGGTTACATATATCTATATAATTGTGTGCTATAATTGTGTCACACTTCTATGGATCATTACATGCAAGGAAACTCAAGAATGAGCCCTCACAAATCAATCCATAGCTCCCTAGGCATGGAGTGCAAGGGCTTTTAAGAATGCTCTCAGCTAGAGCTATTTAGCCTATAACCTTGCTAGTAAACCATGCAATGGGAGATTCAATGAAGACAAGGGAAAGAATGCCAATATCCTCAAGAATCAAGAATGAAAATACAATGCAATGCTATGCTAGAAATGAAAATGCAAGCTAAGCTATGAAAGGAAATATGCAAGTGTTACAATCCAAGCTAATTAATCTATGTGAGCTAATCTAGAGCATAGAAATAAAGCTAATCTAAGAAAGCATAAATATGAAGCTAAGCTAAGAATGCAAGAATGAGATGTAGAATGCAAGAATGAGATGTAGAATGCAAGAATGCTCCAAATCTTCAAAAGCTCCAAAGTGTACCTAGAAAACCTGCAGCATAATATTAGCATAAAAAGTTGGGGATCTAGAATGAAGAAGAGAGCTCTCCTTTTAAAGGAAATGAGGAGAAATGGACCATGGAGATTAAGAGGAAAAAGATTTAATCAATGGTGGAGCTTGAAAGAGGAGCAATCCATGTGCACAAGTATCCTCCAATAGGAAAATAAGAGTTGACTTTTGTGTCCATATGAGACAAAAAGTGCTTTTTCCCTTTTTATAAAATAAGAATAATGCTTTATTTGTGCAACTTAGGATAAGAGAAAAAGTGGGGGCTTTTTATTTATTAAAAGGGGAGGAAATATACCTTTTAAATAAATAAAGACTTAGGATAAGATGGTTAGCCCATAGAAAATAATCGAATAAATGATAGAACTAGGATTTGATCCAGAGCAAGCAATTTATGATTTAGCAAAAGGGGCTAATAGTCTAGGTGACCATTTTTAGGTGTATACATTTGCCCCTCTTTGACTAATGTGTGATCCATTTGGGAACACATTACGTCAAAGAATAGATCAGCCAAGAAGGAAAGAGATAGCCAACAAGGCAAGCAGATAGCGATCTGACTCCAAAGAATGAAGTGCAGAGAGATAGCAAATCCTACATGGTCAGCCTGGTAGCGACAGTACTGAACACTTAGGAAAGAGATAGCTAATAAGATATGATGTGTCTGCCCCCTCGGGATGGAAAGTGAAATCCAAGTAGAGGGAAAGCAGAAGCAAGAGAAGCATGATCAAATCACTAGAAGTCATAATCGAAGAAAGAGAACAGAATAACCATCAAGCAGTGAAGATATGCCCCACACATGGGACCCGGGGCATGAACCAAGCGGTCCCTCAACCCGAAAACACCATGGAGGGGAAGAATTTGAACTTGGGATTTGAAAGTGAATGAAAGACTAGAATTTTGAAAGAGATGGGGATGAAGAGGTGAAGAATGCCCTAGTGAAGATCGAAGGATCAGGCCTCAAAAAGGTTAGGCAACTGCGTGAAAGAGGGGGAAAAGGTGATTTGGATGATCAAGGTGAACTTGGATTTCGGTTTCGATCCCAAAATGAAAGGAAAATGATGTGCTATGAAAGACAAGAAGTGAAAGACATGATCAAGAAGAAGTGAAAGTTGAGCGCAGTTGATTAACAAGTCCACGTAAGATGAAAAGGAGAGAGCTCTCCATATGCAAGATGCAAAACTAAACTAACATGAACTTAAGAATGCAAGCTACATGAAAAGTGGTTTACTTGCAAGGTCACGAAGCCAATAGACATCTAATATTCATTATTGAGCATTATTGGTAGCGTCACAAGATCATACAATACACACTAGCATAACTATGTGAATCTGAATATGATCTATATCAGATGGAAATGTGAGAATCCCACCTAGGCATCAAAGACATGTAGGTCCAGATGACTAATGCAGTGAGATCACCTAAGTTTGATATAGCAAGATTATGCTTGCATCGAGACACAAGAAAGTCAAGATGACTAGAAGCATGCACTCGCGAAACAGTCAAGGATAATACCTTGTAGATCCCAATGTCAAGTGGAACAAGCATAAATGCTTAATGACAGTTAGGACCAACAAAATATACCCACAAGCAGATAAAGAAATAAAACATGTTCTCATACCCTCAGTCTTCTATCTATGCATCATCAAAAACTTCTCAGGGAGAGACCACTTAGCAAAGAAATCATCATAGACAGCACGCAAAGAAATAAAGTCAAACAAATCTCAGTGAGTCAAGTGCATGTGTGTAGGTCATAGAGTCAAGCTTTGAGTATCGCATCTGCCAGTGAGAAATATTGCATCATCTAGACTGTGGGTAGGACATCTGATAAGTGTTGAGAAACACTCGACGCGAGGGTAGTGTTGAAAAACATAGTTGGGGTGGTGTTGAAAAACACCATTTGCGAGGTGCCTAAGAAACCCAGATGCGCAAAGAGACCCAAGATAAGCTTGAAACAATCGTATGCCCCCTAGACTAAGACAAGAGTCAATTCTAGGCTAGGAGAGGCAAAGTGAGAAGTGGAGCGAATGAGTGCCACACAAGACTGATAGACATAGGTGCAGAGGGTCTCAAGCAGCGCCTATTTCTAGGTTTTCACCACTTGATAGATTTTTTTGCAATTTTTTCAGGACTTTTTATAATTTTTTTGTATTTTTGCTACCAAGGCGCCTATTTCCAAGTTTTCACCAAGGCACTTTTTCAATTTTTTTTATTTTTTTTTAATTTTTTGATTTTTTTGTATTTTTTCAGGACTTTATATGCTTTTTAGGATTTTTTCAACATCATATATGAATTTTTTTGGAATTTTTTTCAGGATCAATAAATATGTACAAAGGATGCCCCAGACAGAAACGGACATCAAGAATCTGCTTCCTCTGATGTAGAGAACTGATAGGCCCCAGGCCCAAATGTTGCAACTGTGACAATAGGAGGTCTCAACCAGTTCGATCAATAATAACCAGCCCTAAGCAATGTCTGAGCTAGTGGAGGATCATTAGAATGTGATCCACATATGCCATTGTGGATTTTAGCTAGCACTTTTTCTGACTCCTCTATTTCTAGACACTTAAGGAGAGTTCCATCTAGACCCTTCCTATACAAGTCACCAAAGACAAAGGCAAAGTGTAAGGGATGGTGGAAAGAATGGCGTGGTGGATTTTTAGGAGGAATATGAGGTGGAAGACATGAAAAGATGGTAGGATTGTAAGATTTGTGAGAAGGATAGCGTAATTCATCCACCAGGAACTTGAAGTGAAATTTATGATTTTTCATTTGTAAGATGGATGTCAAAGTAACCAAGGCATTAGCAACTTTATTCTCAGCTCTAGGAGTGGGCTGAAGTGTAACAGATATGAGATCATGTTTGAAAAATTTCACCATTTCTTTGTAAAGAATCAGCTTGTCATCTTTTATTTGAGAATCATTATTTTTGAGCAAATTTTTATTTTTACTTTTCTTAGGTGCGGATACCGCCACAATGTGGTTTTTGCCATCCGACCATTGCTCTTTTCTTTTGACTTGATGATCGTGATGTTTGATTGCTGATTCAATCTTTTTTTTTGCTAGTTCTTTGGTGGAAGAAGTAACAGGTGTTGATGTGAGATGAAATGAAGTGACTGGTTCAATAGTATTTATGTGAAGGATGTCATCTTTGGTAACAAGAGAGGTTGAGCCTATAGGGTAAGCTCCAAAAGTAGCTAGATCTAGACTTGTCATAGAAGAACCAGCGGGGTCCACTAAGGTAATATGAGGAACAAACTCATCAGACCCCACACAAGACCCATCAACCACGTCGGGATAGTTACTACAAGAATGAACCATATCAACATCCATATCATCAGTAGATATACATTTTTCTCCCCAAAGAAGTGAAGTAGAGGGAAGATCATCTCCCCTATGAGCCATAGTGTGCAGTGGCGACTCATCTATATATATGTCTGAATTATTGAGCATGGGAGTATTTCTCGAATCATCTCTATAGATCCACTCTTGGACAGCTTGTTCTTCTCTTTCTGCTTCTAAAGGAATGGATGAAGGAACAAAGGTATCAAAGATCACCATAGCAGAAGTGGAAGGCTTCATCTGATCAGAAGGTCTCCCATATGACCTAGGAGAAATAGGTATAGAAGAAAAGGAATCCAGTGTATATTCACCCATACCAAGGCTCATCATCTTAAGTGATTTCTCAGCAGCAGCTAGAGACGTACTAGGATCAACAAAAGGTTCATTATGAGGAACAAATTTTTCAGTAGTAGCAAGAGCATTAATAGAAATAATATGGTCTCCAGGAATCACAACCTCAGTGCCATTTTATGGAAATTTGACGCATTGATGATAAGTGGAAGGAATAGCCTGCATGTCATGGATCCAAGGATGACCCAAAAGAATGTTATATGCAAGTGGGATGTCCAATACTTGGAAGCTAATATCTTTTGTGACAGGGCCCACTCAGACAGGCAGCATGACAAGACCTTTGGAAGATCTTTCCACTTCATCATAAGCTTTTATAGTAATGTTCTTCTTGGAATCCACAGCCAATTCTAACAAACCCAATTGTTGTATGACATTGAAAGAAACAATATTTAACCCTGCACCATTGTCTATCAGGACTCGACGGACTCGGGTATTGTAGACTAGAACTTCAATGTGTAAAGCTAGATTATGAGGGTGAGCAATAGATATGTCATCTTCTACAGAAAAGGAGAGAGATAGTGGAGATGAAATATGGTTGACCATAGCCTAAAATTGATTCAAATCAATGTCATTGGGAACACGTGTTGTATGTAGAGCCTCATCAAGAATCTCTCTATGTGAAGGGGATAACCGAAGCAACTCAAGGATAGATATCTGTGCTAGTGTCTTTTGCAAATGTTGGACAAGATCATAGCTAGGGGTGGCTGAAGGAGCCACTTGTTTGGAAGGAAAAGCTTGCTTGGGATCTTGCATAGTTTTAAGGACAATCTTGGCTTGCCCCCTAGTAACAGCATTCAGTGTCTCACTTCGGGAAGATGAACTACCACGTGTTTGCAAGACTAAATTTGGCTTACCATGATTGGTGTTATTATCATCTTGAGACCTCATCATTAGAACTCTCTCAATGGGCTCTACCATGTTAATCACAAGCGTATTAGAAGGATACGTGTAATTGATCTTTGCATCATGATTCTTCTTATGTGTTTGAGAGGTTTCCCCCTTATCATGCTTAGGTAGAGGATCTTTGAAAGCTGTGTGATCAGAATTTTTAGTTAAGCCATCAATGGAGATTGTGTCATTCTCAATAAGATCCTGAATATCATCCTTAAGCCTAAAACAATTATCTGTTGGATGTCCCTTGTTTCTATGATAATGGCAGTAATGATCCTCTCTCCACCAATCGGGCTTATTTATCGGATCCTAGTTACCAGGTTTATCAGGAAGCGTAAGATATCCATTGTCAACCAAAGTCTTAAGGATCACATCGTAAGGTTCTACCAACTTGGTATAGACTCACTTTCGAAATGACTTCTTAGGCTTATCTGCATATTGAGGTTTAGGAGCACTGTGAGCATTGGTAGCTTCTTGTTGTTTTGCTGCATAGATAGCATTGGAAAGATTGAAAGCAAGCTCTTTAACTTTAGGAGCGTCAACAACCCCATCATTAACAACATACTTGTCCTTATTCCAAGGTTTGTTCTTGTCATTACCATTGCCTTTAGCATCTTTATTAATAACAATATCCCCTTTTCTTATAGCTACATCCTCAACCCTATATGCACTTTCAACCATGTCATGGAAGGAGGAGAACAGTTGCTTCCTTAGATCATAAAATAGCTCAGGCACAAGTGTGTTGATGAAAATGTCAATCTTTTCTCTTTCAGGTAGCTGATGAGGATATCGAGAATACAATGACCTCCAACATTGTAAGTAAGTTGCAAATGGCTCACCTTGATGTTGTCTTAGATTACCGAGATCTATCATAGTGATAGGTTGTTGGATGTTGTAAGAGTACTGTTGGGTAAATCGCTGAGCCAACTCATCAAAAGTCTTAAGAGGTGGTGTCAATTTTGCAAACCATTTCAAAGCTTGGCCTCTTAAGCTTTGAGGGAATAAGCTTAGGAGATATGTGTCTTCATGAAGAAAGTCTATACTAAGAGCATAAAAATGATGCACATGGTCATGAGGGTCACCATTTCCATCATACTTGTCATATTTAGGAACCTCAATATCCTTAGGAAATGGGACCATGTATAGATCTTTATCAAAAGGACGAGCACAAATTGATTCTACAAAAGAGACCTTTGGAGGCTCTCTTTCTAATGCCATTTGGGTAAGACATTGATTTGTCTGATGTAATTCTTCTTGAAGGACTTCCAATTCAGTTGGTAATCTTTGTTGGACAATTTGTCTGACATCATACCCGGGAGGAAGCTTGTATCCTCTAGAAGTCATATATTGAAAATATTGATCACCATTACGCTCTAAAAGCTTATGCATAATTCATTGGAAATCCACATCTTGTTCACATCTCATAAGATCCTCACTAGAAATCTCATCATTAGCCTCTGCCTCATGTTGAGAGGGAGGAGGTCTAGGAGGTGAAGAAGGCATAGCAAAAGTTGGCCTTGGAGGAGATCTTGGTGGCGTGTTGTTGTCATTGTTGCCATTGTTAAAAAGAGGTCTATGCTCATGATTACTAGTCTTAGGTTGCTCATGAAATGTCCGTCTATAAGCCATGCACCTAGTAGCATCCATCCTTTGTTGATTTTGTTCTTTGTCTAAGCGCGCTTGATTATCCTTACGCTCAAAGTGTTCTTGCAAGAGTTGAAACTTTTCTTGTTCAGTCAAAGTGAGTGAGACACTGTCTGTGTTTTTGGGGGTCTTGAATGCAGAAAAGAGGAAACCTCCTTTATACCACGGTGTAGCCTTAGAATTCTCAGATTGGTCAGAACTAGAACTGTTGTTGCTAATGGGTGCTTTTGAACATCTAGTTGGAGAAGGTAACTGTGTATAATTGAATGGAGGATGACTCTCCTGCTCAAATTGAGACCGAGTTGTAACCGGCATGAAAAGAGATGTTGGTTGACTAATAGAATGAGACAAAGTTTCTTAGATTTGAGATAAGCAAAGCTAATAAAGATCACTTGTCAAAGTAGAACAATAGAGAGATGACTCATCAAAAGTGCTCAAGTACTTACAGCAATCAATTGACTAAAGCCGAGCAGTGAGCAAGAAGCTCAATAAGCAAGTAGCTAGAGAGGTAACCGTGATGTGACAAGTGATCAAGAGTAGCATTCATTAAACTCAAATCCAATAGTTTTAACTAATTTGTTTCAGTCTAGAACAAATCTAAGCATGTAGATAACAGACTAGTTTCAGGTAAGAACAGAAAAAGACACTCTACGATAGGTTAAAGTGCAAGTTTAGCAACTCTGAATTGTAGCAATGACAGGATAGTATAAATGACTCAGGATTCTTGGTTGAGGGTATGCAAGGATACTTCAATATCATATGACTCTTGACCAGTGAACGTGAAAAACTCAGTTTTGAAGTGCTTGGACCACATTTGTAGATTGAACAGTGCAATTTCTCAGTTTGACAAGTAGTAGCAATAGATAAAAGATAGGTTTGCAAACAGCAGGTGATCAAACATGTCATAGAACACTTGAAACAAGGGCAAAAGAAACCTTGCCAAGACAAGCACTTGTGATATCAAAATAGAAAACCTTATGAACACTACTGTGTGTTTGAATGTTGAGAACGTTTACACAGGCATAGCACAATCGAAGACAGTTCAAGCAATTACTACCTAGAAGGACAAGGCTCATTACTTAGCAACGTGGCCCACAACTTGATGCTCCCTTGCCTCACACCAAGTGGTTGCCCACAAGAGATATTGGCGTTGTCATGGAGGTGTCAAAAAAACAACCAAAGGAGCACATATGGTGAGTATCTTGGGGTGATCCGGGTAAGTCCACTTGGATCAATCCTTGCACCAAGAAGCTAAGCAGCTAAAATAGGGTGGCCTCTATCTAATGGTTCATAGTAAGGGTTTCCATTCATAGCACCCCTCTTGCTCCTCATAAAGGACTAGGACCTCACGGCCTCAAGAGTACCTTAAGCATTCTTGCTTAATGCTTTCCTCATGGTCACAATCCCACAAGTTACTCACATCAAGCGAAGATAAGTACCATGTCTACCAAGGTTTTGTGTCCTTGATAGCCTTGAGATTATAGTGAGTTGGAATCACTCGCCACCAAGGAAAATGATGACAAGGTTGTCCCCACTTGGGTCATTCCTCTTGATTGCTCAAGAGCAGGCCCGCTAAAGGATCCTAAGCTAAACAAAGAGTGGATTAACTCTTGAGGTTCAAGGTTTTTGGTTCACCACAAGGGTGAAGAGCATACTCCTCTATCTCAAGAATCTCTCCCAAACACACCAAGCAAAGATCCAATTACCCCCTTGCTTTCAAAATCCCAAGATGGGTCAAGATTTCTGTTTCACCACAAGGGTGAAGAGCATACTCTCCTACCACCTCAAAATTTCTAAAACAAGGTATTAAGTGCCTAATGAAACAACTAGTATATGCCGCACTTAATAAAGAAAGCAATTAAACAAGCACTTGATTTGGTTTTTTATGCTTAGGGCAGCCCTGCAAAAACCATTAGTAGCCCTCTTTGACATGCGATTTTAGAAAATTTCAAGCAAGAAGCACCTACAACCACAACTTGTTAGACCAACAAGAGTTAGGAGAATCAAAATCCAAAATCTAACAATGATTAGTACATGAAAAAAATCAGATAATGTGCAAAAATAACTGATCAAATGATAGAATCTGAAAATGAAACCATCATGGTTGGATTAGGCTCGAAAAGACCTTTCCAACGATATATCACACTTAAACTTTTGATACCATTTGCAAAATTTCAAAAAAAATGGGCACCCGTTTTCCAAAGTGGCACAGATTTGAAAACGCTAGAAATTTCAAAAAATTTCAAAAAGATAGTTAAGAACCTGAAACTTGCAAGATGGATAAAATAGCCCAAAAAATAGCTCACTGCCAGGTACAGACACAGTATCACGTGATACTTCACCCGACACCAGGCGATATTCTCTACTATAGCTAGGCGATACTTCTGACAGGCAAAGTATCACACGTGCATACAGAGGTATATCGCGCGATACTTCTTATGACAGGTGAAGTATCATGTGCACATATAGAGATATATCGCGTGATACTTCTGGAAAGTATCACACGACAATCTGAGACAAAAAAATAGAGATGAAAAATTAAGTCGAAAACTTGCCGAAAAATTGATAGAAATTGATGAAAATGCAGAATTTAAAGGACAAAGTCTATCTACTCTGCCCCACGGTGGGCACCAAAAATGTGTTCTATAATTGTGTCACACTTCTATGGATCATTACATGCAAGGAAACTCAAGAATGAGCCCTCACAAATCGATCCATAGCTCCCTAGGCATGGAGTGCAAGGGCTTTTAAGAATGCTCTCAGCTAGAGCTATTTAGCCTATAACCTTGCTAGTAAACCATGCAATGGGAGATTCAATGAAGACAAGGGCAAGAATGCCAATATCCTCAAGAATCAAGAATGAAAATGCAATGCAATGCTATGCTAGAAATGAAAATGCAAGCTAAGCTATGAAAGGAAATATGCAAGTGTTACAATCCAAGCTAATTAATCTATGTGAGCTAATCTAGAGCATAGAAATAAAGCTAATCTAAGAAAGCATAAATATGAAGCTAAGCTAAGAATGCAAGAATGAGATGTAGAATGCAAGAATGAGATGTAGAATGCAAGAATGCTCCAAATCTTCAAAAGCTCCAAAGTGTACCTAGAAAACCTGCAGCATAATATTAGCATAAAAAGTTGGGGATCTAGAATGAAGAAGAGAGCTCTCCTTTTAAAGGAAATGAGGAGAAATGGACCATGGAGATTAAGAGGCAAAAGATTTAATCAACGGTGGAGCTTGAAAGAGGAGCAATCCATGTGCACAAGTATCCTCCAATAGGAAAATAAGAGTTGACTGTTGTGTCCATATGAGACAAAAAGTGCTTTTTCCCTTTTTATAAAATAAGAATAATGCTTTATTTGTGCAACTTAGGATAAGAGGAAAAGTGGGGGCTTTTTATTTATTAAAAGGGGAGGAAATATTCCTTTTAAATAAATAAAGACTTAGGATAAGATGGTTAGCCCATAGAAAATAATCGAATAAATGATAGAACTAGGATTTGATCCAGAGCAAACAATTTATGATTTAGCAAAAGGGGCTAATAGTCTAGGTGACCATTTTTAGGTGTATACAATAATATGGTGTGAAAGTAATTTTATTTTAAATAATAATAATAAATAAATAATTTACTTGAAGGATTAATTATTATATGTTAAATCTTTTACCATAACTTCAGTAAATAAGGTGATAAGTAATAATAGAAATAAATTATTTCCTTTTCCTTAAATAAAGGAAAATAATATTAGTTTATTAATATTTATGAGGCTATCATATTAGATTTTATTATTAATAATATTAAATTATCTATTCCATTCTCATGAATGGCTTGAATAAAATTAATTAAATCCTAAACTATAAACTATCTTTTAGTTGGGATGGTTGCATCGGTTGATTTTCCTATGCAACCAATCCTTCAACCTATTTATGGGAGGAAGCCTTTGAGGAATGGGAGTTGGCTAGATTATTCACAGGAGAATTGATCTTAGTTTTAGGATATCATTATTGATTATTGTATATTTGGAAAAGGTGGTGTCTGCAATCAGAAGGATTTGGTGGAGTGCTAGAAGTAGGCCAAGTTGATTGGTTCCTCCTTCTTTAGTGGTTGTCTTCACCAGAATCTAGGTAGGAGCTATCCTAGAAGGTGCTCCTCCTTATTTGATTTGTGTGATTTCTTTTGTTTTGTATTTTTGATTGCTTCCTATGTACAGGCAATATTAGAATGTATTATTCTATTGTATTATGCTTTTTTTTGTTGTGTGAAAGGACTTAGGAGAAAGGATAGATATATATTGTAAATATATTATTGTACAAATGATTAATATTTCTTTTTTGTGTTATCATATTTCTTGTGAAGCTATATTGTTTGTTTACTTGCTGGAAAATATAGAACTGTGATTTAGATTGTGAACTATGTCATTAATCCTTGTCTACTCTCTGGGAAAAATGATAGTATCATGAATTGAATGTACACAAATCAAGAGAACTAAAAAAAACTATCCTATTGCCTGCCTATATTCAAAACTCTTCATAAAATTCATCAACAGAGGATCATTTATTTATTTAAACAATCATCTTATCTATGATTATCCTAACATGACAGATTTCTACCCTCTAGATAGACCCATACTTAGATGTGTATAAATTTTTATTATGATTACAAATCCTCCATTACTCCAGTGAGGATGGAGGTAAGTAGGTTTTAAAAAACATATTTAAATCTCATCAAAATCCAATGGTTAAATTTAGAGTTATGGCCCCCGCACTGAGGGTCATTTTTTTATATATCATATTATTTGTCAATCAGAGATCTCTATCTTCAACCTCCTGTATATCCCCGCATTCAAACACCTAATGGTACATGCTTATATAGTAATAGGCTTCTCCAATAATATATAATAACCAAAAAAATTTGAGAGCCTATGTGCTCATTTAAACTTCAAAACAATTGATTGATTGCACCAAATCAATAATCGGAATAGTCAATGTAAATGAGGACTTCTTTTGTTCAAAGCCTCATAAAAACAAATTAAACTTATATGGAAATGGTTAACAATAGAAACCAATACTATATCAATCCATTTTGGATCACATTTTCAATGGAATGGAGATTATTCAAATACAAAAGGGCTGGCTGTACCCTCACGAAAGAGAACAAGATAGTTGCAAGCTTTTCTTTTGTATTCAAAGAAAACTTTATTTCCCTCTCTCTTCCACACACCGAACCCTCTAAAAATCTCTCCAAATTTTAGTGTTATATGTTTATGATGTTTTGGTAAGGGTAGGAAAGCTATCTTGTCACTTAGAGTTTCTACCTAGCCTTATAAGCTTTTGGGAAAGGTTACTCCAACCCTAGGTATGACCTACATATCACTTCCTTATGGACCTTGGTGTTTATCTCCTAGCATGGGGGAGTGGGCCTTTTGGTATCCAAGTGTTTGGGTGGTAAATCTTTTATCGAGGTACCTTTCATAGTTGCAAAGCTTATGGATTATTGCTTGCATCTTGTTCCAGTTTTGAAGGAAGAAGTCTTTGTATTTATCTTTCATTATTCTCAAATGTAAGGCTATTATTACCTCCTAGAGGAAATGAATGTAATGTAACATTTAATGTATTTCAATTTGATTTAATTTGGATGGGTAGATTTAGGGAAAAGAAAAGGGAATGGTGAACTTTATGTAAATCATGTTGTTGGAAAAGCAAAAGCAGTTTCATATATGTTTCAAGCAAAGTGACATGTTTCTTATGACTATTGTTCAAGAAAAGTTAGTAAAACAAATGTGTTAATTTCATATGAGAAATAGTTTAACTTTTAGATAAATTCTTTTACAAAGATTATGCTTTAAATGTTTATGAAATAAGGTTTAGGGAATATTGATGGAATCAATTGGTTAGTAATAAAACAATAGCATTTATATTTCTCTCTAAAGAATTTCTAAGGTTATGCTTTAAGAGTTAGTACACTTAATGATCTCAAAATAATTATAAATGTACTATAAGGGAACCTTGGAAGGATTGTAAGTTAAATGATGTTTATAGATTGTTCATGCAAATCTTTGAAAGTTCAAAATTTTTCATAATTCGTTACTTAGGTTTTCTTTTCTAAAGAGAATCTTTGTTCTCTTTCCTGGTTCCCTTGCGGAGCATGACATCTTTGGTATCAGAGCCCTAGGTTGCCACATTGGGAACTCTGGGACTCATAGCTCACTTATTTTTTGTGTGTTTTACATAGTTTCCTTTTGATTTTATCATTATATTAGTAAGATAGGATCCTAAATATAAGAACCACATTCTTGGTATTTTTGCTATATTGTTTTACAAAAGTATGCATGTTCTTCTTTGATTAAGTTGCCTCAAATCAATTACTTATGTTTTCATTATAGAATTAGTTAATGAGTCTTCTAAGTATTTTCATAAATAGTGGATGTCTTTCTTAATAAAGGAATATTAATGAATCCCTCATACTTTGGTCTCACCTTCTTTTTGTGCTCCTAGAAAGACTTGAGGTATTATGGTAAGTTTTATTGTGCCTAAATTTTTGGTAGTAGCTAACACTACCTACTAATTCTACCTCTAACAATTTTCATCATGAGTGCTTGTTATAGTTATTTTAGGATTAGTTGATTGATTTAAAAAGGCTTAACACACTATTTTCCTATAAATACTAAATTTACATCATAATTGCTATGTCTGATCAATTATCCTAGTTAATGAGATTTTATAAGTTGGAATTGCATTTCTTACATTTATAGCAAGGAGTAAGATATTACCATGGTAGTACTTATTCTTATAGAGTCAAAATGATGAGGTTAAGTTGCATATGTATTGTAGGTTATTGTAAAGGTTGAAGTATTGCATCTCAATTTCCTTTTCCCTATTTTAAAAGAGAATTGACAACCAAATTTTTGTACAGAAGGGGAATTTAGAACCTTATTAACTAGGCTGCAACACTAGAATTCTTGAGGAATCCTTTTGGCCATGTTGTTGAAAGAATTATGATTAGTTTGGTAACATTCTCTAAATTAAGATTGTGTTTATTTCTCTTGAGCTTTATATGTAATTGATAATGTGACAGGATGTGTGATTGATTATGGTTTTTCTAACCTATGAATGTTCAAATAAATTTCATTAGTGATATTTGATAATAACCACCACAAATTAAAATAAATATCTCTTCTCTCTTCTTGATGAATGGCCATAAAATGATGTTATCTATATGTAATATAAATATATGATTTAAATTGTTGATTTTGAGATTCTTGGGTAAATGACCTAAGCTCCCAAGGTGTATTTTTTATTGGAGTCCTATGTAGCATTTAACCATATTGATGAAATTAGGAGATTTTAGAATTAAAGGAGTACATTTTCTTTTGGTTCAATTATTGAAGGAAGATTTTCTGGACTATTTTGGGAAATTGTTTGTTCTTGACATGGTGAATAGGTATATTTAGATGAAATGTGAATATTATGGTGAGTTTAGTAATGATGTCATTATCCTTCCCAAATTTCAATATTAGGAAATTGAGATTTTAATGTATTTCCTTATTGGTATTGAAGTCATTATGTTAGTGAATACTAGTGTCTTGAAATGTCTATATGGTTTGTTGTGTCTTTATTGGAGGGATTTATCATGTGTAATGAAAGTACCTAGCTAATTCATTTATTTGAAAAGATGATACTTGTCCACTCTTAGTGTCCCTAATTGGGTGAAAAGTGAATATCCGTAATGGATTATAATGATAAGTTGTGAATTTATTAATAAATGTATGTAGTACAAGTTTATTGTTTCTTTTCCTTAATTAAAACAAATATGTATTGATTCAATGAGTCTTGAAGAAATATAATGTATCATTTCTCTTTATGCCTTATTTTATATAAGTTAAAGTCATCTTGCAAATAGATGTTATTGTTTCATATTATGTGAATGGTAGAGATTGATATGTGTACATTGGATATTGGCATATGCCCATGAGGAGGTGAAATGTGATTAACTATGTCACTGGTATTTTGTACTAGGTAGACAAAGTGAATTGTGAAAATAAACCAAAATAAAAAATGGAATATATGGATACTATATGATGTTATTGTGTACTTCCTTGTAAATATGATAAAACTAGTGCCAGTGCTTATCTTGGGTGTTGTGTATAACCAGTAATTATTTGAGTTCCATGGAGTGGTGCAATATAAGTGCCCATCCATGAAAGTTATGTTTTGGATAAGGGTATGGGAGAACCATACCACTCATATGTTTCTTTCTTGTTTGTTTCCCTACTGAGTGCCAACCCATGAGTGTTGATAATTTAGTATGTGGAGGGGTAGTAGTGTCACCATTTCCTTAGGTAGTTATGTGGAGTACGTATAAGGGTGGTGAAAAGTGACCTTAACTTCCACTACTCGAGGGAAAAGAGTAATCAATGCTTCCCCTTATGATGAACCTATATATTTGGTTCATAAGTGTATATCCTAATTCCCACAATTCTTTAGCACAATACCAGTACTTGATATGATCCTCTATGAGGAGATGTATGATTTATGGATATGTAAATTTCTATGTGGTCCAGCATGTGGAGGGATATTTTGTTAGCCCATGCTATGATGGATACCGTATTCACACATTTTTTGACATGATGCAATGAATATGATGCCGCGCCCCACTAATGTTCTGACATAGTGTGAGGTGATGATGCCATGTTGCTGATGATAGCGAGCTGAGCTTGAGAACACAATGCCACATACATGATTACGTGAAGGTACAGTATATGTATCTATTTTTTTCCTACTTGATGCAGAGTATATTGGTGATTCTTGCATGCTTGTAGAGGGGCACCCATGGATGCTCAGTTTGTAGATGTGGTAGGCATATGGGTGGGCCCTAGCCATGTATACCTCTAGCTACGATGATGATTTATGGGGGACATCATTATGCGGGGTGTGTCCTATGTGCCTACTCCATGAGGAACACTACCATGCGACATACGACTAGAGTGTGCTTACTCCAGTTGGTGTATGGTCATGTTGGGTGTGTTGGCATGCTTATTTTGCACCATCTAAAGTAGGGGTATTGCTGAGGTGAACCCCCTATGCCATGTGGATAGTGTTGCTTGGGCCCAACCACATGAAGGGATATTGTGATAGCTAGATGTTGTTCCCTCCTTCCTCATGAGGTGACTAGATATAGTCACACAGTGATGTGATGTGCAATTTATGGTGATTTTCATCTTTGTTTGTGTAGACTAGTCATTTTCTCATCTTTTCTTGTGAAAGTTTAGCCACGACTTGTGAAATTTATCTTGCAAGTAATTTATTACTGAAATATCTTGGATTCTTATTTTGTTGAGATTGATAATTCACTTTCTATTATTTATGAACTTTGGTGGCTAAAATAATTTCTTTTGGATTTTCAAATGTTGGTCTTGTGTTGTGTTGTGATTCCTCACTAAAGATGCATGAGGCTGACTTGGTGAGTGTATACGAGGAAGTAGACACAGGGAACCCTTGAGGATGGGGGTACATGAGGATGTTATGCAGCTAGTATCCACTACCTTCCTATGTGTGGTGTCTATTTCTTAGAGGCTAACCACCTTGCAAAAACAAGGGATATGACACGTGAACTTGTAAGGAGGGCCTTCGTGGCAATGGCCCAAGACACCATCAAGCCACTATGTGAGGTATTGATTATGGATTTTGGATATAGATGAGATTGGTATTGTATCCTAGAGTGAGAGCTTGTGTAGAGAGGCATATCCACTCCTGATCCTTGTGATGTGTAATCCCAGTGATGTGGACTGATATAATTGTTTATAAGGAACACTTGGATATGCTCAATGTTTTATTTTAGATTGAAATGTATCATTATGTCAGATGCAAGTAAAAATTTAATTTTTATGTGTTGAAAGAGAAGGAATTTGTAATATTTTGACGTATTTTAAGGAGAATTGAGTGGTCCAAGCTATTTACCTTGGTGGTTGCTTTCTAAGTAAAGGGAAAATTCTATTCATACTGATATTTGATCAAGTTGAAGTTATCCTTGTTGGTGATAATAAAATTGATTGGGATATATATTTCATGCTTAACCATATTATGAGGATTATTCTCTATATAGTGCATGGATTCAAGGATTAGTTATGTATGTGATATTAGTTAAAATGTGTTTAAGAGATCATGTTTGATGTATTTTCATTTCTAACTTGCTGAATTCCAGGAGTAAGCCTCATCTTGGGGGGGAGGATGTAATACCCTCTCCGATGATTATACTTGGACTTTTATTTGGACACTTTCATTATGATGTTTAGAACTATATGTTTATAGTTTTTCTTATTTAAAGGATGATACACTTATCAGATGCTTAGATACACTTATTTATTGTTATCATTTAAATGTTTATGAAGTTTGAAAACATCTATATTTACATGAATTATAAAGCTAACACAAGGATTTGAATCTAACCATTATTATCTATGGTGTCTTATGTTTTCATGTGTATAAGATGTTTAATGTGTGTTCATGACTTAGGATGAAGTCGTAGTTACTCACTTAGTTGAGATCCACATGATGTATTGATCCTAGTTATCTGTCCTCATATGTCTACACATATATATGCTTGCACAAGTGTTTCTTCTTGGTGATGCAGGACTATAGGTACTAGGTATCATCTCCACCAGGTCTCACAGGTCTAAGAGATCCCTCAAATCCTTAATCATTTTTGTTGTTACAGAGATATCACCAAGGTTCCATGAGAAGGAACTCAACCTCTGACCCTTATGACTCGTAGGCAGGGAGTTCCTGAGTCAGTCCCTTGTGTTGTTGTTGTATCATTATGTATATTAGTTTGTTGGATTATGGTGATCTTGTTTCTTATTCTTGTCTCTTGCATTTTAGGAGACTAAGGTTTGGATATGGTAGCTGTTGTCACTAAGGATTGCACCCTATTTTTCTAAGTATTGAACCCAGCAATCCTGTGAAACATGGGACTATTCTCAGGCTATGGGTAACCTATCTGAGAATAGACCTTTGAATTAAGAGTTGGCTTCCCCTGGATCACTTGAAACTTATCTAAACTTGGAGGGAAAAGGGATATAAAAATGCTTGAAAATAAACAACTAAAACTTTAAATGAAAGGAAGGTGATCCACCGAATTTGAAGAGAAACCACAATTGGGAAATAAGGTCACTTCATTAGCAATTCAAATCTAACTCACAACTCAATCCTAATTTCTTAACCCCCAATGAAATAAGGTACTTAGAATCTAGAAAAGGAAGAAAACCTTCACAAATCTGATATTCTTGATTATACACAAATCACACCACTGAATTAAGACAAATCCTTGAATCCAAAATGCAAATTAAGGATATAGAAACATCACAATAATCTTTCATATGGCTTCAACAGCAAACCCAGAATTATAGGAGAACAAGAAGGATCAATTTTAAATGCTAAAAAGAAATAGGTACAATTGTGTCTCTCAGAGCTACACCACTCATATCAGAGAGAAAAAGTGAAGAGCTAACCTCAATCACCAAAAGTGAGAGGTATAAAAACTAAAATCTAAGTATCTGTATTCAAACTCCACTACCTCCTAACAATAGAAAAGTCAAAATATGGACCCATGAGGCAGCATCATGGTCTGAATGTCAAATTCCCAAATTCCTAGGGGCGAGGAAAGTGGGGCCTAAAAATGAACAGTCAAAGATGACCATTACACCCACTAAGTCATGCCACTAATTGATAATCTGACAACGGTTTAGAGAAAATACCACTTGTTGATATCTTAGTGTAGACACCTAAAAATCCTTTTGAAAATAAAGTATTTTTATTTTCTGAAAAACCCCTGATGACATCATCATTTATTAATTAATTATTTATTTAATTAATTAATTTATTTTTATGTCATTAAATTCCTTTATCTTAATTAAAAATATTTAATTAAGGAATCCCTCCCAAAAATGTTTAAATCTTATTTAAACATTATCTCCTTATTTATTAATTATTTAATTAATAAATTGACCCAAAATCCAAAAAATAAATAAATAATTTATTTTTTCCCAAAACCTTGCCAAATTCCTAAAGACCACTAACCTCTTCTAGAATCTTCTAATCCCTCTTTAATTTTGATTAAAGGCTAATCCCATCATTTTCTAACCCTAATCCCAACTCAAGAATATTTAATTAAGATTAAATATTAATCCTCAATTCCTAATTTACCCTAGGAAAACTCTAGACTCTTCTAGAACTTTCCTAATCCTTTCCTAAACCTATTTAGGGGAAATTACCTACTTTCCCTAAGCTAATCTATATCTCCTTTTGACTCCTAGTCAAACCCTAACCCTAATGAGCCTCAAACTCATTAAAGCCTTTGAGATAAATAAAACTTTATTTATTTCCTAATTTCCATATTTATCCTTAGAAAGCCTAGACTTTTCCAGAAAGTCTTTATCCTCATCCAAAGCCTAGACTCTTCTAGAAAGTTTTCATCCTTATCCCCCTTGACTCAAACTCTAACCTTACCCCAAACTCTAACCTATCCTCTTAACCCAAACCTTTCCAAAATCCTATAAATACCCCTGATTTCTAAGAGCAATCCATCCAATTTCTTTTCAAGTAATAGTAATCTTATAATGCCATTTTTATGTTAGATCATAGCCTAAAATCAACTAATTGTTAGATTTCATTATTTTCTTCAAGCTTTTTTAGCACATCATAGCTTAGCAATAATGGATTAACTTAGTTTACTTCATTGTTTTGCATAGCTTAGCATAACCTCACACTTCATTTTGGATTAAAATCAATCTAGTATAATCATTTTTGTTTCTTGAATCTCCATTAAAGCATTCTTGAGTTCTTGAGGCCTTGGGGGCAATTTTGGGTGTTCTACCCAATATTGTGTCATTTTTGGGGTTTTCACAAGTCTCAAATAATCTTAGAATGCATTAGAGTATGCTCCAAGTGCTTAGAGAGCACACCTACATCCCCTAAGCAAGAGCAAATCAAATAGTGCTTGGGTGCACCTGTTTAGGCTCTATCTAAGGTGGCTTAGCTTAGATGTTTTTATTTTGAATTGATATAATGTTAGATTAAAACCTAATGTTTGCTTGTCTTAGCCTTTCAAAACAGATCCAGATAGCCTAGTTTACATTTTGGCACGCTCGGTGGGAGACTTGTCCTGATCATCTACTTCGAAATCAACTTCTCTTGGGTGTTTTTCTCTTCTTTTTCTCAAAAATCTAGGTTGTAACATTTCACTCTCACCCAAATTTGTGCATTAGTTATCCACAACTGTGCATTTGTACAAAAATTTGTAACTATGCATGTATCCATTAAGATTGCGTATTTATCCATTAAAATTTGTAAAATTGTGCATTTGTTCAGATTTGTTGCGCATATGTTCAGACTTGTTGCACATTTGTTCAGACTTGTTGCACATTTGTTTAAACTTACTGTGCATTTGTTTTTTTTCTGAAAATTAGCATTTTTAAAAGCATTATGGCAGAATAGGTGTAGTTGCACATGCATTCTCTGTTGTTGCGCACATGTGCAAAATTTGAATTTCCTGTTACTACGCATATGTTCAGATTCCCTATGCATTTGTTCAATATTCCTGCGCATCCATTCCAGTGAGTGGTAAACTAGTGTTTTTAAAGTATTTTAATTTGGTTTTTTCCTTGCAGATTCTAACTCTTGTTATTTTTTGTAGGTACAAAAAAAATTTAAAATCAATCCTGAAGGCTTTGTTGATTAAAGAAACTAACTTCATTTTTTGTAAAATCTTGAATGCCTTTTAAGTTTCATGCATCAAAGCTAAATTAGGAAGTTGTCTTCTTGGAACTAAAAAATCAAAGCAAATGGTCAAAACAAGTCTTGAATGAAACTAAAGGAATGAAGCTAAGTCCTAGAGTGTCATTATCATTTTGAAAATCAAACACACTCTTGAATGCAATAAAGAACAAACATCTCTGTTCCCTCCTTTTCAATTCAAAAGAAAAGTGCATAATCAAATCTTGAATGCCTTAAAGGATCAAAACAAAGCACTTAAAAGTTCTTAAAACAACACACCAATCTCAATCTTGAGTGCTCAAAGAAAGAACTTGCAACCGCTCAAATCGCTTACTTTTTGGAGAAAGAACAACTCAAAATCTAAACACTGGTGTCTTCAGAAGTTTTTCAAATTCAATCACACTTAATTCAATTTGGAAAAAAAGAACTCTTTTTGGTGTGCATCTAGGAGCTTTCTTTTTCTGCAAAATCCTTGTTAAAGTAAGCAACGTAGAACATTTGAACTTGGACAAGTTCACTTGTTTTACTTTTAGTGAGGCCTGTCCAAGGAGAAAAGTGCTTCCTCTCTGGAGAAAAACCTCAAACCAGTATCCCCCCTTGGCCGGTATATAAATAAATTGAAGGCAAAAAGTACTCACGTATATCTCCTAATCCACAGGCATTCGTGCCAAATACAGTGACTGGGGATGGTAAATATTCCTCCCCCAGCATTGTTGGCTAGGCTCTTAAGTGAGTCATGGGTGGTCAGTATAACCAGGTATGGAGACTCCATAGAACTATTAAAAACATGATAAAATAGAGGCTACCTTATCTACATTTGAAAGTATCAAAATCCTCGTGCAAGGACTAATTCCAAGGGGTTTACTGGGTCGCCTCAAGATTACTCACCATTTGTATTCCTTTCTAGGGGATACCAAGCTGTGGGCAAGTGATTTTGATACTCACCTTCCTTAGGTAGATCTTCTTGAAGTGCTTGACTGTCAAATACTTCGTGAAAACATTGTTGGAACATACACTTTTCAAAGCTTTATCCGAGTCAGTTATCCTATTTGTATCCCGCAAGGTTTCTTTGTCCCTTGTGGAGATTGCTTTTTTGAGAGTCTTTTTTTATCTATCCTTTTACCATTGGGAAACATCAAATTGATCAAAAAACCTGGTTCTAGATACTCAAAACATTTTTGTAGAGAAACCCTTGGAGTCAGATATCCAAAAGCCTTTTGTCTCAAACCAACTATTAGGAATTTCCCTGAGTTATGACCAATTTGATCAAACATCCTAAAGCTAAATTGCCCAAATCCAAAGACTATCAAGAGAAGAAAGTTGTAGAGAGAAACCTTAAGAGCTATCAATCCTCTATCCAAGCAACTCGAGAAAAAAAGAAACATCAAGAAAGACTTAATAATATTGGCTATAATGCAAGATTCAAATAGTTTGCCTACTGATTCCGGGTGAACCATCACTACATCAATCTTGAAAGAGAGGACTACCTGGATCCATCACATGTCCTATTCTACCTTCAGATCTCAAAATCCTATCCTAGCAGTCCTTCATCCTAGTTTCATCCCTACATCACCAAACCTTAGTTACATTCAAGAGTCCTTCTTAGTTGCATTCATCATCATCTTCCTACCAGCATCATAGATCATCCATCCCTATTGCATCTGCATCATCCTTTTTAGAAAGAGCATTGTTTCATCATCCTTCACCATCCTTCCATTAGCAATCCATCAAAATCAGAATCCCAAATCCTTGATCCAAATCTAGCAGCCATTATCCAAATCAGAACCCACCATCCTTTACACCAAATCTAGAGATCCAAATCCACAAGCACTTCCACAAGCACTTAGTGTTCAAGACCTTTGAGTTGTTTCCATCCCCTATCCTAAATCAGAAATCATCCCCTTTTTGACAGAGCATTGTCTAAAGGAAATCCAACTTTTCCTTGCATAGCCTCATCATCTCGAGCAAGAGATTGGCTTGCATTGATAGGAATCCAATTGACCAAAGATCATTAGTCTATCCTAGGTTGGCCAAATCCTATCACTGATCCTCCATCAGGAAAAATAGTAGCTCATTGTTGACACTTAGTAATCTTCCACCAACATCCCACCAATCCTCCACCCAATCTTGACCCAAATTAGAGCATCCCACCAAGCCTCCATCATCACCAAACATTTTACCAATCTATCACCCAATCTTCCGCCATCTTTGATCCATATCCAAGCATCCCACCAATCCTTGCATTACATTCTAGAAGTTCATCCATCCTTAGAAGTTTCTTAGCTTGCATCCATCTTTTCATAGATTCTTTTAGGACCATCTTGCATCCATCTAGCATTTGCATCTCCATTCCTGTCGAGACAAGATCTAGATCTAGGAAGTGAAGGAACATGAATCCTTATCCAATCACTAGCTCATATGATCCCAACATTTTTACCAATGCAATGGTAACCTATGATCCCTAAATACAAATTAGCAATGCATGGGAAGATCCCAATATCCCCTTAGCCCCTCTGGCAATAGAAACATTTGTGAGTCATCCAGAGAATCCACCAGTAGTCAATACACTCATGGCCCAAAACCAGTAGAGCATGTTCACTAACTTTGCACAAAGGTATACTCCCATTCTGCCATATCTTTATCCTTGTATTCCCATAAGCACTATCCAAATCCCAACACAAGCATACTCTCCGTTCATCCAACCATTCCTTGGTCAAACCTTGCAAACATCTCAAGAAACCTCCACCATTCCCCTTCTTTTGCAAGGAAGCTTTGCAAGTCCCGTAACACAAGCTGTAACACCATCTGCTCCATTCCCTATCATAGATACTTCATCATCCACCATGGCCACTCAAGCTCTTGCTCAAATCCAATGCTTGTCACAAAATCAACTCCCACCTATTACACAAAACTTTATGCAAGTAGTTTCACCATCTTCCATTGGCCAATCAACATCATTCTTTCTAGGAGAGATGCAATCATCCTTCCCCCTCACTTCACAAACTTCTACATCCACACCTTTCATGCCAGGAGGGATGCAAACATCCTTTCCTTTCACTCCACAAGCTTCCGCATCCATACCATCTTTTCCAGGGTCAATGCAATCATTTCCCTCTTTCTCCCAACAAGCCTCCACATCAGCGTCATCTATTCCAGGGGTAGCACAACCACTCACCTTTCATACTCAGCAAGCTTCCACATCAACATCACCCTTTTCATGGGGAATGCAAATGTTCTCTTCCTTTCCCCTACAAGAAGAATCTACCCAGGCACAAGCCTAGCAAAATGCCTTCACCACAGGAATGCCTTTCATGGGTTTTTCAAATCCACCATTCATGTCCCAAACTCCCATCACATCTACCTTCCTAGCATTATCTACAGCACAATTCCCACCTCACATTGCTTCTCATTGGGGCCTCACTCAAGAAGACATGAAAGCCTTTGGCATACCAACCCACTCTTCTACATCCATGTTTACAAACCAACAAGCCACCTTCCCACCAGCAGCACCACAACAACCATCACAACCTCCACCAGCTTCATCTTTTGCAAGCTATCCATTCCCAACACCTAGTGCTTTTCAGCAAGTTCCTCCACCTCAGCAACAAAGTTCATCCCATTTTGCAAGTTATCTTGCCTAGCCACCCTTTGCTTCAAGCTTCCCTACATCAGTTCCACCCTTAAGCAATGCGGGAAAGCATCCATCTTATATCAGTCAACCACAAAGCCAAGCTCAACAAGGGCCATCCTACCAGCAAACTACATCATTCCACCAACCTCCCCCATAGCAATCATACTTCCCATCATAGCAACAAAACCCCATCAATCCCTAGCAGCAACAAGCTTCCTCCTATCATCTGCAGTAGCATGTCCCAACCATCCCACAACACCAGCAAGTAGTCTCATATCTACCACCACAATATCCCCCTACACCATCTTAGCAGTATCCTCCCCAATAGACATCACTCCAAAATCCACTCCAATTCACCTATCCCGCTAGGCCATCTCTATATCCCACTCCATAATACCCACCTCAAATGGGAATACCCACTCAAACACCAATCAATGCCGAGTGGGAAGCCATGAAGAATTCTCTTAAGGAGCTTCAAACCGGTACCAAGAATAAAACCTACAAGTTTGAAGAGGTGTGTCCTTACCCATTTGACTGATCCATTGCTGCTATTCCTTTCCCCAAACACTTTGAGACACCTAAATTTGATAAATATCAGGGGAAAGGAGATCCAGTCAACCATATTAAAGAATTCTATATGGTGTGCCAAGAAGTGGCTTACAGTGATAACTATCTCTTATGCCTATTCCCCAAAAGCTTGGGAGGAACTTCTATTGAGTGGTTCTACAAAATACTATGTGGGACTATCACAACCTTTGCTAAACTCTCTAAAAAGTTCATTGCCCATTATGCCCACAATGTTGAGAATGAGTTGACCTTGTTAGATCTATGCAACTCAAAATAGAAAGAAGGAGAAAGCCTAGCAAAATACTTGCAATGATGATAGAACCTTACCACCAGGTTATCATACCAGCCACTTGAAAAGCATTTGACCAAAATCTTTATTGATAATCTACATCCTAAGCTATCCCACTTCATGCGGATGAATTGTCTCCAAACCTATCAAGATATCAAGAGAAAGGGGATAGGTATTGAAAAGGCCCTCCTAGATGAAGGCATGATTTGACACTTCAAAAATGATTCCCACAATAAACACAATAATGATAAATCCCACTACTAGAATCATAACAAGAACATTGTTACTGATGGAGCCACTGATACCAAGCATGTCCAGTTTGTCGTGGGTAGTCCTCCATCAACTCTTGCATACCAATAACAACAAGAACCCATATATCAACAACCTCCTCAAGTCCATCAACAACCCACACAACAATATCATTCTCAGAATAATCAGTAGCCAACCCATCAAGCTTATCAAGGTAAACCAAACAATCAAGTCAATGCCATCAATACTGCTCCCAAGAAGAACAAACCTAGAGCTCAAAATTATCCAAAGAAGACCTTCACACCACTGGGTGAACCTTTGGATTTTATCTTTCATCAAATGGCCAAGGCCAACTTGATTACATACCCACCAATCCAGCTGGTTGATGATAGCATTCCTAAGCCCGATTGGTACAATGATCATGAATACTGTGATTATCATCATGTCAAAGGACACACTACCCTAAAGTGTATGAGGCTCAAAAACTACATCCAAGATCTCATCGACCAAAAGGAGATCCAAGTAGATACACCTGCTCAAGCCTCCCCAAATGCCAATTTAAAAATTTATCAGAATGTGTTCCCACAACACAATGTTGGGAAGAACCAAGTTAATGCCAATCATCACCAGAACCATGACAAAGGCAAACAAGAAGATCAAACCGATCACCAAGACTACACTACTACCTATATCAATTATGACAAATTTGTTGGATGTATAACCCAAGTTGAGCCCATAGTCAATGCCATCCATGTCAGAGTAGATAGTCAATGTGTTGTTACCACCCGTAGAGGTTGGATAACTATCGCTAGTGCCCATCCAAGGCCAAGACATAATGCACACAATGCACAATAAAACCTCATAGAACATCTTGGGAACACACCAGCCCAAATATCCATCTTGGACCTTCTCCGCACTTCACCCCTCCATTAGGAGATCCTTGACCGAGCTCTCAAAGAAGGACATGTCTCCACAGACATTAACACCACCCAGTTTGAGACCCTTGTGGGACATCTATCCATAGCCTGTGCTTTATCCTTCAAAACATCTGACATGCCAGACATTGCACCTGACCACACTCTCCCTCTCTGCATCACCATTATGGTCAGAGAATTTTCCATCAAATGGGTCTTAATAGATAATGGCTCAGTCCTAAACTTGTGTACTTTGAAATTCATTCAATAGATTGGGTTCACATAAGCCAATATATCACATGAAGTAATCACTATCAAAGCCTATGACAACTTGGAGCATACCTTTGAAGGTACTATTACTTTTCCCATTCAGCTGGGCCCAGCAACATAGGATACTATTTTCCATGTTGTTGATCTTGACCTACCATTCAATATCCTCCTAGGCCGACCATGGATTCATTCCATCAAGGCTGTACCATCTACATACCATCAATGCATCAAATTTCTACATCAAGGCACTGAGGTTACCATCCATGTTGATCCCCAACCCTTCACATATTTTTGTGCAATGGAAGCATCATTTCCTCATTCCACTCACTATCCTCGAACTGACATTGGGACTTCTGTTGCCAGCTCATCCCAATCCCATTGTGATCCAGAGACCATCTTTGCTTCCACCCTCTCTTCCATCAAGATCAATAACCAGGGCTATGGTGAATATAGCCTACATGATGCATTTGTCGTAGGGGCCCTCCCACTTGATCCACATACTCAAGGGCACCTGAGTCACAAAAGAAAACCTGCAGAAGATATCCATGCAATCAAGAGAATGGGACCTATGACTTTTGAATCCCATGGCAACATCAATAGTCAAGAGATGGATCCTGACATCAATAGGTGGTTGTACAAAGATCCCCCACCACCTGACAAACAACTTCTTGGCTACTTCAAGGATAAATACCCACAATCGCACAAATACACTACTGAGCAATGGAACTACCAAGGTGGTGGTCTAGGACCACAAGAAGGTGGAAGAAAAGACCCAATCATAGCATCCAAAAACCCACAACATCAGGGTCTTGGCTTTAATACCCCTCGCCTACATATAAAAGGGCCCAATACCACAACTGGGGGCACCAACATGACTAGCGTTCCCCTCTTGAATAGCCAGGACAACCTCATAGAAATTAAAGACATCCTTGAAGAGAAAGAAATTAGATCCTATGATGATATCTTTGATGATGACACCCTCCTGGGGACTTCTATCCTGCAACAACTTGCCATCAATCTCATAGAACTTCCCCTCACCCACCCCAAACTCATAGACTAGGACCAACCAAGCATCACACACATCGATGAGTTCCAAAGCATGGAAGCACTCCTAGAATTCATGGGGGCATCAAGCCCACAATCAGTTCACAATTCAGAGTCAACTCACATCTATAAGCTTGACCCAGAAGGATACTTTGGGGAGGAGGCAAGCTTTAGCTGCAAAAGAGAAATAGAAAAAGTAACACATGAGTCTTTATGTGAAAACCTTTTTGGGGCACATTCTGATTCCAAAACAATAAAAATAAATAGTGTATCTTCTAGTGAAAACTTGGCAATTCAAGCGCTAGAAGATGAAGACTTGCCTCTTCCTCCTATTTGGGATTACAGACCTAAGCAGTCACCTATCATCATAGAAGAAACCAAGCCAATCAACTTGGGTATAGAGGAATGTCCAAGAATCACCTACATTGAGACCAATCTAATAGAGGGTGAAGAAATGGCTTTGATTGCGCTCCTTAGAGAATCAATTATAAATTTTGCATGGTCATATGCACACATGTCTGGGCTTGATCCTAATCTTGTTGTCCATCATCTAGTAGTGGATCCTAATGTCAAGCTAGTAAAGCAGAAGCTGAGGAAAATGCATCCAAAAGTCACCTTATTAGTCAAAGCAGAGCTTGAAAAACTCCTCCAAGCCAAGATTATCAGAGCTATAGATTACTCAGATTGGATCTCCAACATGGTGCCTGTCACAAAGCCTTCAAGCAACATCAGAATATGCATATATTTTAGGGACTTGAACAAGGCATGTCCTAAAGATGATTTCTTGCTACCAAATATAGACATGATTGTAGATCTTACAGTAGGTCATGAAATGCTGTCACTAATGGATGGCTTTTCAAGCTACAATCAGATTCATATAGCAGAAGTAGATCAACATAAAATAGCATTCACAACTCCATAGGGTACCTTCTAATACAACATGATGCCATTTGGGCTAAAGAATGTAGGAGCCACATATCAGAGAGAGATGATAGAAATCTTCCATGACATGATCCATAAGATCCTAGAAGACTATGTGGATGACATTCTTGCAAAATCTAAAGCATGAGGTGAACACCTAAACATTCTTGAGAGTGTGTTTGATCGCTTACATCATTATGGCTTGAAAATAAATCCAAAGAAATGTGTCTTTGGTGTTACATCTGGAAAGCTTCTAGGTTTCATAGTATCACAACAAGGCATAGAGATCGACCCCAAAAAGGTTAAAGCAATAATAGAAATGCCTCCACCAAAAACACTTAGATAGCTTAGAAGCCTACAAGGAAAGCTTCAATCAGTGTATCGGTTCATTTCTCAACTGGCAAACAAGTGCTGACCTTTTACACATCTCTTATGCAAAGACACAAGCTTCAAATGGGATCCCATATGTCAAAAGATTTTATAAGCTCAAAGAATATCTAGCCAACTCTCCAATCCTAGTACCATGAGTTCTAGGATGCCCTCTCATACTCCACATCTTGATGACCACTACAGCACTGAGGGTACTCTTAGCACAACATGATGCTGATAATAAAGAAAGGGCCATCTACTATATTAGTCAAACTCTAGTTGGCTATGAGTTGAATTATTCACCCATGGAGAAAGCATGCCTCATAGTGGTCTTTGCCACTCAAAAGCTTAGACACTACATCCTCAGTCACACAATCAGGCTCATTTTAAAAGTAGACCCACTCAAGTATCTATTATCAAGGACAACTCTCACAAGCCATATGGCAAAATGGGTCATGTTACTTAGCGAGTTTGACATCCAGTACATAGATCAAAAAGCAATCAAAGGGAAAGTCATTACCAATCAGCTAACAAAGGCACCATTGGTGGATGCTTATCCACTAATCATGGAATTCCTAGATGAACACTTATGTATGATCAAAGAACAACCCATGTGGAAACTATGCTTTGATGGCTCCTAAACATTGCATGGATCAAGGGTAGGAATCCTATTCGTCACACCTCAAGGTGACTACATTCCAAAATCTTTCAAGTTGGGATTCCCATGTACTAAAAACATTGCAAAATATGAGGCACTCATCTCAGGTCTCAAAAAACCATTCAGTGGAATATCACAGAACTGCAAGTGTTTGGGGATTCATAGCTAATTATCAAATAAGTCCTTGATGAATATCAAACAAAGGACGACAAGTTGCTACCCTACAAAGAGCTAGTGGATAGAATGAAAGAGCATTTCCTGAATCTACAATTCACATAGATACCAAGACTTCAGAACAAAGAAGTTGATGCAATGGCAACTATCAGATCCTTGTTGGAAATCCCATGCAACGCATCATAGTATGAATTCCTAGTCGAGCAGCTACATACACCAGCTTATGAGAATGCCAATGTAGAAATGGTGTGTGTCTTGGTTGGTCCTTAGTCCCCGCAGTACCGTGACATCCATGCATATCTAAAAAATGGTATCATATCTCCCCATCTCACCAATAACCAATGCCAAAACCTTATTCATAGAGCTTCCCACTACACTCTTGTAGCCAACACCCTTTATCATCGAGGGTATCACAATATCCTCTCTAAGTGTTTAGATTCAAATGAGGCCATCCTGGCTTTATAAGAGGTCCATGCTAGAATTTGTGGTGCCCATATGAGTGGCATGGTTCTAGCTAAGCAGTTGCTTCGAGTTGGGTATTATTGGCCAACCATGGAACATGATGCTTGTGAGTTCATCAGGAAATGTTTACCATGTCAGTAGCATGCAAATCTAATTCATGCACCAGCACAAGACTTGTAGCCCATTGCGCCACCTTGGCCATTTTCATGTTGGGGCTTTGACCTTGTCGGCTTAATCACTCCCCTTTCCTCAAATGGACACAAGTACATAATAACTACCATAGAGTACTTCACCAAATGGGTTGAAGTGATTCTGCTCACCCTAACTACTAGCATCCAAATATCTAAGTTCATCCTTTACCACATCATCTATTGCTTCGGCATACCATCTACCATCTTCACAGACCATGGCACACCTTTTGAAAATCAGCATGTGGATGATTTGTGTGCTAGACTCCACATCCATCACCATTTCTCTAGTCCATATTTCCCTCAAGGAAATGGCCAAGCTGACGCAACCAACAAAACTATCTTGAAAATCCTCAAGAAGGTTGTCAATGATTCTAGTCATGAGTGGCACCTCCAAATCAATCCTACCCTCTAGGCCTACTGCACTTCTTATCGCACTCCCACAGGCACCACCCCATATTCCCTTGTATATGGTGTTGAAGCTATTCTACCGATTGAGGTCAAGCTCCCATCATTGTGAGTCTCCATGAAGAACTACACCACTGATGAAGACTATCATGTGGCCCGTCTCACACAACTAGACCTGTTAGATGAAAAGAGATAGCAAGCATATGATCACCTGGTTGCATACCATAATCGACTCAAAAGGAGCTATAATAAGAAGGTCCATCCTAGAAAATTCTAGGATGGTGACATGGTCCTCAAAGAAAATCAGAAGGTCCAAGCAAACAAAGAAAAGAAAGGCAAGTTTGAGCCTACTTGGTTGGGCCCCTATGTTGTCACAGCATGCTTCAGCTCTGGAGCTTATCAGTTATCTACACCAGAGGGTGAGCCTTTGAATGATCCAATCAACATCATACATTTGAAGAGGTTCTATGCCTAAACCAAATCCTACATATTCATAAAATCCATAAAAATTGGAAAAAATAGAAAAATACAAAAAAATCAAAAAAAAAAAAAGAAAAAAAGAAAAAGAAAAACAATCGTCCAATGGTGAAAACTTGGCAATTCAAGCACCTTGGACAAGTATGTTGGTGAAAACTTGGAAAATAGGCACCATACATAGTGGACCGAGTCATTATCTATCAAACTCCCATCCCCCCATCCCAATATCTTAGTCCTTTTTCTACCATCCCCATCCCCCTCCACCATCCCCCAACATTCCTCTTTTTTATAATCCTACCTGCACATATCTTGTACCATTTCTTGTATATCCTGTATAGCACCCTCCTTCCTGTATATCCTGTATAGTGAGATCTTCCTATCCCCAATCCTGAGCTTCTGTCCATATCCATTGTATATCTTTTCCCATCCATTGTACATATCATCCCTTTTTGTTGTACATAGTCCTTGTTAGTCTTGCTGCAGCATTTGCTCAGAACATCTTGTCCTACCAGCCTTGTACTTCAACAACATCAATTGTCGACTATTCTTGATCATAGTGATTATTCTTTAACTTCATCATTTTCCCATGAACAATGACACTCATTCTCTCATCAATCAATAGGTCCTTAAGGATGTATCCTTCCTCCTGTCAGACCTAATCTTCCACTAATCCCACCAGGTCAGTTTCGATGCATCCTTCCACATGTTCAAACCAATCTTCCGACCATCAATCACTCACTCACATCAAATCTCTCTCCTTGGAAAAGGATGTCTTTTTGGAGTTCTCATTTTGGTCTTGGCTTTTGTCCTTTGGATCTTGTTAATCTTTTATGGCTTCTCATTGTTCTCTACTCAAAGTTGCCATGATCCTTTATATCATGGTGCATTGTGAATGAGGATAATCTGGGGCAAGGTCTTTTTCTCTTTTTCTTCTGCCTGTGAGTCAGTCATGTGTTAGTGGTTTCTTCAGCATCATTTCCCCCATGCCTCCTTTGGGTTTCACGTGTGATGCTGGGGCAACCCTGTGTGTGTTTTTTTATGTCAGTCCTATGCAACATTGGTGACAAGGCCTCGTGATCCCAGTATCCTTGGTAGGTCTCTAGCATTGCTATATTAAACTAGGTTGTGCTCTCCACATTTGCACTTGGAGCTTCCCCAGATCCCTTGCATCTTCCATCATATAGATTCATCTTGCATCTCTCATGTAGCTGCATCTTGCATTTTTCATTCCATCTCATATTGTATTCACTCATCTTTTCTCTTGGAAGTTTGGTTATTTATCTCCCCTTCTTCCTAGGTCCTTCCTTCTCTATTTCCTTTCAAGAAAATTCC
This sequence comes from Chamaecyparis obtusa, assembly GCA_027943335.1. Taxonomy (NCBI): domain Eukaryota; kingdom Viridiplantae; phylum Streptophyta; class Pinopsida; order Cupressales; family Cupressaceae; genus Chamaecyparis; species Chamaecyparis obtusa. Next base: position 858,758 of record BSBK01000789.1, read on the forward strand.
ACAATGTTTACTCCTTGCGTTATTTTCTCGAGGGGGCACAACTCATTATACCTCTAAATTCTAGCCTTGGGCATCTTATTTTCTTGTCTTTGACATCATGCCACTTGCGGCATCGCATTAAAGAGGGGCAAAATGTAGACACCTAAAAATCCTTCAGAAAATAAAGTATTTTTAGTTTCTGAAAAACCCCTGATGACATCATCATTTATTAATTAATTAATTATTTAATTAATTAATTTATTTTTATGTCATTAAATCCCTTTATCTTAATTAAGGAATCCCTCCCAAAAATGTTTAAATCTTATTTAAACATTATCTCCTTATTTATTAATTATTTAATTAATAAATTGACCTAAAATCTAAAAAATAAATAAATAATTTATTTTTTCCCAAAACCTTGCCAAATTTCTAAAGACCACTAACCTCTTCTAGAATCTTCTAATCCCTCTTTAATTTTAATTAAAGGCTAATCCCATCATTTTCTAACCCTAATCCCAACTCAAGAATATTTAATTAAGATTAAATATTAATCCTCAATTCCTAATTTACCCTAGGAAAACTCTATACTCTTCTAGAACTTTCCTAATCCTTCCCTAAACCCATTTAGGGAAAATTACCTACTTTCCCTAAGCTAATCTATATCTCCTTTTGACTCCTAGTCAAACCCTAACCCTAATGAGCCTCAAACTCATTAAAGCCTTTGAGATAAATAAAACTTTATTTATTTCTTAATTTCCATATTTATCCTTAGAAAGCCTAGACTTTTCTAGAAAGTCTTCATCCTCATCCAAAGCCTAGACTCTTCTAGAAAGTTTTCATCCTTATCCCCCTTGACTCAAACTCTAACCTTACCCCAAACTCTAACCTATCCTCTTAACCCAAACCTTTCCAAAAGCCTATAAATACCCCTCATTTCTAAGAGCAATCCATCCAATTTATTTTCAAGTAATAGTAATCTTATAATGCCATTTTCATGTTAGATCACAGCTTAAAATCAACTAATTGCTAGATTTCATTGTTTTCTTCAAGCTTTTTTAGAACATCATAGCTTAGCAATAATGGATTAACTTAGTTTACTTCATTGTTTGCATAGCTTAGCATAACCCCACACTTCATTTTGGATAATTATCAATCTATTCTAATCATTTTTGTTTCTTGAATCTCCATTAAAGCATTCTTGAGTTCTTGAGGCCTTAGGGGCAATTTTGGGTGTTCTACCCAATATTATGCCATTTTTGGGGTTTTCATGAGTCTCAAATCATCTTAGAATGCATTAGAGTATGCTCCAAGTGCTTAGAGAGCACACCCACATCCCCTAAGCAAGAGTAAATCAAACAGTGCTTGGGTACACCTGTTTAAGCTCTATCTGAGGTGGCTTAGCTTAGATGTTTTTGTTTTGAATTGATATACTGTTAGATTAAAACCTAATGTTTTCTTGTCTTAGCCTTTTAAAATAGATTCAGATAGCCTAGTTTACACTTACAATAAGGAATGGGCCATGACTTAACATTAAAATCTATCCCACTATGACCTCAAATAGATATAATTAATTTTCAAAAAAAACCTCAACCAAAAGGGAGACACATTCTTAAAAATAATAGCATTAAAAATAAAAATTCTCCAAGCCCTAGAAATAACTATAGGTTACATACATGAATAATGAAATATCAACAACCCGCAAAATGGGAGGATAGTCATATAACAACTAAATCATACATAACCTAAGTCTAGAGATATCGTGGCATAAAAAACTCAGCCCTAAAAAAGGGGAGGAAGAAATAACATTATCAAAAACAATGCTCGAAGATGAAGAGCTTGACATCACAACTTTCAAACTTGGCACCTGGCAACTTTCCAATTCCACTGCAGTCCTGATGGCAACCTTCATTCTACACTGAAGCTTGATTTTGGGAAATAGCAAACCTCAAATCTTAGCAAAATGCAGTTGAGGTAGGCATTGCAGTCTTATTTTCATTCCTTTTGCATACTGAAGACACTGTATCATCTAGGGTGTGGTTTTGCTTTTGGTGTACATATTGGTTATTCATTTTTATGTGCTCGACATTAGGATACTCCTTTATTTGTATTACTTCTCTATATCAAAATGAATGGTATTATTATTTGAACCTACTAGTATGGATACCAGATGCCCAATGAGCCATGAGCTAGGGAACCTCTATATTTCTATTTCATTATATTGAAAACATTCTCAACACTGGTTAACCGTGGATGGCAAGGCTAGGGCATCAATATTATTTTTGTATTGCACACCATTCTCAGCTTCTGAGGACATTCCACTATCTCTGTATCTTATCACTAGTGTAATTTAGGGCATCACTCATATATATTTCTTTGTGTTTGTACCATTTCATTTCTTTGTGTATTGGAGGGTTTTAGGCACTTGATTGCTTGTTGATTCTCATCTGAGAGAAATGAGGGCATCATCCATTACTTTACTCTATTCATGGCATCACTATTTTGGATATATTATTGTTGTTGTTCTTTCTCAAAGATCAAGAGCTTGTGCCTTGAAATACCATGGCATTACTATTCATATGGTTGGGCACCATCCCTAGAATTTGAATGACCTCATCTATAGAGGCTTGGGCTGTGTATATGATTTCATGGCATCAATGTTGCTATTTCTTGGAATATATTATTGCACTTACTATTAATGCACTATCCCGCTGTATTTAGGGCATCACAGTTTTGAATATGGCATTGTTTCATCAACCATCATTTGAACTTGGGAGCCCATAAGGTATGGCATTCATACAGTTGACTGTAAGCATTATCATTTGTTTGTAACTTGTTGTCATCAGTCTTGGGGCCGTGAGCTTGAACTTGAGCATACATTCAACTGTTACTTCTATGCTGACTAGGGCATGGTATAATTTATTGATTCTCTTTGTATTTGAGGGCTAGAATGAATTGGAATTTGTTTATGCTATCATATACAACTGTAAGGCTAGGGCATGGCATCTATGCTCTATTGTAAGTTTAAACACCGTGAGCTGCATACTGTTATTGTTCTTCTATCTTTTAAATTGCTTGGTTGTGACATCTTGTGTTGACTAAGATGCATGTTTTTGTGGGGGGCCGAGCCTGCTATTTCTATTCTTGTCAGCCTGTGTACTTGATTGTGCTATGTTGCGGCCATTTCTATTGATGTTGGCATTGAATTCCTCATTCACTGCAATTAGTTTTTTACTATTATTCCTTGAATGCTGATGTGTTTGGAAATACATGATCATAGTTTATTTATTGATTTGGGGTGCCATATATTGCCCAGGATAATCGATAGATGACCCTCGAGCCATGAGCTAGGGCATTGTTATTGTGTATCACTACTACTTATTTCATACAACCCGAGAGCTGTTAGGGCATTGTATCTACTGTTGATGCTTGAATTGGGTTTCAAACCATGGCACCTATCAATCTATTATAAACCTAGACATCAATGACTTTTTATTTTCATGTTATCAACTGGATCATATCTCCTTGATTCATTGATTCAAAACCTATGATCTTTGTGCATTATCTTTTGACAAATGGTGTTGATGCTTGATAGTTACTCATTACTATATGCTTCACTATTGATGCCTGGTTATTGCACATGTTTGGTCATCACTTCATTGCTGAGTAGTATCATCATTCATGACCCTTGCTAGTTTTATTACATTATGGAGGCACTGCATGGTTGGACCCAACTCTGTTGTTTTTATTTATATTGCACTTGTTAGATCAACATGCCCTATTTTTCATTAATGTAGCTTAGGAATACCTCTATGTTGCAGTATGCCCTATCTCTTACATAGATCTATGTTCCCTATTATTAGCTCTATTTTTCTTTTGATACCATGGTAGATTTATGTTGCTTATTTATCATAGCTTCACTGACATTATGTCCATGTTACAACACATACATTTTTGTTTGCACCCTCATACCTGTACTTTTTTTTATCATGCCATGCTATTTGATTGATCCTCATTGATGCTGAATCATTTGGCTGCTCCTCACTCTTGCACAATGTTTGCTCTTGGCCCTTGATGTGATCATTGAAAAAAGACTTGAGGTTCTTCTATCATGATCCACATAAAGGGCCCAGATCATTCATTGAATTCATTGGTGGATCGACTTCTCCTATATCTGTAGATGAAACAAACACGTCAATGAAAACATGGTGCCTCATTTGTTCTTTGGAGCCTTAATACACATGTCTTGAGCACAGCCTTTGTTAGAGGTGCATGGATGAGTGTATGTATGCATTCTATGATATTGTGATACCAGCCATTGCATAGATCCATTGGATCTAACCCATCTCCTCTCTTCACTTCTTGTAGGTTCTGGATCTCAGGAGCTCACTGGACAGGACCGGATCTGGACATCAATACCAGGCAATGTTTGGTACCCCAATATTAATTATTTCTTTATGTATATCTACACTCATCCATTCAATTTTGTTAATGGCTATGCTCATGACCTGTTTGAGCTTAGATAGATGCTTTCTTTCTGTTCTTTCCCTTTTGTACAGTATACATACATGCATGTGTAGCTTTAGATGCAGTTCATTTCCTTTTGTTTTCATGTATTTTTCAATGAAATGAACACAAATATTAAAGAAGATCACCTAATAACCAAACTAGGTTACTGTAGCATCATCTAGTAATTAGGTCTCCAAACTTAAGAATGAGAAAAAATATGACAACATTCTGGTGACCTCTATGGAGTGCTTGCCTACTAAGCATCCTGACCAGCTGCCTGATAGATCCATTGGACACATAGTCACTAAACCACAACTAAACCTATTTTCTTTCAGATAACCAATCCTTCTCAACAAAAATGCTAACTACTAGAGATAACTTCTCTTATTTATTGCTACTCACACCAAACTGAAAACAATTGAAAGCAACTACTGAAAACAACTTATGCCAGGAACTTAGGGAACATAGAAAGCCAAAAATTATTAACTTACTAATGTATAGGGGAGAAAAGAATCTCATAAACAAGCCTTGAGGTGGATCCCATTCACTGGAATGGGCAGCTCCTCTCCATCCATGTTAGCTACATGAAAATCTTTATGGGATTTGCATCCAATCACCATGAAGGGCCCACTCCAAATGGCATCAAACTTAGTATGCCTCCCTGGTTTATGTTTTTCTTCATCCCACTTGAGGACCAGATCCCCTTCTTTAAATATTTTAGGTGTGGCCTTCTTGTCAAAACTCTTCTTCATTTGAGCATGATGAGCCTCCAAGTTCTCCAGTGCCAGTTTTCTCATTTCTTCAAGTTCCATGAGTTCAGCTAGCTTGACTTGCATAGTATCTTCATCCATGAGATCAATCTCTTTAATTAGACTCAGGGTAGGCAACTCAGTAGACTGGGGAATCTTGGCTTCTTTTCCATATACTAATGTGTAGGGTGAGTTTCCTATAGACCTCTTAGGTGTTATTCTATCTGCCCACAAAGCTAGCTTCAACTTGTTGTGCCAGTCTCTCTAATTTCCTTCTATAGTCCTTTTGATTATTCTCAACAAATTTTTATTCATTAATTCTTCTTGGCCATTACCCTAAGGGTAATAGTTAGAAGAGGTACTTAGAAAGATATTATTCTTGAGTGCCCATTCTGAAATCTTAGTTCCTAGGAATTCCATGGCATTTTCTGAGATGATTGAATCTAGAGCACCAAATCTTGACACAATGTCCTGATAAAAGTTTAAAATAGAGGTCTCATTGGCTTCCTTTAGTTCTACAGCTTCTATCCACTTGGTAAAATAGTTTGTGGTAGTAAGTATCCACTTGTGTCCAGCACTGGATGGGGGGTTGATAGGTCCAATAAAATCTAGTCCCCACTTTGAGAAAGGTTGCTCTACCTTGATAGGATGAAGAGGGAGGGCTGCCAGCTTTTTCTTTCCAGTAGATAGGGAATAGTTCTTGCATCTTCTGACCTAATCAAAAGCATCCTTGTATAGGCTAGGCTAGTAGTACCCATCTCTCATTGCTTTACTATGGTTCTGGTAGCAAAATGTCCACCAAAGCCTCTGTCATGAAACTCCTCTAGTATCTTATTCACTTGGTCAATTTCAACACATCTCAATAGGACACCACTATGATCCCTTCTATATAGAATGTTATCAATAAAAATAAATTGAATGGCTTGGAGTCTAAAGTACCTTCTCTTACTCCTTTCAAGGCCTTGAGGGCATTGACCAATTGAGAGATAATGTTTCATCTCTGCTGTCCAGCTTGTGTTCTACTCGGCATTTTGGTTCATCAGGACAACCTCCTCCTTCTACTAGTTTGAGTTTGTTATTCCTTCATTTAGCTGCTCACACAGCCCCTTTCCTCTAACTAGCTTGGTCACTTTAATCTAAATGTCATATTCAATGACTTTGGTGACCCAACTAGCCCTCTTATGGCTCAAGTCCTTGTTCAACAAGAAATCTTTTATGCAAGGGTGGGCAACCATTAGGTGCACTTTGTTATTGGATAATAGGTGCCTAAAATTTTTCAAACTCCTCACAATTGCTAGGACATGCTTTTCTACAGGCATATAATTAAGGTCATAACCATCTAGGCCTTGACTATAGAAGGCTATCGGTTGTTCTTGCTTCTTAGCATTCTGCTGAACTAACACAACAGAGATACTATCATTGTCTCCAAAAGCATATAGTATAAAATCCTTAGAAAAGTCAAGGTTCACCAGAGTAGGAGCAGAGGCAATTGCTTCCTTGACTTCTTCAAAACATCTTTTACCTTCATTGGTCCAATGGAAGGTTGAGTTCTTCTTCAACATTTGGGTCATAGGCTTTAAAAGTGCTGCAACATCTGGAATGAACCTCCTCAAGAAGCTGATTCTCCCTAGAAAACTCTATAATCCTTTCTTGTGAGCTGGCAGGGGTAGAGCCAGGATGGTTTTTACCCTCTCAGGATCAATGGTTGTTCCTTGTTTAGAAACAATGTGCCCTAGTAATCTACCTTCATGTACAACAAAGATGCATTTCTTAGGATTCAATGAAACTCCAAACTCTCTGCACCTCTCAAAAATCTATCTCAGATGAGCCAGGTGCTCATTAGTGTCTTTTGAAAAGATAGTTATGTCATCTAAGTAGACTAGAACAAACTTATTCATCAAGCTAGCAAACACCATCTCCATGGCTTTTTGAAAAGTAGCACCAGCATTAGATAGCCCAAAAGGCATCTTCATGTATGCCATAGTGCCCCATTTAGTGGTGAATGTAGTTTTATATTGATCTTCCTCCTTAACCAGGACCTGGTTATAACCAGAAAAGCCATCTAACAGAGAAAATCTATCAGACCTTGAGACATACTATAGAATCTATTCCATGGATGGCAATGGGTGATGAACTTTGAGTGAGGCTCTATTAAGGTCTCTAAAATCCACACAACCGGATTTCACCATTCTTTTTCTTGATTGGTACTAGATTAGAGACCCAAGAGGTGTGCTTAATGGGAAAAATAATATTGGCCTCAATCATCTTTCTCAACTTTGTTTTCATCAAGACTTCTAACTTAGGATTGATAGGTCTCTATTTTTGTCTCACTGGTTTGGCATGGGGTTCTAGTTCAATGGTGTGCTAGGCTAAGTGAGGATCAAACCCTTTCAAATCATAGTATTCCCATGCAAAGACATCACTATATTCTTGACATAATGAAATAAAGGCTCATTGTTTTGGCTGTGTGCATACCTTTCCAAGCTTAAGGTATTTGTCCTTAAGAACCTCCACAGGTTGGTAGTGTTCTTCTTTAACTGTCATACTAGCCTTGTCTCCCCTAAGTTGATCATCAACATTAAATACAAACTCAAGTGTGACTAGTCCTTTAGGCAATCTATTACTCTTCAACTATAACATCTGGTCACCATACTGATGAGCATGTTTGCTCTGGTTAACTCTAGAGAACCTAGCTTCCTCTATCAAAAAGTTGAAAATCTGTTCATCATTCTCAAAAACTTGCTAGCTCACTTGATTGTCTGGTATGGATGGTCTTACTAGAATATTTACATGCTAAGAGTTAGGACTTGTGACCTCTTTTGGAATATCATACTCTGCTCCCATGGCAGCCAACTTGTCTGCCTATTTGTTCTGATTTCTTGGAACAACAACCAGATTAAAAGCATGAAAATCTTCTATTAAATCATAAACCCTGTGCTTATACATATTAAGTGTATCATTCTTTATGAGGTTAGTGCCATGAATTTGACTGACCCCTAATTCACTATCACCTATAACTTATAAGCATTTAATTCCTCTCTATCTAGCCCATTCTAAACCATGAATCAAAGCCTCATACTCTGCTATGTTGTTAGTACAGCTAAAAGAAAAATGAACTACAGAGTAATACCTTTGTCCTTCTGGAGAAATTAGGACATCACCTCCTCCTGAACCAACTTTTCTTCTAGCACCATCAAAGAATAGCTACCACAAATCATCACTCTGACCACCGGAAGGTTTATTTTCCTTTTTTATCAAATCTGGTATCACAACACCTTCTTCATGAATGATATACATTCCAATACCAGAAATCTCTATGTTTCTAAAAGGGTCATCCTCTTCTAAATCTCTTTCAACCCACTCATCTAGGGAAATATCAGGAATCTTTCCAGTAGGGGTCTTAGATTTAGAATCATTTGAATCTTGTTCATGATACATTAGATTAGCATTTATAGGGCTTGGGGTATATGGCTCAGCATGGGTCTTTGTGAAAGCTTCAGACTTAATTCTAACCCTAGTTCCATATCTAGTTTTGAAATATAGATGGGACCAATCAGCTGAGAGATATCCCCCCAACCTAGCAGTGAACTCTCTACTTAGACAAATAGCAAAATGAGGGGGCAAATCTATGACATAGACATCCTAGGGAATGGAGAAATTGGGGCATTCATGTAGAGTGAGGCTCAGGTCTTTTATAACTCCCAAATTACTAATTGATGACCCATCCAACTGAACAACAGGCCTGTCTACTAGCTCATAAGATAATCCTAGTAGATCTGCTAGCTATTTAGAAATCACAAAACTACTTGCTCCTGAGTCTATCATACAGTTACAAGCTAGATAATTTACAACAATAAGAGCTACATAGAAAGGAGGAGGCTTAACTTGTGGGACAACAATGGGCTATGAGCTAGTTTCTTCTTTATGTTGCTCCACTTGAGCTATTTTAGCTACTAGGACCCTAGGCTATTCCAAAATAGCCTCTTGACTTGGTGAAATCTTAGCCAACTCACTTAGTATCAGCTCCTTTTGTCTAGGAATTGCTAGGGTGTCCATTAAAGGTACATTGATAGAGGTTTTCCTCATTTTCTCCACTATATTAAAAGATCCCAAATTCACTTTGGGTTGTCCTTTTGGTGCAGCAGTGTCTATTTGTGTAGATACCAACTATGTAGCTTCCTTAACTAGTTCTTTAGCCTCCTTAGACCAGTTTAGGACTGGAGCTTGAACTGCTTTGGGTTGTGGATTCATAATAGGAGCTTGTTGACTGGTAGAGGCCACTTGTTCAACCTCCAAAGCCTTCTTCTTAGACCTAGTGTTGGCTGCAATTGGGATGTAGTTTGGGTTATCACTTGGTGACAAATTCACCCTGCAAAAATCTTCTTTCTGAAAATTCACCAATGCCACCTTAGGAGTCTGAAACTCATTTGGAGTAACAAACGGACTTTGCTGAACCTCTGGCTCTTGAACTATCTCCTGCGGCATCATCACATTGTTCTACACCATGAGGGCCTGAGCATAGCCATTAGGACACATCCCTTGGATATGTTGTTGATTGCATGGGCAGCCCCATTGGTATTCTTGTGCTATATTATTCTGAGGTACAGGAACTAGCTCCCTAGATGCACTAGGAATGTTTGGATTATAAGGCTGGCTGGCTTTTTTATTGTAATTTCTTGCTTGACCCTACTAGCCTTGTTGGTATTGGGGCCTATTCTATTGGTAATGATTCTGATAGGGCTACTGGTAAGGTTGTTGGTAAGATTGCTGGAGAGGTTGCTGGTAGGGTTGCTAGAGAGCCTAAGATTGAAGTTTCTTTATAGTAACCAACTCATTAGAAGAGGTATGTAGGGCCATTTTTATCTCATCCAGATCCTGGGATTGATTCACAACTGGGCTAACAACTTGTTGAGGAGGAGCTGGGAGAGGTGGAATAGATGCTAGAGCTGGAATTGCTTCAGGGACAGGATGAAGCTCTAGAAAAATAGGCATTGGGGGCCTTGGGGCTATCTTTCTAGCTTGCATTAGACTATTTTCAGCTCTTATGGCAATATCATATGCTGCTGGTAGATTATTCCCACCCATTGATTGGATCATAATAGAGATATCAATGTTAAGGGCTCTTAGATAATACAATAAAGCATGCTGGCTTGATGGTCTAACCATAGCTGGTATTCTATTCCATGTCCTCTGAAATCTGAAATTAAAATCCATCATGTATTCTTGGGGTGCTCTCTTAAAAGTAGTCAAATGCTCAACTAATGAGAGGTCATCTAATTTATCCTCAAATTGATTGGTCAAGGCCTAACCCAACCCATCCCAATTAGCTATGGAACCAACTGCTAAGCCTCTAAACCATTGAAATGCTTTGCCTTTGAGAGATGCTGCCAACAACCTCACAGCCACATTATCCTCCATTATATTATGAAGGGCGCAAAGGGATGCTACATCTCTTATGTGTTCAATGGTCAAGGTATGATCCTCCCTTGTGAAAAAGGGAAAAATCTTAAGGGCTGATATAGGTATGTCATTATGCTATTGCAAATTTAAAGGACCACCTTGACTAAAAGCTACAAAAGGATGCAGTCTAGGTTGAGCCATTGGAGGATTTAGGGGAACTTGAATTGCAGGGGCTGCTTGTACAGGTAGTAATACTTGTATTGACTGGATTGGGGAAGCACTTGTAGGAATGTGAGTAGGCCTAGGAGTAGGATTGGGAGTAGGATTTGCAGATTTTGATGCACAAGCTTGGGCTGCTTTAGACCTCTTTTTGACAGATGGCAGCTTCACATACACAAAAGGATTCTTACTCTACCTAGTTGCGATCCCACTAATAAGCTTATATACTGATCTGCATAAAACACCATTAGAGTCACCATGTATGATCTCAAAACACTGTGACTTCTCATACCACACAATAACTTGCAGAAATATTTCTAGGAGATAGACTCACTGAGTCTTCAGTCCCACCGGGCATGCCAAAAACTATTGTCACTAAGGATTGCACCCTATTTTGCTAAGTATTGAACCTAGCAATCCTGTGAAAAATGGGACTATTCTCAAGTTATGGGTAACCTATCTAAGAATAGACCTCCAGATTAAGGGCCGACTTCCCTTGGATCACTTGAAACATATCTAAACTTGGAGGGAAAAGGGATAGAAAAATGATTGAAAATAAACAACTGCAATTTCAAATGAAAGGAAGGTGATCCACTGAATTTGAAGAGAAACCACAATTGGGAAATAAGTTCACTTCATCAGCAATTCAAATCTAACTCACAACTCAATCCTACTTTCTTAACCTCCAATGAAATAAGGTACTTAGAATCCAGAAAAGGAAGAAAAACTTCACAAATCTGATATTCTTGATTATACACAAATCACACCACTGAATTAAGACAAATCCTTGAATACCCACTTGAATCCAAAGTGTAGATTAAGGATATAGAAACATCACAATAATCTTTCATATGGCTTCAACAGCAAACCTGAAATTATAGGAGAACAAGAAGGATCAATTTTTATTGCAAAAAAGAAACAGGTACAATTGTGTCACTCAAAGCTATAGCACTCATATCAGAGAGAAAAAGTGAAGAGCTAACCTCAATCACCAAAAGTGAGAGGTATAAAAACTAAAATCTAAGAATCTTCATTCAAACTCCACTACCTCCTAACAATATAAAAGTCAAAATATGGACCCATGAGGCAGCATCATGGTCTGAATGTCAGATTCCTAGATTCCTAGGGGCGAGGAAAGTGGAGCCTAAAAATCAATAGTCAAAGATGACCATTACACCCACTAAGTCATGCCACTAATTGATAATCTGACAATGTTTTATAGAAAATACCACTTTTTGATATCTTAAAATAAGGAATGGGCCATGACTTAACATTAACATCTATCCCACTATGACCTCAAATAGATATAATTATATTTTCAAAAAAGGCCTCAACCAAAAGGGAGACACATTCTTAAAAATAATAGCATTAAAAATAAAAATTCTCCAAGCCCTAGAAATAACTATAGGTTACATACATGAATAATGAAATATCAACAACCCGCAAAATGGGAAGATATTCATATAACAACTAAATCATACATAACATAAGTCTAGAGATATCATGGCATAAAAAACTCAACCCTAAAAAAGGGGAGGAAGAAATAACATTATAAAAAATAATGCTCGAAGATGAAGAGCTCGACATCACAACTTTCAAACTTGGCACCTGGCAACTTTCCAATTCCACTACAGTCCTGATGGCAACCTCCATTCTACACTGAAGCTTGATTTTGGGAAACAACAAACCTTGAATCTTGACAAAATGCTGTTGAGGTAGGCATTTCCATCTTATTTTCATTCCTTTTGCATATTGAAGACACTATATCATCTAGGGTGAAGTTTTTCTTTTGGTGTACATACTGGTTATTCATTTTTATGTGCTCAGCATTAGGATACTCCTTTATTTGTATTACTTCTCTATATCAAAATGAATGGCACTGTTATTTGAACCTACAGGTATGAATACTAGATGCCCGATGAGGCACAAGCTAGGGAACCTTTGTATTGCTATTTCATTGTATCATTGTATTTGAAAACATTCTCAACACTAGTTAACCGTGGATGGAAAGGCTAGGGCATCAACATTGTTTTTGTATTGCACACCATTCTTGGCTTTTGAGGACATCCCACTGTCTCTATATCTTATCACCAATAAAATTTATGGCATCACCCATATCTATTGCTTTGTGTTTGTACCATTTCATTTCTTTGTGTATTCATGGGTTTTAGGCACTTGATTGCTTGTTGATTCTCATCGGAGAGAAATGAGGGCATTGTGCATTACTTTACTCTATTCATGGCATCACTATTTTTGATATATTATTATTGTTGTTCCTACTCAAAACCTGAGAGCTTGTGCCTTAAAATACCATGGCATTACTATTCATATGGTTGGGTGCCATCCCTGGAATTTGAATGACCTCATCTGTAGAGGCTCAGGCTGTGTATATGATTTCATGGCATCAATGTTGCTATTTCTTGGAATATATTATTGCACTTACTGTTAATGCATGAGCCCACTGTATTTAGGGCATCATAGTTTTGAATATGGCATTGTTTCATCACCCACCATTTGAACTTGGGAGCCCTTAGGGTATGGCATTCATACTGTTGACTGTATTCATTATCATTTGTTTGTAACTTGTTGTCATCAGTCTTGGGGCCATGAGCTCAAACTTGGGCATACATGCAACTGTTCCTTCTATGCCGACTAGGGCATGGTATAATTTATTGAGTCTCTCTGTATTTGAGGCCTAGCATGAATTGGTATTTGTTTATGCTATCATATATAGTCGTAAGGCTAGGGCATGGCATCTATGCTCTATTGTAAGTTTAAACACCGTGAGCTGCATACTGTTATTGTTATTCTATCTTTTAAATTGCTTGGTTGTGACATCTTGTGTTGACCGAGATGCATGTTTTGGTGGGGGCCCGAGCCTGCTATTTCTATTCTTTCTCGCCTGTGTACTTGATTGTGCTATGTTGTGCCCATTGCTATTGATGTTGGCACGAAATTCCTTATTCACTGCAATTAGTTTTTTTCTATTATTCCTTGAATGCTGATGTGTTTGGAAATACATGATCATAGTTCATTTACTGATTTGGGGTGCCATTTATTTCCCAGGATAACCAACAGATGACCCTTGAGCCATGAGCTAGGGCATTGTTATTGTGTATCACTGCTACTTCTTATTGCATACAGCCTGAGAACTATTATTAACTTGGGCATCATTGACTTTTTATTTTCATGTTATCAATTGGATCATATCTCCTTGATTCATTGATTCAAAACCTGTGATCTTCATGCATTATCTTTTGACAAATGGTGTTGATGCTTGATAGTTACTCATTACTATATGCTTCACTATTGATGCCTAGTTATTGCACATGTTTGGTCATCACTTCATTGCTAAGTAGTATCATCATTCATGACCCTTGCTAGTTTTATTACATTGTGGAGGCACTGCATGATTGGACCCAACTCTATTGTGGTTATTTATATTGCACTTGTTAGATCAACATGCCCTATTTTTCATTAATGTAGCTTAGGAATACCTCTATGTTATAGTATGCCCTATCTCTTACATAGATCTATGTGCCCTGTTATTAGCTCTATTTTTCTTTTGATACCATGGTAGATTTATGTTTCTTATTTATCATAGCTTCATTGACATCATGTCCATGTTACAACACATACATTTATGTCTGCACCCTCATACCAATATTTGTTTTATCATGCCATGTTGTTTGATTGATCCTCATTGATGGTGAATCATCTGGATGCTCCTCACTCTTGCACAATGTGTGCTCTTGGCCCTTGATGTGATCATCGACAGAAAACTTGAGGTTCTTCTATCATGATCTACATCAAGGACCCAGATCATTCACTGAATTCATTGTTGGATTGGCTTCTCTTATATCTGCACATGAAACAAACACGTCAGTGAAAACATGATGCTCTTTTGTTCTTTGGAGCCTTAATACACATGCCTAAGAACAACCTTTGTTAGAGGTGCATGGCTGAGTGTATGTATGCATTCTGTGATATTGTGATACCAGCCATTGCATAGATCCATTGGATCTAACCCATCTCCTCTCTTCACTTCTTGCAGGTTCTGGATCTCAGGAGCTCACTGGACAAGACCGGATCTTGACATCAATACCAGGCAATATTTGGTACCCTAGTATTAATTATTTCTTTATTTATATCTACACTCATCCATTCAAGTCTGATAATGGCTATGCTCATGACCTATGTGAGCTTAGATAGATGCTTTCTTTCTATTCTTTCCCTTTTGTATAGTATACATACATGCATGTGTAGCTTTAGATGTAGTTCATTTCCTTTTGCTTTCATGTATTTTGCAATGAAATGAACACAAATATTAAAGAAGATCACCTAATAACCAAACTAGGTTACTGTAGCATCATCTAGTAATTAGGTCTCCAAATTTAAGAATGAGCAAAAATATGACAATAGTAGCTTTAATTATTCTTAATAATATGCTCGATCATTGTTAGTAGATAATTTATATGAGCTATTATTTCATGCGAGTATAGGATGTTGTGATTTATTTTGCTAATCTTGTTAGGAAATCTTGTGTTAGTGATCACCATATATATATATATATATATATATATATATATATATATATATATATATATATATATATATATATATATATATATATATATATATATATATATATATATATATATATATATATATATATATATATATATATATATATATATATATATATATATATATATATATATATATATATATATCATGATTTTACTTTACTTTGTATGGAATATAATTTATTATTTGATTGGATAATAATATTTTATAATACCATAATAATAAGATGTTTATAATATTAATAATAATATTATTTTTAATAATATTATAACAATATATGTACACATAAGCATATGGGTGCACACGTATGCCTATGGTTACATATATCTATATAATATGGTGTGAAAGTAATTGTATTTTAAATAATAATAATAAATAAATAATTTACTTGAAGGATTAATTATTATATGGTAAATCTTTTACCATAACTTCAGTAAATAAGGTGATAAGTAATAATAGTAATAAATTATTTCCTTTTACTCAAATAAAGGAAAATAATATTAGTTTATTAATACTTATGAGGCTCTCATATTAGATTTTATTATTAATAATATTAAATTATCTATTCCATTCCTATGAATGGCTTGAATAAAATTAATTAAATCTTAAACTATAAACTACATTTTAGTTGGGATGGTTGCATCGGTTTATTTTCCTGTGCAACCAATCCTTCAACCTATTTATGGGAGGAAGCCTTTGAGGAATGGGAGTTGGCTGGATTATTCATAGGAGAATTGATCTTAGTTTTAGGATATCATTATTGATTATTGTATATTTGGAAAAGGTGGTGTCTGCAATTGGAAGGATTTGGTGGAGTGCTAGAAGTAGGCCAAGTTGATTGGTTCCTCCTTCTTCAGCGGTTGTCTTCACCAGAATCTAGGTAGGAGCTATCCTGGAAGATTCTCCTCCTTATTTGATTTGTGTGATTTCTTTTGTTTTGTATTTTTGATTGCTTCCTATGTACAGGCAATATGAAGAATGTATTATTCTATTGTATTATGTTTGTTTTTCCTGTGTGAAAGGACTTAGGAGAAAGGATAGATATATATTGTAAATATATTATTGTACAAATGATTAATATTTCTTTTGCATGTTATCATATTTCCTGTGAAGCTATATTATTTGTTTACTTGCTGGAAAATATAGAACTATGATTTAGATTGTGAACTATGTCATTACTCCTTGTCTAGTCTCTGGGAAAAAATATAGTATCATGAATTGAATGTACACAAATCAAGAGAACTAAAAAAAACTATCCCATTCTCTACCTATATTCAAAAATCTTCATAAAATTCATCAACATAGGATCCTTTATTTATTTAAACAATCATCTTATATATGACTGTCCTAACATGACAGATTTCTGCCCTCTAGAGAGATCTGTACTTAGATGTGTATAACTTTTTATTATGATTTAAAATCCTCAATCTCTTTGGTGAGGATGGAGGCAATTAGATTTTCAAAAACATATTTAAAGCTCATCAAAATCCAATGGTTGAATTTAGAGTTATGGCCCCCATACGAAGGATCATTTTTTCTCATATCATATTATTTGAAAATTAGAGATCTCTATCTTCAACCTCCTGTATATCCCTGCATTCAAACACCTAATGGAACATGCTTATATAGTAATAGGCTTCTACCATAATATATAATAACCAAAGAAATTGGAGAGCCTATGTGCTCATTTAAACTTCAAAACAATTGACTGATTGCACCAAATCAATAACCGGAATAGTCAATGTAAATGAGGACTTCCTCTGTTCAAAGCCTCATAAAAACAAATTGAACTTATATGGAAATGGTTAACAATAGAAACCAATACTATATCAATCCATTTTGGATCACATTTTCATTGGAATGAAGATTATTCAAATACAAAAGGGCTGGCTATACCCTCATGAAAGAGAACATGAAAGTTGCAAGCTTTTCTTTTGTATTCAAAGAAAACTTTATTTCCCTCTCTCTTCCACACACCAAACCCTCTAAAAATCTCTCCAAATTTTATTTTTATGTGTTTATGATGTTTTGGTAAGGGTAGGAAAGCTAGCTTGTCACCTAGAGTTTCTACCTAGCCTTATAACCTTTTGGGAAAGGTTACTCCAACCCTAGGTATGACCTAGATATCACTTCCTTGCGGACCTTGGTGTTTATCTCCTAGCACAGGGGAGTGGGCCTTTTGGTATCCACATGGTTGGGTGGTAAATCTTTTATCGAGGTACCTTTCACAGTTGCAGAGCTTATGGATTCTTGGTTGCGTATTGTTGCAATTTTGAAGGAAGAAGTCTTTGTATTTATCTTTCATTATTCTCAAATGTAAATCTATTATTACCTCCTAGATGAAATGAATGTAATGTAACATTTAATGTATTTCAATTTGATTTAATAATCTGGATGGGTAGATTTAGGGAAAAGAAAAGGGAATGGTGAACTTTATGTAAATCATGTTGTTGGAAAAGAAAAATTAGTTTCATATATGTTTCAAGCAAAGTGACATGTTTCTTATTACTATTGTTCAAGAAAAGTTAGTAAAACAAATGTGTTAATTTCATATGAGAAATAGTTTAACTCCTAGATAAATTCTTTTACAAAGATTATGCTTTAAATGTTTATGAAATAAGGTTTAGGGAATATTGATGGAATCAATTGGTTAGTAATAAAATGATAGCATTTATATTTCTCTCTAAATAATTTCTAAGGTTATGCTTTAAGAGTTAGTACACTTAATGATCTTAAAATAATTATAAATGTACTATAAGGGAACCTTGGAAGGATTGTAAGTTAAATGATGTTTATAGATTGTTCATGCAAATCTTTTAAAGTTCAAAATTTTTCATAATTCATTACTTAGGTTTTCTTTTCTAAGGACAATCTTTGTTCTCTTTCTTGGTTCCCTTGCGGGGCATGACATTTCTCCCCTTGAGTTTGGTTCCACCTTCACCCCAATTTTATGAGTTATTTGGAGACTCTTGTTTTAGCCTTGGATGGGAGTTTGAATGTAGTTTTTCTATTAATGTGAATTTGGTTTTCTTGAATGTAATCCCATGTCTTTGTGATGGTTCCCCAAGCTCGGGGGTGGCTTCATAGAAGCCTAGGATGGGAGGTGAGCATCCCATGGTCTATACCATTTTCATTTTCAGGTATTGACGATCTTGTTGCAAGGAAAAGGAGCACTGGAGTGATCCCATATGATGTTTTTTGTGGAAGCCAAATTATTGTGTTGTGAACTATTGGAATGAGAAGCATTACTTGTTGTATTGTATTTGAAAGTTGAGATATATGTATCAAGAAGTATGTGATGATGGCTTTTGTATACTTGTAGTTTTGCATTCAAAGTCTTGAGAAATGTATTGTAGTTTCCTTTTGGAGTTTCATGATCTCTTGAAAAGAATGTATATTGCTCTAGTTGATGCTTATTTATTAAGTGGTTATTGTGATAACATTCAAGAAAGAAATAGTAATAATGCATTTTTAGTTTCATAAGTTTCTCCTTGAGATAGTCATTTGTAAGTGTTATTGTTTTTGAGAAAAGATTTCAATGTTAAGGAAATGAATTCAATGTTAAGAAAAGAAACATTTGTGGAATTCTTGCTTGGATAATGTATAGGTGAGTTTACAAATTTTGTTGAAGCAATCTCCTTAGCAAATCTGAGTATTAGTATGCAAAAAAAAGAGTAGATAATCAAGTTAAATAGGTGAAAGGAGAAAGAAGTTTAAATTTTCTATAGTTTAGTTGTTTTGGAATAGCTATGGTGATTCTTATTGATTAAGTATTCAAATCAATTTATTTAGTGTTGTATATTCTTGTTGAGAATTTAATCAAATGGATAAATCCATCTTTAATGTCTTGAGTTTCAAAAATAAAAACTATGTAGGAAGAGGAATCAAACAAACAAGCCAAAAGAAAAAACACAAAGAAAAGTGAAAAAGAGACCTACAGGTCTCTGGAAAATGTATGGGAAATATTCCCATACATTTTCCAATCACACAGTCAATAAACAATTAGTATTCCTTTATCTACTTGGCAAAGATAACATTATAATATTATGGCATAGGAGGGATAAAAGCCTATTCTACCCCTCCTAGAAATCTAGTCCTTTTGGGGGACCCACCTGGGTCTCCACCCTAAAAGGACTAAAAAAAAATCATAAATAAATTTGATTGCATACATTGCAAATGAAGTGCAATGAAAAGAAAAAACTTATATATAAAAAAATATAATACCTCTAAAAAAAACCCACGTTGATGGGCAATTTCAAATAAATAAATAAAAAATAAATTAATAAAAATAAATATATATAAAAGGTTGCATAGCACAATTGT
Organism: Chamaecyparis obtusa; assembly: GCA_027943335.1. Taxonomy (NCBI): domain Eukaryota; kingdom Viridiplantae; phylum Streptophyta; class Pinopsida; order Cupressales; family Cupressaceae; genus Chamaecyparis; species Chamaecyparis obtusa. The sequence goes on from BSBK01000789.1 coordinate 878,521, forward strand.
TTTAAAAAAAAATTAAAAAATTATATGGGGGTAACCCCATGGTCCCCACACCCCCCTCCTTCCCCCACGACGTATGACCCTGTCGTGACAGGGAGTATCCTACCATGACAGAGTACTCTCTGCCATGACAAGCCGTGACAGAGAGTACTCTGTCATGGCAAAGTATGCCCTTGCCGCGTTAGAGTCCTCTAGTCTCCTATGGAGACTTTAAAACAACATGTGCATTATGTTTTGCAGAGTTTTTTTTTGTTATTTGTTGTTTTTAATTATTTATTTTATATTATGTATTATTTATAGTAATTAATATTAATAATATTAATTAATTTAATTATTATTTATATTAATTAATAATTATATTTAATATTAATTAATATATTTAATATTATTAATAATTATATTAATTGGATGGTATTAATTAATATAATTGTGATTTAATGTTTAACTTATTTATTCTATGGTTTGATAATTATATTAATTAGCTATTAGAAATTAATATAATAATTATTATTTAATAATTAATTTATTTTATATTTAATAATTATATTAATTAACAAATACCATTAATTAATATAATTATTACCTAATCCAGTTATGTTTTATTTAAAATTTATAAGGGGTTGCTGTAAGTTTTTCTTTGTAAGGATATCATCATGAATTAACATTTAAATGTAATTCAATGAAATGATTAATGGGTGGTTGGGTCATTATGAGAAAATTAAAGAGGTATCCAACATTACTAGTAACCCATATTTTAATTATAGTTCAACTCTCTATGTTAATGACTTGAATTAAACTTAGATAGACCTAAAGTATGAGAAAGAATCTAATCCATTTATTAAAGTACTTGCGACCTTGAAGTATGAATACTTAATTGGAATGAGAATATGACTTGCCAGATGACCCTAGAACTTGATGGGCATTTTGATATGCTAGGGGTGAGTGTTAACAACAACCCCTTGATCAAGTTAGCCTTCATCTTCTCAGTATCGACTATACAACATTAGACAATTATTAAGCTTAAACTTATAAACCCAGGGGAAAAGAAAGTTGGTGTTTTTTTGTGTGCAAATTTATGGGCATAACACTATCAGAAAAAGGGAATGCTTAAGAGACATAATTAATGAATCTAGATAACTGATCTCAATCAAGAATCTTGATTTGATGTTTATATAAGGTGATATCAAAACCCTAAAATGTAGTAAGAGAGAGTAACAAAGAAGATTTCTTGTATGTGAAATATAGAAGGTTTTGATTGTTAGATGTAGAGATCAGGTAGAGTGACTGAGAAGCACAGTCAAGGACAAAATATAGCTACATTTTATTTTGGAGATTAAACAAGTATTAGAAATAGATGATCTATAATCAACATTTATAGTGAAAATAGAAGGATTAGGTATTGATATATTTTAGCAGGTGAATCAGGGTAAATATCTTAATAGAGTGGTCCTCACACACCTTTACAAATCTCTTAGCCAAGTTCTTACTTAGTTGTAATTTTTAAATCCTTTAATCAAGGTAGATTGTATATGTCTATAAGCTCTTAACAGGGCATAGCCCTCACAGGGTAGATCATCTAAAGTGATCAAATATTCTAGCCCTAACAAGAAAACTTTAATACTACAGTAGTGAAGATTTGTGGGTGTCATTCCCACCCCACTATTACCTTTCAAGGGTTTCTAGGTTACCGAGTTTTGTGTTATGTGATTCATTTGATGAATAAGATTAGAATGTTAGATATATTTTAGTATTATAATTTATGTTTATGTCATGAATGCGGATTAGCTTCAAAGTGTCAAAGTTCTTGTATACTGATTCACCACCCTCTCCCCCACTCTCATTATCTTGCTTTACCAATTATATTTCCAACATTAGCAGTCTGAAGAATCTTAACCGGGTTAATATTCTTAAAACAATAAGCTATCCAAAATAGTTAAACATTTTATCTCTAACTAATAAAACTTTATTTTTTAGTAGTTAAGTCATGTGGGTGTCATCCACACCACAATTTTTATCCTCTGACAAGGATTTTTGCGATACCAAAATATTTTTGTTATGTGTTGATTATTACATGTTTTATATATTTCATGTGATGCATTTAAATGTTAAGGAATCGCTAAATGATTGTGAAGAAAGTTTAAATAAGTTTGAAAGTGTTTTATAGTACCGATTCAACCCACCCATCTCAGCACTTATCTTTCCACACCTAATCCAATAGAAGGATCAAGGATTATTTTGGGATACAATTGCTAAAAAAGTAGGGAACACAAGAGTTAGTTCTCGTAGAATGACAACATGGGTGGAGAATCAAAATTTACCTGATGGAGGAACATAAGGAAATTAAGTTGGCGGGAATGATAAGCCCCATTTATGGTTGTTGTACTATAAAATTTTATGTTGGTTAGGACCTTGTTTTACTGTTATAAGCTCTAGAATAGTATGATGTTTTCGTATTGTTTTGACAAGACTTTTTCAACGACTTGATGATAACTAATCTTGTTATGCTGATGTTCTTTTTGATAAAACTATCATCCTTATAAGTGCAAATATATATATATATATATATATATATATATATATATATATATTTCATTAAATATTGTGATGATTATTGTGTTTAATATATTAATACATGAACAATAATATGTGTGGTACTATTATTCTAGGTGAAATAATTGAATAAGTCAATGAACGTAAACTTTCAATACGTCATTTGAATTAGTCAAAGAATGGGAGACAAGGAAATAGTTAACAAGGTCATAAAATGATCTAGTTATCTTTCTTATAGAAGACTTCTTCAAATAAGTTGGGGAACAAATTACCTTCTTGACTATTTCACATTCTTGATTGTAGAGAAGATTTAGGAAAATATTTGGGTTAAATAATGGTTGGACAAAGTCTACTCTAAGATGCCCCTAGTTTATAGCTTTCAATAAAGGTACTCTCCCTAAATATGGGGATTGAAGAGATAAGTTAGTTAGTTTGCTTCAGTCTATCTTTTCTATAGTCTCTAACAAATCTCCTTCGAAAATGGTTGGTTGAGCAATGTAAGAACCTCGTGTACTTTCTATATTTTATGAGCAAGAGATAGCTTCATCATTTATGTGTTATTAATATGGTGGAATACTAATGTTAAGGAAGTTTATCTTCTAAATTTATAGTCATTAATCTAGAGTACTCATTCAAGGGGGTCCACTTGGTTAGGGAACATTTACTTGTTTTTTATACTTTAATTTAGATTAACTTAAATGTCCAAATATTTATTTTTGTTAACTAGATATTAAACTTCTCCTATAGCCATAGAAACTCATTTAAGTGATTGTTCCTATAGCCAAAGAAGATCAAAAAAGTTAGCCTAGTTAACTTTGAATTTTTTTCTTCTTTAACATAAGTTTAGGTTCATATTTACATAGGATTTTTTAAGAAAATGTTATTTATGCTCTTTCCTTGCAACATTTATTTTAGAATCTCTTTGGATAAACTTTGTTAGCTTGGCTTCAAAGATTCTTAGTGTACATACCATGTTGTACCATTTAAAGTATATGTACTTAGTCTGATAACTAAAAGAGTCTTGACAACAAAATTCAGTGGCTACCAATTAGGACAACCTATCCTTGAGTCGAGGTATTAAGCCCAACTATTCATCCATTGTTAGAAAACAATAATATCACACTCAAAATTTTGGATGAATAGACCTTCCATTGCATTGGAAGCATCATTTACAACTATGTCTCCATGGATGAGGTCATTGAGGTGAAATCCAAGTTATTATTTTCCTATTCTTTTGTTAATTTGGTTGTTAGTAAAACTTTTTCCAACTTTATTACTTTACAATCTAAACTAGACAAGTGGACAAAAGAAAAATTCTATGAAGATGCCACAATCTTATATCAAAAGTTTAGCAAATTGAATGATGTAATTTCTAACTACAAAGCCCTTGAAAAGAAACAAAAAAAAGATAAAAGGTATTTCTACCTCCCATCCGAGGGTTTGTGTACCTACAAAGTTTTTGGGTTAAAAATCTAAGAGTGATGAATAATACTTCATGAATGGGATACTTAAGCTACTACAAAATCCTAAGAAAGATGATTATGGGAAAGATATGGCCCATGCTTTAAATCATGCTACATCCCTAGAAGAGGGATAAATACCACCCACCATACCCAAAATTGAAGTTACCTCTACCCCTTGGTGATAATAGTGTTGAGTAACTCAAATAACTACTCACCCCCACCTATGAGGTAAACCTTCTCATCACTAGGAGCATATACTAGTAATATAGTGGGTGTTGATGGATGGATGATCCAAAAAAGAAAAGTAACAATAAGAAATCACATGTGGGTACTAACATGAAGGTTGGACAATAAAAAATTAACAATAGTAGGCATATGACCATAGAATCTACAATGAAGATGAAGAAATGAGGTTCCTCACATGGAAAATGAGGATGTTGAATGGCTCTCAAAAATAATTTTCTCTATAGAAATATATTCTCGAAAATGGAATTAATAGTATTTTACTATAGGAAGTTAAGATGACAGAATCCTCTTTTAGTAATCTTGTAAGGGTTTTTCAATTGGGATCACTATTTTTTTTTCCAAATGGATAAAGTTAATGGTGCTTCTAGTAGTATAGGTACAATGTGGAATTCACAAAAGTTTGATGGGGATTTGAACTTCTCCAATTAGAATGTTTTGATTATCAAGTTCAATTTTGAGGATAATTCTTGGTTCATTGTTAATGTTTAGAAAAAATTAAGGTTTGGGATGAGATATCATCCATTATTCAATAATTTATTAACTAACATTGGCTCCTTATTAGCAATTTCAACTCTCCACTCTTCCCCTCAAAAAATATGGCTGGCTTTGAGGACTATACTGATAGTATGGTTTACTTATTAGAATTTATTAATGAAAAATGCCTAGTTGATATTTATCCTATGGGACAATTTTTCACTTGGTTAAACCATAGAAAATACATGGACCTAATTTAGATGAGACTTTCTATATTCCTCTATTGTGCTAATTGGGATATAGGATTCAATTTATTCTTGACCTCTCTTCTTCAAATAGTGTTTGACCATAATCCACTTTTATTAGAATGGAAAAATAGAGTGTGTAAGGGACATAGTCCCTTTTTATATGAAGATATATGGAGAACTCACCCTGACTCCCAATCTTTTGTTAAGGTGTGGTGGGAATCACCAGTGATAAGAAATCTTATAATCTAGGTGATTCAAAAACTAAGTATTATTAGAATGAATGTGAAAGGATAGAACAAGTTTACAACTAGATGAATTTTTTAACAAAAAAAAAGAAATTTGTATGGAGTTGGCTTCTATCCAAGAGAAAATGGCTAGGAGTGACCTTTTAGTAATAATGCATGAATAAGAGGATGGTTTGAGAATTAATTGGGAAAAAATTCTACTTAGAGAGAAAATATTCTTGAAATAGAGTTCCAAAATCTAGTGGCTAAAACCAAGGGATAGAAAGTCAACTTTCTTTTGGTGCTAAGCTTGTACTAACAATAAAAGAAACACCATCCTTAGTGATTAATAGGCATGTCAAAAAAAATTCCTTTAACTAGGAGGGCACCTCTTTCAATCCCGATATCAAACAACTATGGTGGAAAATCTCTTCGCATCTCAATTGATAAATTTAGAAGGAGAGGAACAAAAAAATATTTTGTAAAAGAGAATTCCTACTTGATGTTGTTTTTGATATCTTCCACAAGATTCTCTTAGAAAATTTAAGTTTCACTAGGTGGCCTTGCTCGCCCATTCCCACTTCCCTTTTTAATCACTAAATTGCATGGAATTGGAGATTTCTAGACTCCATTGGGAAGTTTGAACCATCTACGGAGCTCAAAAAAGAAAAATACAAAAGGGACCCCACCTAAGTCATGCTTGTCCAAACTATTTAATTTTGATGGTATAAAAAATAAATCCCAGAGAATGGTCACTATAGGAGGGGTGATCAGAAATGACTTTGGGAAGTTTGTTGTAGCCTATAATGGTACATTTCACAAACATACAAATAACCAAGCTAAGGGAATGAGACTTATATAAGGACTCAAGATAGAATTTTCCATTGGAATTAGAGAAATTTTAATCAAATGGGATTCCAAGCTCATCATTGATACTCTTAAAGTCTTGCTTGAGATCTAGTAGTCTATGGAAGGAATTCTGGGAGATATTCGTAGGCTCTTGCAGGGTTTTGATTCATTTTCCATCAACTATGTTTTCAGGGAGGAAAAAATGGTTGTGGATTCTCTTGCTACAAATGGTTACAACCTTGAGGGCTTAAGGTGTTGGACAAACCTCCTTCTCTCCCATATTGCATCCAAACTCTCTTGGATGTAGAGTATTAAAAATATAATGGAGGTAATGTGTAACACCTTGTTTTGGAAGTGGTACCTCCTTCTTTGTAATCTATGGTGTTGGGTATCCCACTACCCTAACCTATTAAGTATTGAGTGGGAGTGGTGGATGGATTAAAATACTTTTATTTTAAATATGGGACTAATGATGTGGCATGGTGATATCAATTTATGGGGAGGTATTGTCTAGCACAACATTACTTACTATTTACAGTGTAGTCTTTTCCTAGGTGACCCCTAGGTAATCATGATTAATACACTAATCTAAAAGAGTACCTTATAATACTGAGCTATAATTATGTGAGAACCACAAGTGATAATATTTACATTTATCATTACCCCTTTCATAATGAAGGGGTCCCTCTATGTGTCATATTGAAATGAGTCCCACTTGTGGGGAAGTGTAGTTCACACGAGTCTATTTTTTTGGGAGGATGGTTAAATGATGTTACCCAACTAGACACATAGAAACTTATCTTTCCTATAAATCCATCTATAATAATAATTTTTTTTCCCTTGTTGTATCAAGAGTTTCAATTCTCTTCCTAGAATTGACTACCCTGTGTAATTTGTTAACATTATAGGGGGGACTGGATAAAAAATAAGCCTAGAAAAGTAGAAAAATTCAAGAATGACCCCACAATATGGATTATCTAGAGGGGGGGGGGGGGGGTTTAAATTTAAGAATTACATTAATAGATTCAATAAGGGCTTTTCAGCCTATTTTTCTAGATCTTGGGATAACATGAGAGTTTTGGTTAGGGATATTTCATTTGAAATCACTGAAGAGATTATCGCTAAAGATACTAGGTTGTCTATTGAGGGTAGGAAATGGAAGAATACCATTTGAATAGTTTATAATTATAGTTTAGATAGGTTATTTAAGGGAAGAAAGGCTCTAGTTAAGAAGTAGAGAGGATAAGGAGCTCAACTTCCATCACATTGGGACCAAGTTTTCTTTATGATCATGTGGTACTTTACACTAAAGGGGAATTTTAAGGTTTAATATTATTACCATATACCATTTCTTAATCACTTCAAAAATCATTAAATCATCTCATTTCCTTTTTTCATATTAAATTCTCTGGAGAGATATTTATTTGATGTCACTTGGAAAGTGCCCATTAGGGTAAAAAATCATATTACCTACATCAGGGCCTTATTTTTAGACATACCAATTTTATCTAAGCCTTTTCCATCCAAAACTTGTTGTTGTTTATGATAGCCTTGTGTTAGAGTCCCCTCACCTAATATTGTTGATATGCCAAGATAAAATAAAAAGAAATGTATTAAAGATATAGGACTATTAAAAGTGCATCTTGTTTGAGAACTCTAGAAATTTTGAACTCTGATTCTTTTTCCCTTGAGTCTGGCCTAAAAGGAAAAGAACCTATGTTGTTCACCTCTAAGAGGAAAGGAAAAAATTCTTCCCATTTGCAAAAAAATCTAAATTCTTTTTTCAAAAGGTAAATAGTGAAAGTGAGGAGGTTGAGGAGGAGAGTATCACCCCTTGTAGACCTAGTAGATTGACTAGTAGATCTACAAAAAATGAAAAAAAATTACTTGTTGACTATGACTCTATGGAAGACATGGAACATGAGAGCCAAACAATTGAAAAGGGGAGTGATAATATCAAGATCGTGGAGGGAGATGTTTGGAGATTGATGACATTGTTACATTATGAGTTGTCATTAGTGTCACACATACAGTTGGTGAAGGAAGAAAACATACCAGTCAGTCAGCACAATAAGTATAGTAACCAAGTAGAGCATAGGAAAAATGACAAGGTAACAGAGCATATTATTGTCAGAGCACATACACCAAGAAAGATGATTATTGAGAACTACGTATAGTTATAACTGAGCATTTATATTTATCGAGTGTCAGTATTTTACTGAGACATAAATGCAGTATATACCAAGTAATAGGTGAATAACATAGAAGTATGGAATGGCACAAAATACAAGGAAAATAGTTTATGCCGAGCTAGAAAATGGTTTACACAGATCAAGGAAAATATTAATTGGAGGTTTAATTATTAAATGGTGATGATCCCTATTTAATATTATTTTAGTTTATTCATTTTGATCATAGATCTAATGTTTCCTTGATACAAGAGCATCCTGGGGAAGTTAGCAATCCTACATGTTGGAGTGTTTTAGTGTTTCTCGGTTGTACTGTTGATCGAGAACTTGGTCTCTAAAGGACTCGATCACTGAAAGATTCGGCCATGATACTTGTAGTGCTCAGTTGATGTGCTTTCTCAGTGATGCTTGGATTTCTTGGTAGTTTTCCTGACACTCGATAGTTTGGCTTGCCAATTGGAGTTCTTGTGGATTCAATGGGCCAAATTGATACATTTAATATCTGTAGCATGTGTTGGATTATCCTATGTATATCTGGAGGCCAACATTGAGAATTGATTAATTTTAAGGCTATATGAGAGCCAACTGATGTTTCCTTTAATATTTGTTTATTTTTAGAAGATGACTGGGTTTAGGATTTATTTATTTCTTCTGGTTGACATGTGGCTGAAGTAGTATAAAAGTATGGGTTTGGGTAGTTGTTTAGGGAGACAAAATTTCTTGGATAGTGTTTGGATCCTTCGAGATCTTGTAGATCAAATTGTTTGTTTGATAATTGTAATAGCAGAGCTAGTGGTTTGTATGCTTAGAAACAAGGAGATTTCTTGGTGGCTTGTGTGCTAAAGTTTAGATCTTCCTTAGTGTTCTACTAGTTGCTACTATGTTACAAAGATGGACTAGATAGAGGATAAGTAAACTCTGATGTATTTGGTCGTAACTGTGAAGGCCTTACAACTTGACATGTTTCTTGTGAGCTCGATTACAAATGAATAAAGATTATTTTTGATTTGCATATCTATGTTGTGTTGTATTATTTCACTGTGTTTATGTGTGGCTGCCAGGTTGGACTATCCTCAATTGGATCCATCATCCTTGACTGCGTCAGGTGGTATTAGAGGGAGGTTGGTCTTGTTGGACAAAGGGTTGAAGAGTGTGTTGATTTGTTCCAAGTGAAGGAGAAGAGATCCAAGTTTATAGATCTGTGTGTCGGTGTTTTTGGAATCTTGTCTGACTATTTGTGCAATGTATCAAGTTGTGATTTGACTTGTAGATAGTTCAAAGGTTACCACATTGTGGTCATTTTGGGGTTTTCTGTAGATGTTTTCAAAAATATTTGGAGATGCCTCTAAGAAGATTGGACCCTAGGACAATTGAAGACCTCTGTGATGCTATGGAAGTGAGGATTAATGAGAAGATCAGATCAGATGTCAGATCTGAGATGGTGACAATGAAGATAGAGATAGTCTCCGAGGTTATGAAGGATATTGTTGGTATGAAAAGGATTCTTGGTACTGATGATGGATATGAGGAAGTTTTTGAATACTTTGAGGCTTCTGGATCTAGTGGTGATGAAAGAGGTGATTGAAGGGATAGATGTGGTGAAGACATAAATGGTCGGTTGTAGAGATCTAGAGCTCGGTTAAGTGCTAGTTACTGAATGGAATTTTTTAATTTCTATGGTACTTTGAGGCCCAAGGACTTGATTGATTGGATTGGTGAGCTAGAAGACCTCTTTGAGCTTCAATAAATTGAAGATCCTCTTAGAGTGAGGCTGGCACAGACAAAAATCAAAGGACATGTTGCTTTTTGGTGGAAATATTTACAAAGAGAAAGAGAAGATGAAGGTGAAGTGAAGACCAATCAGTGGAGGTTGAAGGTGGAAAAATAGAAAGCTATGTTCATACCTATTGAGTATGAACTTGATTTGTTTAAGAAGTTGCAGAACTTGAAGAAGAAAAAATTCTAAAAACTTACTATTCATTCTGGACACAAATAACTCGGTAAGGAAAATGTAGCTTGGTATGTTAATGGTTTGAGATTTAATATTTAGGATGAGATAGGTATTCTAAAGATTGATTCAGTTGAAGATGCTTATTAGTATGCCCTGAAGGCAAAAAATAAGTTGAAGACGAGACAAAATGGTAATTCTTGAGGGAAGGAGAAACATGACCACTCAGTGAAGGATAAATCAAAGGTGGAAGATTAAAATAATCCCATTGAACTAAGGAAGAGGACATATAAGGTTTCCTTTAAGGGAACTTTTTTTCGTAGTGGTGAAGAAAGACATAGATCTTTTGAGTGTGCAAAAATAAGTATGGTGATTAGATAATTGTTTTGGTAAATGAGGCTAAAGATTTGGTGAATGAACCTGCATAGGGAGGGGAGAGTTTTCTGACTCAGTGAGTACTATTTGGTAAACATGTATTAGAACCTTGTCAAAGGAGTAAATTGTTCAGAACTCATTGTAAGTCTATTGGTAAAATTTGCAATGTGATTATGGATGGTGGTAGTACTGATAACCTTGTAGTTGAGGAGATAGTTTAGAAACTTATTTTGGAAAGAGTGAGACATCCTTGTCCTTATAGGATTAGTTGGTTGCAATATGTATATGCTTTGGAAGTGAGGGAGCAATGTTTTGTTGACTTTTATATTGGCCAATATAAGGGTCACGTTTTGTGTGATATTATGAACATGAGTAGTTATCACATATTATTTGGTAGACCTTGGTAGTATGATTGCAGGTATATGTATGATTGTGTCAAGAATATGTTTACTATTGATAAGGATGGAATGAATTTTTCACTAATACCTATGTGATGAAGTTACTCACCTACATGAAATTCAGATCTACTAACATCAATTTAATCAAATACAATGCAAATTTAACTAAAATTGAAATTATGATCTATATTATCCCATGGATCTCTAGAAAGAAGTCGTAAGTGAAGCTCTCAGCTACAATCCTCACTAGTGACACCTCTAAAATGAGAAATGATGCTACTACTATGCTTATGCTATGCTTCTATGATGATTCTAGCTCAAGAATGATGAAATTATGATACTAAATGCTCATGAATGCTCAAATTGCTCTTGTAAATGATCTCAATTGCCTATAGTAACAATGCTATGCAAATGAAATTCCAAGATGGAAATGCTCTCCAAAATGCCTCATACTTATAGTAATTTCCCAAGGGTAGGGGGTGGAGTAAAGTAATCATGATTATCCCATGGTTAAGTCAAAAACTTTTCTTTGTTCATAAATGGGGGGACAAGCCTTTAAATGGTCTCAAAGCTTTGGATAATTTAAATGTTTTGAGTGATTTGTGTCCTTTTTGTCTCAATTTTTATTGGTTGATCACTTTGTTGAAAGAAAATAAGGAATATTAATTCAATTAATTAATTAAATTTAGCCATGGAAGGGTAATAGGTTCATTTTGATTTTTGATTAAACAGCTATACAATTAATTGATTAAAATCAATTATATAATGTTTTTGGCCCTTTTAAGCTTCAATTTAATTATTTAACCTCATTATTTAATTTTTCCTTTGCTTTAATTGATTTTGTCCAACTTTATTTAATTATGTCCCTTTTAATGCATTTTAATGATTTTGTCACTTTTATTGATTTTTGAGCCATTTAATTGATTTTTGCAATTTAAAAGTATTTGTCCAATTTTACATGTCTACAAATGCCCCTCTTTGAATCAATGTGCGAAGAACATTGGTTCAAAGATCCTTTAAGTCCTCATTGCTGATTCCTGATGTGATTGATTGCTGCCTCTTGATAAAAAAAAATTATGATGCCCCATTGATTTCATGATGTTTGATTGCAATTTCGATTTGATATCCTTATGCCCCCTCAGAAATTAAAACATATTAATTTCTTGATTTCAAAAAATTTGATTTGATGTTTGATTTATCAAATATGTTTTCATTTCTCACTATTTGATGAGATGTCATGATGTATGATTATGCCCTAGTTTGGTTTGATTAGTTAAGATAGGTCAACAACTAGTTTCACCTCCAAAATTAGGTCAAAATACCTTAAATAGGTTGAGAAACCTTGTTTTACCATTCATTTTTACTTTTCATCTTGGTACTTTTGCTCTGATCCTCGAGTGATTTTTGAGATGGTTGTGCCGATTCGAGAGCATAGATTCAAGAGGTGCCAGAGATATGTGAGGCCACCTAAGTATGGACCTCTGGTAAGTCATTATAAACCTCGATTATGCATTTATGGTGCATTTATTGCAATTTCATGTTTCGTCGTTGCCTCAAATTTAAGAACTCTCACCTAGGAATGGTTTTAATGTCGCTTAGGGTATTTTACTGTCATGTTTGTGGTTTTTACTCCCGGATCCATGTATTTTATCCTCACTCAGGAATCTTTTTCTCTCACCTAGCACTAGAACAACTCTCACCTAGAGCTAGGTTAAACTGCCCCTTTTCCAATAGGTTGTCGCTTATGATAACCCTAACAGATTTACTATCGCCTAGGCTAGCATTCACTGTCATGTAACCTAATTCACTATCACTCAGCAGGAAAACTATCACCTGACATCGCAATAATATTGCTTGACATGTGTTCACTATTGGCTGAGGTTAAATGTCGCGTGGCATGATAAAAATCATGCCTACTAACTATTTGGAATTTTTTTGTAGTTTTCACACATGTACTTGATGCGTCTGATGAAAATTTTGATAACTCTTGGTGATAGATTTAGATGATAAGTGTAGGTCTGTTATTGTCAACAAAACAATTGGTTTAGGATATTTGGATAGTGGTACCTTCGAATATGATTTGTTAATCCCATTTAGGATAGTAATTAATAAGATAAATCAATCAGTGTGAAAATCGATATGATTTTGATACTGCCGCTTCATTCTTAGGATACAGAGAAATGAACGATGGTACTTGGTGTGATGACTTTAGACTTTTGAGAAGATTGACTTGAGATAATTCCTTGATATGATGTACTGATATGATTCATTTTTCTTTGCCAACATGATCACTGCCCTACCTTATATGTCTGGTCAGTTGCATCTTGGGTTATTGACTTGAGTCAGGCACTCACAGCAGCTGAGTTCCGTGTTATCGAGCGATGTTGATTGAGATTTTTTCTTGACCTCCCATGGTTTGAACTAAACCATGGGTTACTAACTACAGTGGTGGAGCAATGGCACTCTGACCACAACACATTCCACTTGTCGTATGGAGAGATGACTATCACACCTGAGGACATGTATAGATTGCTTCAGATCCTGTGTAGAGGAGAGGTGGTATATTATGATTCTATCTATGATTCTTCTATTTTCCAATGAGTATTTAGGGACAACACTACAGGAGATGGGGATACTATTACATGGCCTCAGTTTGCATCTTTTCTGACATTACTAGCGATTTTGGGTGTAGTGATTGGTGGTTTACTACTTCCCGACCGGTAAGGTCATGGTTTTTCAGTCGGTTGGGGTAGGATCATGGAGGATTTACTTGCTCATCCTTGATGGTTTGATTGGGGTTCCTACATCCTAGTGTAGTTGTATCATGATCTACATGAGGTGGTTTATTGGGGGAGTGCATCATTATCCGCGAGTGCCATTGTTCTTCAGTTGTGGATATGGGAGCATCTTCCCATTACTAGGCCCATTTCAGATAGGGTTTGACATTGGGGATTTCCTTATGCTTTCCTTTACACTGGGATGGTGATTTTGCACCACTTGGCTCACTTGGATTACTAGAGATGTCAGATTGATGATCTCGATCAGGTTACATGGCATCCTTACCTCAATCATGATAGATGGAGAGAGGATGAGGATGAGTTACCATACATGTTCGCCCCTCGCTAGATGATTGGGCATACTACCACTACTATTGAGCACTTCTACTTTGGTAGAGTTTTGAGACAGTATGGTTAGACATAGGATATGCCTCAAGGCAATGCACTATATGCTTGAGTACAGGCAGAGATGTCTCTATGGGGTCCATGTATTGATTATCAATTTGCATTAGATCAAATTGTGGGTATGACTATTTTCAGATGGGAGATACTAACAGGTATTGTAGATGCAAGGATGTCACATGAGTATGTAGATTGGTGAGCTCACAATAGGTTTCCTTGTTTCACTGATCCAGCTGAGCCTATTCCTGGATGTCATGATGGTGATAGGGATGATAGACATCAAAGAGGATGAGGACGTATACATCCTTGGGTTGCAACAGGTAGAGGACAGATGAGACTGGGTCATGATCATGGGGATACTAGAGATACACTGGCTAGAGTGCAGGATGATGCAGTTGATAGACATCCTAGAGTAGATAGACATGATAGAGGTCATAGACATCAGAGAGCTCAGAGGCAGGCACAAGTTGATGTAGCTACGTAGCTTCCTAGGGGATTGGATCCCTTGGTATAGTTACAGAGAGTAGCCTTGGCTCAACATGATGATGATGTAGCTTAGCAAGATTAGGCACAAAAGGATGATGGCGCTCCACAAATGCCTCCCCCAGCTCCACAGCCACAGGGTGCACAGGGTGATCGTATTGATGGATTATCTTGAGATATGTAGATATTGAGCATAGATATGTTTTCTATTATAGGTCAGTAGGATCAGGTTGCCTCTTTATTACAATAGTTTGTATCAGCCATGGTTGTTCTGAGATAGGATGGAGTGGGTACTTCACAGGCTCCTCCCCCATAGGATGGTAGAGGTCCAGGAAGATCTGGTGCTACAGGCTCTTGATTGATATAGTTACTCATTGATGATGTCCTCTTTGTTTCATATGTCATGTTATCCATTGCTTGAAACATTTGATGTAGCACTTTGATGACATTGTATCTTGATATACTGATTTGATGATCATATGATGAACACTCTTTTGATGATATATATGATATACTCCGTGGTTCATCTTGATGAGTTGGTTTATGAGATTATCTTTTATGAAGCAATATGATGTGTGTATGCATTTACTTTGTTTTTATGCTATGGATGTAGTATCTTATTTTATGATATACATAGATGTATGAATGTTTTCTTTTTCTAATATGTGGATATTGAATAAGGAATGGATGCAAAAGATAATCTCATTTTCTTTATAGTGTTTTGATCAAGATTAAACGTTTGTTTGAGCCCCATTTTGCTTTAATGTGTTGACTAACCAGGATTATTGATGTACCCCTTCTTGCCCTTGGAAAATTAACCACAAAAAAATGCATTTAATTTAACAAGATAATGCAATGCAACCTAAGTGTCACCAGCTTTTAGCAAATAAATGCCCCGAGGATAAATTTTCATCATTGAGCAGTTTGGGACCGGAAAGCTTAGAACAATCACCACTGACCACATCATGATGATATGAATACTACTTTTATCGCATTTTTGGTAACCTCCTTTTTGAACCAAGTTCAACCCTCACTAGTTGGATGACCAAACTATGGGAGTCTGAATACTGGTGTCAACGGATTCAATGTTGCAAGTGGATTTTTGGTATTAAGATATAGAAAATCTAAATAGCCAAGGGATCTGTTTGTGTAAACAAGCAAAGGTCAACTCACCCTCTTATGAGATAGTCCTCGATGGTTCTTTGATGACCATGTTGTTAGAGAAACTCTCATAAGTTGATGAATCTTCCTCTAAACAATCACTCAAAGGCAAGAAAAATATCGCATCTTTATCATGGCTAATCTAGTCGAAACATCATTGAATAGCTCAAAAGATATGATGAAAAGTCAATTTCATCAAGATTTATCAACAAGAAAATTTCAAGTGTTTTACCATGTTTCCTTATTTTGCCAAGAAAGAAAGCTTTGAATGTTTTGCCATGTTTTAGGATTTTCCAACAAGTATTTCCAAGTATTTTGATCTTTAAGGTGTTTTTGTCCATTTTTAATCCCGAATAATAAACTCAATGAAGGCTCAAGGATCATGTTGTAGGGTTAAATACTTAGGCTCAATAAACTTTCCTCTCTTCTGAAACTTTGATAAATCTCTCTCTGATGTGACTAATTATAGCACTTATTGAATCCATTTGGTACCAAATTTGCAATCTTCTTCTGCCCCCAGAGGATAAATGTGATTGGTTGACAAACTTAGGGCTGATATACAATGCAACAATGCGACTGGCTGGCTTTATTATGACTATGTACACATGACAGATGCAATGGTGGTTGTACAAATGAGATGGTGGAAATGCAATATGGACATATGTGACTAGGAAAGACAAACTGAAGGGAACAAAAGGTGCTTGTTTACCAAGTTTTCACCCTTTTGATAGATCAAGCTCTTTTTTTCTATTTTTAAAGCTTTTTACTTTTTTTGCTACCAAGATCCCTATTGCTAGGTTTTCACCAAGACACTTTTTCTCTTTTTTATATTTTTTTGTATTTTGTATTTATTTTTTCATATCATCAAGGTGCCTATTTGCTAGGTTTTCACCAAGACAACATCTTTTTGAATGTTTTTCCTTTCTTCATGCTCAATTTTTCAATGTTTTTGATCTTTTGTGCTTTTCAAATGTTTTTGGTATTTTCAAAATCTCTTTTGAACTATGTACAATAAATATGACGCTCTCTCATTTGATACTCTTTATACTCTTTCATCTAACTCATGTGTAGAACCTTTTGAGATGAATACTGTTAATGGGTTCTTGGAGCTTCTCTCCTTCAAAATCTGATAATTTATAAGTTCATGTGCCAAATGAAGATACTATGATGAACGGGCCAAGCCAATTAGCTTCCCATTTGCCTTTCTTCTCTCTTTCAACCTGATTCTTTGGGTTTTCCCTCAAAACTAAGTCACCTACCTGAAAGACTCTTGGTTTAATATGTTTATTATAGTTGTTCAAGATTCTATTCTGACACACTTTTAGGTGCTCATAAGCTTGTGTTTGATGTTCTTCAAGTAACTCCAATTGTTGAAGCCTAGCTACTCTATAGTCTTCATTTGTGATCAGTCCTTGTAATGATACTCGTAGAGATGGGATTTCAACCTCTAATGGTAGAACTGCTTCAACCACATAGACTAATGAGAATGGTGTGGCTCATGTGGGTGTTCTTATGCTGGTTCTATAGGCCCATAATGCTAGATTAATTTGCATATGCCAATCCCTTCCTAATTTATTGACTAACCTTTTCAAAATCTTCAAGATATCCTTATTCGTGGCTTTGGCTTCCCATTTCCCTGAGGGTAATAAATTGATGATGAATGGTGAGTGATATGAAATGTAGCACAAAGTTCATCAACATCCTTATTCTTGAACTATTTTCCATTATCTGTTATTATGGCATGAGGAATACCATATTAGCAAATGATGTGATTTAAGATAAACATGGAAATTTGTTTACCCATTGCTGTTATCAAAGGAACCGCTTCAACCCACTTAGTGAAATATTTTGTTGCGGTTATGATGTGTTTGTGCCCATTTGAAGAAGGTGGATGTATGCTGTCGATTAGATGAAACCCCCATTGATAGAAAAGCCATGGTGTGACAAATGGGTGTAATTCCTATGCCGGTGCATGTATCATGTCACCATGATATTGGCATTTGCTGCATATCTTCACAAAGTGACAAGCATCTTTTTCTAATGTCTTCCAGAAATACCCTAAGTGAAGGATTTTCTTAGCTAGATTCAACCCGCTTGTGTGCGACCTACAAATGCCTTTGTGAACCTTGTGTAAAGCTAACTTAGACTCTTCCTCCTCTAGACACCTAAGTAACATCCCATCAAAACCCTTACGATACAATGTTTTAGAGAGGATGAGGTAATAGGCTGATTGATGGATAAAGTTTCATTTTTGAGCTCAGGTTTGGTCTAAGGGTAGCACTTGGTCTTTAAGATACGTGTATATAGGTCTGTACCAAGGGGATTCATGTCCATGTAATAGAGCAACAATTTGGGTGTTAGGAAGGTTGAATGTAGGTTTTACCAACTCTTCCACCAAGAACTCATACTTCTCATTTTGATCAGGTTTTTGTAACAAGGAAGCCAAGGTAGCCATGGTGTTAGCTGCTCTATTTTTCTCTCTAGGAATCTACTCAAATGTGATTAAGGAAAAATACATCTTCCATCCATCAATCATGGTCTTGTATGGCATCAAATTTTCATCTTTAGTGTTATATTCATTGTTGACTTGAATAATGATAAGTTGAGAATCTCCATAAATTTGTAGCTCTTTGATGTTCCACTCTAAGGCCATTTTGATGCCTATGACAAGTGCCTCATATTCCACTATATTATTGGTGCATGGAAACATAAGCTTGTAGGATTTAGGAATAGCGTAACCTTGACGAGTGACCAATAGTATGCCAGCCCTGGAACCTCCTTGAGTATAGGAACCATCAAAGTATAACTTCCATGTTTTTGCCTCTATGTTTACAATGACGGAATCCAAAAATTCCACTTGAATAGTTTGTGTAGAAGTCATGGGATTTTTAGCTAAGTGATCTTCTATCACTTGTCCTTTGATTTCCTTTCTATCGACATACTCAATGTCAAACTCACTTAATATCATCACCCACTTAGCTATTCTACCTGTTAAGGTTGTTTTACTTAACAAGTATTTGAGAGGGTCAATTTTGGCAATTAGTTTGACCTTATGTAGCAACATATAATGTCTCAAATTTTGAGATGCAAACACCACTGCTAAACAAGCTCTTTCCATGAATGTGTAGTTGAGTTCATATTTGATCAATGTCCTACTTAAATAGTAAATAGCTCTTTCCTTTCCTTGTTCATCCTTTTGCGCCAGAAGCATGCCTAGAGACCTTTCCGTAGCAGATATGTATAAAAGAAATGCTTTGCCCTTAATTGGTGGCATGAGAATGGGTGGATTTATCAAATAGGTCTTCAACAATGTAAAAGATTGATCACATTTGGCATCCCATATGAATATAGTATCCTTATGTAGCAACTTGGTGAAAGAATGATATTTTTCAACCAATTGAAAAATAAATCTCCTTATGGATTGGATTTTTCCTTGTAATGATCTCATTTAGCTGATGTTCCTTGGTATTTCCATGTCCATTATGGCTTGTACTTTCTCAGGATCCACTTCAGTTTCTTTGATAGAAACTATATAGCCTAGTAACTTGCCGGATTGGACTCCAAAGGTACATTTCTTTGGGTTTAATTTGACCTTGAATTGCTCCAACCTAACAAATATCTTTTTCAAAATTTGGAGATGTTCTTCTCTTTTATGGGATTTTGCCAATATATCATCCACATAGTCTTCTAAGAATGTGTGCATCATGTCGTGGAAGATAGTTGTCATGGCCCTTTGATATGTAGCTCTAACATTCTTAAGGTCGAAGGGCATGACATTCCAACAAAAAGTGCCCCAAGGGAAAGTAAAGGTAGTCTTCTCCTAGTCTTTAGGTGCAATTTTAATCTGATTATACCTATTAAAACCATCCATTAGGGAATACATGGAATGATCTGTTGTCAAGTCAACTATTGCATCAATACTCAGAAGTGGGAAATCATCCTTAGGACAAGCAAGATTTAGATCTCAAAAATCTGTGCATACTCAAATAGATTTGTGATGTTTTGTGACTGGTACAATGTTCAAGATCCATTCAGCATAAGCTATTGCTCTTATGAAGCCTACTTTCAACAATTTTTCTAGTTTTGCCTTGACCAAAAGAGCTATGTGTGGGTGCATCTTTCTCAACATTTTCTTAACGGGCTTAACCCCTGGTCTAACATTCAGATGATGCATTATAAAGTCAGGATCTAAGCTAGGCATGTTCACATATGACCATGCAAAGTTTATTTTTTTCTCTTTGAAAACTTTTATGAAGTCCTCTCTTTCTAGAGGTGTGAGTGATGCAGCCAAGTGTATGAACTTTGGGTCCACTTCCATACCACTGTTAAATTTTTCTATTAGCTCTATGAGTATAGGTGACCTTTCTTCCTCATGCTCTGGTAGGGTATCCAATATCTCTTCCTTTGATGCCACAATTGGGTTTTCACCAAAGGAAACATCTTTTATCTTTACTTTTTTGGGTTCTAATGCTGCCACATAATGGTTTTCAACACTAGAACTTTTCTTTTTCTTATTTTTTTTTCATTTTTTTATTTTGACTGAGAGATTGAACCCCCACTGCTTCTATCATGTTCAGTTTGAGTTCATTGGTGACAAAGGGTTCAACCACATTAAGGTATTGGTTTGCTGCTTGGTCATTTTGGAAGTAAAGCAGGTCACTTGGCTCGGTTTGGTCCCAATCAATGAGGTTGGGATGTGTTAAGGATAATGAGTCATTAGGCAAGGTATCATCAATTTGGGTAATGGACATGACTTCATTTGAAGGTTCATACATTGTATCATTTAGATTTATGACATGTGCTTCCTCAAGGTGATCCATGGAAGAAGGGTCAAAATCCCCTTCACTTGAGTCCTCGTCAACTTCCACGGGAAACAACATGGGAAAATTCACAAGTGGATTAAAACTAACATTTGAATCTCTCTCCTCTGAAGGCATCCAAAATGTATCTATCCATGGTGGACTTGTATATGCTTGTCCTATGTTAAGATCTTGTATATTAGGCACTTCATTGATTTGAATCTCTTGCTTTGGGATCTTTGCCTATGTGTGTATTGTGACTATTTCCTTGTCTTGACATGATTCATCTGATAAAGTATCCCACTCATAATCCTAGGAATCATCACTATCTCCCTTGGATTCTAAAGCATTTACTCAAGGATAGAAGTCTTGCATTGGGCTGGAGCTTTCACCTTTGTATTGATAGCCTACTCCAGATTTTTCTTGTTTTGCCCTCTAGATAGGTTCAATGGGTTCTAACAATCCTCTATTTCTTTGGCCTAAGGGTTGTCTTCCCTTGTATCCCATCTCCTGCATTATATCAAACCCTTTTCCATATTGCTCAGTTTGTATATTTACATGCTGAATTATTTCCATGAGAGTGTTTGAGGTATCTTCCTCATCATGATAAAGCCATTGAAGGACTTCATCTTCTTCCTTATCCCATGTTGCTTTGTTATCTTCCCTTACAAAATAGGAATTATACTTATGTGGAAGATGGTCTTTTGATGGTTTACCATGTGATTTTGGAGATGTGGGCATGTTGAATAGAGAAACAGAATATTCCCCTACTCCTTTTGAACTAATCCTGCATTGTTTTTCAAATTTATTCATCATTTCACTCATGTGCTAGTAATGATCTTCCTTGGCTTGTTCCTTTTCTTCTTTGGTAGGTTTGTAGATTGCTATCTTTGATTTAGGTGCTAGATATGAACTTTCCATTGCATTTGGACCCTCGTAGCTCACTTTTTCCTTTCCCTTAGTTGATGTCACTGAGCTAGCTTGAGGAGGGTGTTGAGTAGAATCTAATGTTAGTTCTTTCATTTTAACATCTTCAATTGTGGCTCTTTGAATAATTCTTTCTCAGTTATGTGGAATAAATAGATCATGAAGGGGTTTGAGTGCATTACAATATTGGAATGGGTTTGAGTTCCCTCCAACTGTGATTTCTTCACCCATGTACAGGAATTTGATGCATTGGTGGTACGTGGATGGGACTACTTGCATCTCATGAATCCATGGTCTCCCCAACAAAATATTATAAGTTAACTTCATGTCTAACACTTAGCAATTGGTCTCCTTCTTGACAGGTCCCACTTGTATGGGAAATACAATAATGCCTTTAGAGGCCCTTTTAGCTTCGTCATAAGCCTTGATGGTGATTTTTTTGTAGGATCAATGAAAGACTCAGATAACCCTAAGGATTTGACAAGACTTAATGTGCAAATGTTAAGGCCAGCTCCTCCATCAATGAGGGCTCTTTTGACTCTATGCCTCTCTATTAAGACTTCTATATGCAATGGTAGATTTTGAGGATGGGTTCTAGACATGTCCTCTTGGTTGGAAAATGAAAGACAATGAGGTGCCACAAGATGACCTACCATGTTTTGGAACTTCTCCTCTTCTAAGTTAGTAGGAACATTCGTCTCTACTAGAGCTTTTTCTAGAATTTCCTTATGATTAGGTGATAACTTCAATAGCTCCAAGATAGAGATTTATGCTGGAGTTCTTTGCAATTGATCAAACAAGCTATAAGGTTTTGCTACTGTCGACAATTGCTTGACCATGATGTTGGACTGAGGATTGTTAACAACTTGAGGAGTAATCCCTTGTATGGTCATTCTAGAATTCTTCCCTCTTGTAATAACATTTGATGTCTCTTTTGGAGGCTATTCCTTGATGATTATAGCATTCACAATGTTATCATAAGGTGGCGCAAAGTTCAGGTTATTGGTACTTTGTTTCTTTCCATTAGATGACTCCCCTTTGTCATGTTTGTAAAAAGGTTGTTTGAATGTTGTATGGTCTTCATTGCTTTGAGGTCCCTCAATGGTGATTGTGCCACCATCGACTAAATCTTGCACTACATTCTTAAGTTGCAGACATTCATTTGTTGTTTGTCCTCAAATTTTGTGGTACTCACAATGGCTATTGCCACTCCACCAACTAGGCTTGTTATTTGGCTCATAAGGCTGAATGTTGGGTAAAGTAATGACATTATTATCCATGAGAGTCTTTAATTCCTTTTCAAGGGGTTCACCCAAGGGTGTGAAGTTCCTTTGAGGGGTTGGCCTCAAATATTTATCAAATTTAGTACCCCTTGAATTATCTCCTTGATTTCCATTATTGGTATGGTTGTTGTTGGATGATGCATTGGAAAGCTGATTGGTATTATTCACCTGATTAGGTGTCCTTGTAAGAGAAAAGGGGACCACCTTCAAGTTGCTAGATTCAACTACTCCATCATTCACAATTCCCTTATTGTTGTTCTTATAATGGCTCTTACTATTGAACCAATTATTCTTTTGATTGTTGTCGTTGTTACCATTATTTCCATTGTTGCCATTGTTGGAGTTGTTCTTGTTATCTTTGTACAGTTTGAGTTCTACACTTTTAACTAGCACTTCCTCTATTGTTACTCCATTTTAAATTAGATCTTGAAAGGTATTTGGACATTGCATTCCTAATCGATAGTTCAACTCATTACTTTAAATTTTTATGAAGATATCCATCTTCTCTTTTTCAGGCACACTTCTAGGATATCTTGCAAAAACTGTCCTCCACCTTTGTAGAAAAGTGAGGAATGCCTCTCCATCCTTTTGTTTAGTGTTGCATAATGTTATCATTGTGACCTCATGTTTAATATTATATGAGTAATGGGCCATGAATTTCAAAGCTAGCTCTTCAAAGGTCTTAATGCCAGAGGGTAACTTAGAAAACCACTCCATAGCCATGCCTCCTAAGCTTCATGAAAATAACCTCATTAAATATGTTGTATCATGCATGAACTCTAAGCTCAATGCACAAAACTCCCGTAAGTGATCTTGGGGATCTATTGTTCCTTCATACTTGGGGAAAACAACATTGACTGGGAATGACACCATAACCAAGCTTTTATCAAATGAGAATGGACACAATGCTTCTATGGAGAAAGGCTTAGGAGCCCCACTTTGCTTAATGTTGTCCAATTGCATTTGAAACATCTTGAATTTCTTGGTCATGATGTCTAAGGTACTTTCCTCAACTTCTGATGCTTTGATTTGGTTGACATCATAGTCACGGGGCAGCTTGAGACCTTTTTGTGCTAAGTCCATGAAGTGTTGTTCTCTATCTCTGTCCATTGCCTTTTCCATGAGCTTTCAAAAATAAGGACATTTGATAGCCTCACTAACTTTTTCATCTATGGCATCTTCTATCATTTCTTTGGTGTGAGTTCTAGTGTGAATTTGGTCAATACCTTGAGCATTTTGATCTACTCCTCCATTGTTGGTATTGCCTTGGTTAGTAGTGTTGCCCTGGTTATTTATATCATTGCCCATGTTATTGGCATCACCTTGGTTAGTGGTATCCATGCCACTATTGTCTTTACCACCCAAACTACCATAGTACATCATGTTGTCTTCCCCTTCTTGTTTGGGTGACTTTTGTGGTATTCTAGTAGTCTCGTCTCTAGAGTAAGGGAGCTCTTGTCTCAAATAGGTCCCATTGGCTTGCAAGGTTTTCTTGATATAATAAGATCTGGTAAATGTAGGCATGAACCTTGAAGAATGATACTTAATATCACTCAGGGTCTAATTCTTTGGATGGTTTGTAACAATGTTGTAGAAACAAGAATTTGGACCAAGCTAAGAGTTTGAATAGTAAGAACATGAAAAAGGGTAGTCAAAAATGTGTTCAAAATTTTTTGATTTATCCTACAAGTACTCTCTATTTTCCCTTTTAGGTTTTTGGGCATCACTGAACCGAGCATAGCCATGACTGAGACTTCTATAGGCATGCACTGGTTTCTTGTTAAGTGATACACTGTAGGTTACTAGGTGAGACTTTGCTAATTCCAGGTGGGTTTCCAGTTTTTCCAAGCATGTTTGAAATTTTTCTAAGCATGACTTCAGTATGTCTGCACATGTTTAAACAAGTCACAAGCATGACTGGACCTCTGATAGGCAAGTGTGTTTCATGCACAGGTGGCACTTCTCTAACCAGGGTATAAGATTTTAAATTTTTAAAATGTGTAAGATCAGTCTTTGGAAATTTATGTGTTTGAAAATAGAAAAACAAGCACAACACACACATCACTTTGTCATCATGTCCCTAAAAACATTCTAACGTGTATGTTCTTTGATGTTTTTCACAAGTATATCACAATAAAGAATTCCAAATAGCCTACCTAAAGTCAATTTTGGCTTGTAAACATGGCTCTATAAGGTGGCTTTGCTACTTTATTAGGTTTCAATAAATATTCCATTCAAATAGACTTCAATCTCTCAATCCTCCAAGGAGGCTTCCCACACACACCAAAGTACAATTTTTCACAATCCGTTAAGACTACTAGAGGAAGGTTGAAAAATCAAAATCCATTTGTCATGCACCCCATTAAGGATACATGTGTTTCATTTTAGAGTGGATCAGATTCCCGTGGCAAAAGCGAGTGTATCCCACTTTGGGTTGTCCCTCTCACCAGCCTCGTTAAGGTAAACTCAGGAGGTGAGCCCACTAAATCTCTATTTTAAATAACATGTTCATGGAAAGCAATGAAATGGAATTAAGATTAAGTGTTTGGGAATTTGGTTCACCTAAAAGGTGAAGAGCATATCCCTAGCTTCCCTTTTGTTCCCAAGAACTTCAAGCAATTAATTGTTCTTTCTCAACCTCTTGACAAGGAGGTTCTTAAAATTGAAATATTTGGTTAAATTCCCTCCTTATTAAAGCTATATTCAAGTGAAATGCTGCAATTTAAGGGAATGCAAGCTTGATCATGTAAAATACCTTTCCTTGTAGCTAGAAAAAGGCTAGGGGCATTTTTAAATCATTGGTTTTCATCTTATTTCCACTCACCTAGTGGTGATCATTCCTGCTCCCTCCTCCAACAAATTAGTACAACACAACCAAGCAAAGTGAGGGGAAACCGAAATCAAATTTACAAAGCATGCATTTTATGTAATGAATTTTAAGCCTTCTAATTGCAAATCTTTCAAACAAGAATTTGAATTATGGACTAAAGATCCAATTTAACAAAATAAACATTGTTTTATAAGCTTCAACAATTTTAAGGTAATTTTGAAATACCTTATTTTCTTCCTCTTTGTTGAATCTGCTCTTAGGTCTCTATCCTTTTTTGTGACTACTCATATACTATCAGATCATAAAAATAGAGAGTTAGCCAAGTAATTTGATCAAATTAACTACAAATATAGACAATAGGTCTCGAGCGACATCATCGAGCTAATAGGCATGACTAAAATGCTAACAGACGTAACTTTGAGAATAGGGAGCGTCACTTTACAACAGCTCAAGCGATATTCAAAGTTACTCAGGCGCGAACAGTTTATTCAGAGGCGTAAGAAGAACTTAAAATTGTGCAAAAGAATTAATGCTAAGCATCACTTTAACAACAATAAGTTATAATTTTTCTATTCCAAGCATGATTATAACTTTAAAGTGCAAAGCAAAGCATAATCTAAAGAGATAGAAAATAAAATGTAGATGATACTCCTTGAGTCATTAGGCATGACTGTGAGCTGTAAAGGCTGAAGGCTTTGTCATCGGAAGCATGGATCTCCAGCTAGTAGGCGTTAATACAAAGCTCTTAGGTGACAAAGAACTGACTGTAGGCATGATTCAACCTCTTGTAAGCATGACTTTTCCAGTTTCCTGCAAGCAATTCACATAAAATAGAATATCCAAGCATGCAAATGGAGATGAAAATGATGAAGTGAGGCTTAGAGCCCCATGGTGGGCACCATTTGTGTGATGAAGTTACTCACCTACATAAAATTAAGATCTACTAACATTAATTTAATCAAATATAATGCAAATTTAACTAAAATTGAAATTATGATCTATATTATCCCATGGATCTCTAGAAAGAAGTGGTAAGTGAAGCTCTTAGCTACAATCCTCACTAGTGACACCTCTAAAATGAGAAATGATGCTGCTACTATGCTTATGCTATGCTTCTATGATGATTCTAGCTCAAGAATGGTGAAATTATGATACTAAATGCAAAAGAATGCTCAAATTGCTCTTGGAAATGATCTCAATTGCCTATAGTAACAATGCTATGCAAATGAAATTCCAAGATGGAAATGCTCTCCAAAATGCCTCATACTTATAGTAATTTCCCAAGGGTATGGGGTGGAGTAAAGTAATCATGATTATCCCATGGTTAAGTCAAAAAATTTTCTTTGGTCATAAATGGGGGGACAAATGAGGGGACAAGCCTTTAAATGGTCTCAAAGCATTGGACAATTTAAATGTTTTGAGTGATTTGTGTCCTTTTTGTCTCAATTTTTATTGGTTGATCACTTTGTTGAAAGAAAATAAGGAATATTAATTTAATTAATTAATTAATTAAATTTAGCCATGGAAGGGTAATAGGTTCATTTTGATTTTTGATTAAACAACTATACAATTAATTGATTAAAATCAATTATATAATGTTTTTGGCCCTTTTAAGCTTCAATTTAATTATTTAACCTCATTATTTAATTTTCCCTTTGCTTTAATTGATTTTGTCCAACTTTATTTAATTATGTCCCTTTTAATGCATTTTAATGATTTTGTCCCTTTTATTGATTTTTGAGCCATTTAATTGATTTTTGCAATTTAAAAGTATTTGTCCAATTTTACGTGTCTACAATACCTTTGCAGAATGAAGAAATCAGTAGGAGGAACCTGAGATTTGGGAGCTGAGTTGAGTTGAAGGATCTCGAAAGGGTTAGAGATCAGTATGGAGAAAAAAGCTGTAGATTGTCGAGGAAAGACTTGAGAAGGAAAAGAAAGAAGTGGATCTGAGGTAAGAGTGTCGAAGACTTGAAGGAAATGTATGTGAAGAACCATCTTGGAGTTTATGTGTTGAATCTTGTAAGATGTTCTTCCAACCTTTAAGAACATATTTTCGCACCTAGGGTGTCTAATACAGGAGCATCTTGGGAAAGTGAGTAATCTTGCATGTTGGAATGTTTTAGTGTTTCTCGATTACAGTGTTGACCAAGGAGCTTAGTATCTAAAGGGCTCGATCACTGAAGGACTCAGTCACTTCTGGTGCTCAACAAAATTTGTGCTTGATAGTTCTTGTGGTGTTCGGTCAACATGCTTTCTTGATGATGCCTAGCTTTCTTTTTAGTTTTGCTGATACTAATTAGTTTGTCTTGGTGACTAAAGTTCTTGTGGATTTGGTGGGCCAACTTGATACATTTAATATGCATATCATTTTTTTCATTCTCCTATGTAGATCTAGAGGCTGACATGGAGAATTAATTAATTTTAAGGCTATATGGGAGCTGATTGATGTTGCATTTAATATTTGTTTATTTTTATAAGCCGAGTGGGTTTACACTATAACATTTGAGGTTGATTTTTGATGCCAATTTGTGATGACAATACCATTTCTATTTGTTTTTTGTGTTTTTTTTGGCAAGTGCCTCAAATGGTGTCATAATAGTGATGGTGAAATCGTAATTTTGACACCCACGTGGTTATAAATAAAAAAAGGAAAAGAAAGGGTCATTTGTAATTTTTTTGATCGAGCTACAGCCGCGAAGAGGGCACCGTACACAAAGAGGGCACTAGAATTTTGCATGGCATGAAGAGGACACTAGACTTTTGCATGCGTGAAGAGGCACCGTGTAGGAAGAGGGTACTAGACTTTTGCATGCGTGAAGAGGGCACCATTTGCGAAGAGAGCACTAGACTTTTTCATGCACGAACTGGGCATTCAAGTTTTGAGGTAGGCATTCAAGTTTCACTCCTCATCTTCTCTGCATTCTTTGATGTTTATGTGTATTTGTTGTAGATTCAAATGGCATTGTATTTTAATGGTTTTATGCCATGTCTTTTTTATTACTTG
Source organism: Chamaecyparis obtusa (assembly GCA_027943335.1). Taxonomy (NCBI): domain Eukaryota; kingdom Viridiplantae; phylum Streptophyta; class Pinopsida; order Cupressales; family Cupressaceae; genus Chamaecyparis; species Chamaecyparis obtusa. The sequence continues at coordinate 907,151 of BSBK01000789.1, forward strand.
GTTTTATGGCATTGTATTTCACTGGTTTGAAGCTAGGGCATCCATTTATTACTTGTTTTATCACTATTTGGGGCTCGTGAGTTTTGATATGGGCATACATGATGTAAATTTGGTCACTACTTTTCCTTCTCCATGTACATCCTATGAGTTAATGACTAGGGCATCATGTATTTATTTAGGCCAGTAAGGAAACAATTTTTCATAGCTACATACTCTGTATTGCAATCCACTAATTTGATCAATTTGTCCCCCATTTGTTCAAATTCACAAGCCACAAAACTAGAACATTGTTGGGATTTAGAGAGAAAATTGTGATTAATAATAAGACCTTGACAGTTGTTCAGGATTAAAATAAGAATATAAAAACCAAAAACATAAACCACCTTACCATACATTGATAGCCCTTAACTTATAAGGTTTAGAATAGAATTCAAATTCTTAAAGTGTGAACGGACTAGGGTTTGAACAAAATATTCAGTATCAAACTAACACTTAAATAAATTTTATAGGGTTTAAACATAAAATATCCTAAACTCTGAGCAATACATTAGATACTAAGTTCACAAAATAGGGTTCAACAACAAATCTTTTATCAGAATGATAATCATTAAAAAAATATTTCCCTTTGAAGATAGAAGAATACATTTATGTGGTTTAAGCTGAATAGACAAAATTTATGAAAACCTTACCCTAGACAACAAAAGAATCATTAATCTTTGTTTTAACAAAACCCTTAACAAAAAAGATAAGATGAAAATACCACAATACAACCTATACACAATATACACTTAGAGTATTTACATCTAGGGTATTGATAAATACACAAGGTTTGCTTGATAAAACATTTCAAACATATATTTTTCCCTTTCCAATAAAACTTAGTCATTGATATAATACAAAGAGAATTTCAAATTATACTCAACTATAATAAAACTTCATGAGCATTGTGATTCTACAAATTTGATTCATAATCTGACTGTCTAGATATAAAATTGAAATTGATCTATTCAAGTATCAAAATGAACGAACTTTCTTAATGTGTCAATTTCATAAAGACCATGAATTAATTACCCTATCATTCTATAAAACTAATTATTATGTCATGTAAACATGACAAGTTCCACGCTGAACTTAAATGTGAGTACCAAAATGACATTAAGTGCAAATGCCTTCATAGGACTCAAAACAAATTATCAGTGAAACCAAACTGATTCAACAAAAATTGATTCACCAAATGATCAATGAAATGAAATTGAATATATCATAAATGTCATTAAATGTATCTTTTAACCAAAAAATGTGATAAATTAATGCCCATCAAATGAGCAATATCTAAATAATCCAAATAATGAGTATCCAAATGAGTAAGAAATTGATCCTAAGTAGTTCATGCATTGAAATGATCATAGGCATACTAACTAGTTAGTGTGTTTGGTATTGAGGACAACATAAGGAGAGGAAAAATAGTATATATGTGAATAGCTCTAGATTACCTTCCTAACAATACAAGAATCACAAGAATTGGAGATACTAGTGAAAATATATGAGCTCAAAAGTTGAAACTATAGATCAAAATTTTACTAAGTACAGATTCTTTTGTGGACTATAATCTAAATATGATACCACCATGACTAGAAAGTTAGTTAAATTACCTTTCCAATGATATCTCATTTGCCTAATTTTGAAAATGTATGCAAAAGTAAAGAAGAACAATTTGCAAGTTGAGAGTGATTGAAGGAGTTTGATGAGTTTGAAGGGTGTACAAGGGTCATGAAATTGGTGCAAGGGTACAATAGTAGATGTTCTAGCCTTTGGAGGGGGGTATTTTATGAATGAATCCATCATATTATGGTCAAATGATGGTGAATCAACTTTTATTGAGTTTCTATGATGCTGGGAAACAAGACATTGAGCGAGCCCTAGTTTCTAGGGATTTTTGAGACAAATTTGTGGCTTTTGTATCTAAAAGGGTCAAAGGTAAACATTGATGGTATTATACTCTAATTAGAGTAATTTTAAGACATTGTTCAAAGTGGCAAGGTTTGGGAGTGAGTCCTTAATAGGGGTTCTTTGTTAATTGAGCATATTAGGCCTAGTTGGGAAACATGAATCAACAATTTTAAGGTGTGATGTTACAAAACACGTAGTCTTGGTTTTTACATATGTTATAAAAATTTAAAAAGGGTATTCAAACATGTAATTATTTTTCTGAGTCATTTCAATTTTTTTTTAGAAAACCATGAAAAACAATCGCTGTTGTACTACAAAGATTGGGGTTTGAAGACCTAGAATGGACAATTTAAGTTTTGGAGTAAAAAGACCATAGTGTGAGTGCATGGTGAGTGAATATAGGAAAAAAATAGGTTTCAAGGTCCTTGGAGGGTTTGGAATCACCATTTGAAGAGGTGATCAAGAATTTGGTTGATGGAACCAATTGGCAAGCGTAGACAAGTGTGAACCAAGAACTTGTTTGATAGGGTGGATATGGAGTTGTTGAAGGAAACTTAAGGTGTGGAGTCTAGTGGACCAAGATATGATTTAATTTACCTTTGATAGGTCTAAGGAATGTGAGATGGGTCATTGGTATTGATTCCATGTGAAGGAAGAATGAGAAGTGTTGTTACAAAACAAAGGAAACTTATGAGATTCCCTATGAAGTTTGGATTGTTACCACTAGTCTCTGCATCATATAAGGAAAATAGATAATTATATTTGTCCTAGATGAGCCAATTTTTCTCCTCAATGATAGATCTCTCAGAAAATAGATAGAAACCAAGTAAATTTGGATCTCAGATACCACAATAGATTTAATTGTTTATCCCCACAAGCCCATGAATAATCTTAAAGAAAAATCCCTATCACATATGAAGAGAAAAATCCATGATTAATACTATCCAACCTTGATAGAGAATTGATCCAAAGAAGAATATGATATTAAGATTAAGCTTTAAATGAATTGAATAGATTACAATGAACAAGGGGCATTTCTTTTATAAAAAGAAAGATAATCCTGATCTAAAAATAGGAAACTAAAATGAGCTAAAAAATGTAAAGCTTAACTCAACTAAGTGAATATATTATTAATTTAATCTAATAAAGGATAAAATGCACCTAAGTTTAGCTTAATTAATAAAGTAATTAAAAGACATAATTATAGAATTAATTAGATAATATTCGAATTACTATATCAAAACAATGCATAGCTTAATTAGCTTAAAAGTGTATTGTGCCCTTGTTTATTTGTGACTTAGCTATTATTAATCAATTTTGAGAAGTTGAGGGTGTGCAAAATTTTGACACATGGAAAAAAAATCCACCAATCACCCTTTGTCATGACTCTAAATTCTATGCTAGTATTTATCACAACTTATGAATATACTTGAAGAATACACACAAATTAAACTTGGTGGAACCCTCACAATTATTTTGATTTGGTATCATCATAAAAGCCACAAAATTCATAAGGATGGATTTTTTCTATTTCATAGAAGGAAAGACAATGGGCTTGCAAAACAACAAAAAATCACAATTTCTCAAGTATCAAATTAGAGTTATTGAAAAAAATATCGAAGCTTTGTCATTTCATGAAGGAGCGATTTGAAGACAGGCTCTAGCTTTGGATCCTTAGACAAGTTTGAATCTCTTAAATCTCTACTCATTTATGCCAGTGGGGCCCTTAGTTAAATATTTCTTGATCAATTCATCTAATTTAGGAACAGTCATGGATACCATATCATCCATAGGCTTCAAATTTGGAACCTTGGACAAGAGATTTAAGTGACCAGGAAGCTTATTTATCTAACTTTCAGAAACTCCAAAATTACCAAGAATACAAACTTGCTCAATTTTTGAAACCTCCATATTAGCAGCAACTCTATCATAATCCTCAACATTTGAGGCCTTAGTTGGACTTATTCAAATTTCAATCTTGACCTAAGCTTTAGAGGCAACTTCTTCATTGACATTACCCTCAATGATAAATTTGGGGAAAAAACATGAACCATTCTCATCAATCCAAGCAATGGACCTTTGATAGCTGACCCTCAAATCTATTTACAACATTCATAAAAGATCAACAAGATATGGAGAGCCATCTATTGCCAACTCTATAGTGGGCATGCCAACGAAAAACACATCTTTAAGTGAATCCAAAACTTGGATAGAAAAATCATTCCATGAGCCATTCAAAAAATACATCACCCTCATGGGAACTGAACTCTTATGAAAATTCTCATAGTTATGCAATGCTGCCTTGCTAGAACAACACTTATACAAAAATAAAAATGAAAAACTTGTAGGGAATAATCTATTTTATGAAAAACTTAATGATGAATGTTTGCGCATTTTCGGGCTGACCATACGCACATGGTATCATATTTTGATTTCATTGCTAGATCAAATTTCCTTTCATCCCTTTCTTAAAGTATATTAAAAGGCATCTTCACTTCATTTATGAATCTAACAATTTTTTTTCTTAAAAGGTGCCAATTACAAGATAAAGAGTTAAACGATAAACTCATTGAGTCTATGATAAAACATTTTGGACCTAGTACCTTTCAAAGACTTAGGCTCCTTGAGAAATCGGGCCAAGTTTTAAAGTATAATAGGGACAACTACATGACCCAAATAGAACACAACCCTTATTACGAGCGGCCCACCCTATGTTCCTATTAATGAGTGGGAGAATCTTAAAAAGGATGCACTTGAGAGATGCGCAAGACATGGTGGAAAAATAGTATCACCCGAGGAAAGAAGGTACGTGATAATCTTAATAATGAAATTATGTACTATTTACTCTTTGTACTTATGTGATCTAACATATTTCAAACATCACATAGTTTGCCTGACACATCAAAGGCAACAAAAGCAAGAAAACAAAAGTATGAGAAACACAAGCTTGGCTCGGGTGGATATTCAAAACTTGTTGCACGAATTGTAAGTAATAGAAAATGAAAAATTGTATGCAAATATTTATAAATTATAATCAATTTAGTTTTGATGAAATTAACTACAATAAAAATTCATGATACCAAGCAAAAATGTAGGGCTTCGAGTTCAAACAATAGATTTTAGAAGAGGACAAGAAAGTAGGCTACAAAAAAGGTTATACAATCGTGGCTGAATGATTTTGATCAATGAGTGGGCAAGGTTCTTTTGGTGGATCTGCTGATCAGGTAAATAAACTAATTGATTTTTATTTCAATTTGAATACTTTACCAATTACTGTATTTGATGTTAAGTTCCAACATAAAGTGAAAATATTTGTTTTAAGGAAACAATGATTATATATTTGTTTAAAAATTTAAAGTGACTATATTTATATGTATTAAACTGAATGATTAACATTTCTCAATATTTGTCTTGTATTTATATGTATATATTATCGATAAATGCACTAATTATTTATATTGGAATGCAACCTACGGATCCTAAAACACCATCCGAGCATGACAATGGCATCGATTCGAATGTGCATTGTAGTACTCAAGGTATCCATTTTCTATTCAAATTTTGATTATTAATTTATTAATACAAGTAAACATTTTAAATTGAATTTGGCTTAGTAATAAAAATTTAATTATAATGTGTTGGGATTAATAAAATATTTTGTATTGCAATTGCAGGGGATGTATCTAGGTTTTTTGTGATGAGCGTGTTAAGGTTCAAGCCACTGGGCAAGAAGATGTGGTTGGACAAGGTAAAGAGAGTGACGTTTATGTTTTTTAAAGTACTGAAATGCTTGTAACAATTATGATAATATGTTTTTAATTTAACCCTTTTATTTGTTATTGCTGAGGACCCACCTTTGCAAAGGACAGTGAGATCACGTGCATAGATGAGAAGAAATGATGATGCTGAGATGGATATGCCTCTATAACAATATAGGGAAACATAAAAAAAGAAAAAGTCAACAAAGAAATTATTATCATTTATGCAAATTATTTGATAATGACTGATGTTTATGTCTCGATGTTTTAATCTTATGTGTTAATGAATGTTATGATGTCTTAATGAATGCTAATGAGTCTTATGAATACTAATGAATGCGTGTTAATTAATGCTAATTAATCTTATGTGTTAATGAATGTTGTGATAATTCATGAATGTTACATTTTATTAATAGATAAATGAATGAATGAATTTTAGATGTTAACGGGGAATTTAGAGTGATGTTAATGAGACCAATACACCAAGAAGTACCAAATGATGAATGCTCAATTGTTGTAATGGCAAAGCATCTGAACCGTCCATTTCTAGAACTTGATTTTCTAGTCTTAATAATTTTTCTAGTCCTAATGATTTTTCTTATTTCTTTCCATTAGAGTCACTTCATATGCAAAGGTGATGAATATGCAGATTTGCCTAAGCAGTACTGGTAGTTGACTCAGCAAAAGATGTACTATTGTGAAAATAATCACAAGTCCATTTGCTGCTCGGTCGTTCCCAGTGGTTTTTGTTCAAATTTGCATGTTTTTCACCTATTCATATACCAAATGATGAATTCTCAATTATTTTCATGGCTGTTAGGAATGAATGCTGGATGTTGGTAGTCATTCTATAGCAGTTGTTGTTTCATTCATGACTATGATTGTCATTGATGTCAACACAGTGATCTTCTGGAGACTAGCAAAGAAGTAGACAGTGTTTTGATTAGCGCACATGGGATATTGTAGTTAGAGCTATGTGATGTTGAGGTTATATTCTTTGATATGTTATTTGTCTATGGTTAAGAGTGTAGCTATAAATTCATTTATTCATAGAAGTTATGAGCATTTTGGTGGAAGCAGTATTCAAGCAGTGTTCCTGAGTAGCAGTTTGTGGAAATTGGATGATATCTCCTAATCGGGATGGAATCTAGTTTTGTGAAGTTAAAGGGAAGGTTGAGACACATTGATAGTGACATGGTTCATAGTACAAACTTCTAGGTCACACGAGTGAAGAGTTATTATATCTAGAAGCTGACAGTTTTGTGTAATTTTGATGTAGCATGTGGAAACTTTTATTTTGTATTTGTGTGCCAACTCATTTGTAATTATTTGAGTGTGGTATAAAGGAAGGAATGTTTTTCTTTATTGAATGGAGTGGTAGTAATGTGAAAGAAGTATGAGCATGGTATGGTTGAATGCGAATGTAAGCATGAAGTGAAGAAAAGAGCTAATGAAGTTGTGAAAGAGAAATTGTGAAGGAAGACATGCGAAGTATAGAGATCTAGAATTGAGATCTGGTGTAGTAGTGAGTGTGGTTTGGCATAGTAAGGAGGTAAAATATTTCATATTATTATACTGAATAATATTAAGGTCATTTGGAGAGTGTGTTCAGTGATCTTACCCTAAAGCTATTTGGGCAGTAGGTCCTTCTGTCTTTCATAACTCCTAATAGGGATTCATATGTACTGAATGTATTTCATAAGACTCCTAACATAGTCCATCCTTTCACAAGGAATATTTATATTAGTGCATATTTTGTGGGCATCATTCCCACCAGGGTTTAATCTTTGATCAAGCGGTTCCCTAGTCAACATATCTTGTGTTATTGTGTCATTGTGTATGAATATTTTTCTGTGGTTCGTAATTACATTTCTTACATGGTTAAATGCCGTTGAAGTTGATAAAGGTTATAACTATCTGATAATTGATTCACCCCCCACCCCTCTCAGTTATCTTGGTGGACTTTACTTTCTAACAATTGGTATCAAAGTAGCAGGTCCTTGAAAGAAAATTTTAATAGCTTAAGGAGATCCATGGTGAATTTCAGGAAAGAAAGCCCTAAGTTTGATGGAGTAAATTTTGACAACTAGAAAGAGAAGATGAAGACACATCTACTGTGTTTAGGACCAGGTTATTGGTTGATTGAAAAGAATGAGAAGACTATCATTGGAGAAGATAATCTTGAGACAAGATCTAAAGATGATCTAGATCTATTCATGTGTAACATACTTGCAAGAGAAGCACTTTTGATATAATTTTCAGAGAATGAATACAGTTAGGTAAAATGTTTAACAAAATCCCATGAAAATTGGAAAGCTTTACACTCTACTTTTGAAGGTGATGAACATGCAAAGAGAGCTAGATTACATAATTGGATATGTGCATTTGAAGATATAAGAATGATGGAGGATGAATCTATTAGAAGCTATATTGGTAGAATGTCAGAAATTGTTATAGGAATAAAAGCTTGTGGAGGAACAAAGACATAGAATGAAGTGATATAGAAAATTCTGAGGACATTGAATCCTGTATTTAAGTAGACAACACAAATGATTGAACAAGTTATACCTTGTACTACAAAATTTACAAGAGAGACTCTTCTTGGAAGATTGGAAGCAGTAGAAATGAACCTGAGGATATTAGGAGACTTACCTAGAATGGAGACAACATTCAGTGCTCTTAGCATTTGTCCTAATTTGTCAAGAAGTACCAGTGTGAGTGGAGATTATGCCAGTAGCAATAGATCTAGAAATGAAAAAGATAAGAAGATTGAAGAAGGTATTGCCTTGCTTGTGAAAAGAGAACCAGATGGTAAGAAAATTTTTAAATGTTGGACTTGTCAAGAACATGGTCATTTTGCATCTATGTGTCCTAAGAGAGTTAAGAAGTACAAAAATAATTTCAAGCCTAGAAGATCTAAGGAATGTTATTATGATAATGATGAAGATCTTGAAGCTAGTATGGAAAGAACTTTGAGTGAAAGTGATACTGAGATTAATGATGAAATAGGATTTGTAGAAATTAAAGAAGAGAATTCTGAATCTGATGTTAAGGAAGAAAAAGCATTAGTTTCCCAAGTTGAAAAGAAAGCTGATTGGATTATAGATAGTGGTTGTTCATATCATATGACTAGTGACATGAAGAAGTTCATAAAGTTTAACAATTATGATGGAGGAATTGTTAGAGTTGGTAACAATGCACCTTGTTTGATTAAAGATATAGGATCTATTACTCTTGATGGAAAGACTAATACTGATGATGTTTACTTTGTTGATGGATTGAAACATAATCTTTTGAGTGTTGGACAGTTAGTGGATAAGGGATATCAAGTTTGGTTTACTGAGAAAACTTGTGTGATAAAGGATAAAGATGGAAATCTGATTGGAACTAGATCTAGAACTAGAGGTAATGTATTTCAGTTGAATCCTACTGAGATGACATGTTTGATTACTAAAATTGATGATAGTTGGTTATGGCATAGAAGGTTTTGTCATATAAACTTTGATAACATTGTGAAAGTGAGTACTACACTTGCAGTAAGAGATTTCCCTAAAATTATGAAGCCTACTAACATGATTTGCAAAGAATGTGTGATGGCTAAGCAAAAGAGAAGTTCATTTCCTAGTAAGAAGTTCACATCAGTAGAGAAGTTGGAGATTGTTCATACAGACTTGAACGGTCCTACCAGGACTAGAGGATTCTATGGAGAAAGGTATTTTATGATTCTTGTTGATGATTTTACAAGAATGATGTGGATTGCATTTCTAAAAGAAAAATTTGAAGCATTTGATAAGTTTAAGATCATTAAGAATAAAGTTGAGAATGAATCTGGAATGAAGATTAAATGTTTTAGATCTGATAGAGGTGGAGAATTTACTTCTAGAGATTTTAACACTTTTTGTGAAGTGAATGGTATTAAGAGACAATTTTCAGCCCCTAGAACACCTGAACAAAATGGTATTGCAGAAAGAAGAAACAGGTCAGTGAATGAAGCAACAAGAGCTATGTTATTTGAGAATGATTTGGTGAAGACATTTTAGAGAGAAGTAGTGAATACAGTAGTAAGAATGTTCTTGGCCTATGCATCTTTTAAGAAATTCAAAGTGTATCAGATGGATGTGAAGTCAACATTTCTGAATGGAGAATTGGAAGAAGAAGTCTACATTGAGCAGCCTGAAGGTTTTCCTTTGACTCAAGAAGGAGATATGGTATGTAAACTGAAAAAGCATTATATGGACTAAAGCAAGCACCTAGAACTTGGTATGCTAGACTAGATAAGTATTTGTTGAAATTGGGATTTACTAAAGGAATAACTGATAACAATCCATACATAAAAGAAATTGAAAATGGTTTGTTGATTATATTTATTTTTGTTGATGACATTATCTTTGGAGGAGAAGATGAAGCTAGTGACAAATTTGCTGATGAAATGAAGACTGAATTTGAAATGAGTATGATTGGTGAGATGAAATACTTTTTGGGATTACAGATAACACAAAATAGTGATGGTATCTTTGTATGTCAAACAAAGTACCTGAATGATTTGCTGAAAAGATTTGGAATGGAGAACTGTAAACCAGCTGGAACACCTAAGGTTATAGGACATAAACTATCTAGCAAAGATGAAACACTGATAGTTGAGCAGAACAAATATAGATCCATGATTGGAGGATTGCAGTACTTAACAGATACTAGACCAGATATACAACATTCAGTTGGAATGGTAGCAAGATTTCAAGCTGAACCTAGAGAGTCGCATTATGCAGCAGTAAAGAGGATACTGAGATATTTAAGAGGTACAATGGACTATGGATTGTGGTATGAAAAATATGATGATTTTAACCTATGTGCATATACAGATGCTGATTGGAGAGGTAGTGTTGATGACAAGAAAAGCACCAGTGCTAGAGCCTTTTTTCTCAGAGGAAGATTAGTTTCTTGGCTAAGAAAGAAGTAGAATTGTATTTCATAGAGTACAGCAGAAGTAGAGTATGTAGCAGTAGCAAACAATTGTAACCAGATAATTTAGATGAAGCAGATGCTGAAGGATATTGGAATTAGGTTTGTTGAGCCTGTTGTCATACATTGCAACAACACTAGTACAGTTAGTATGTCTAAGAATCCTATTTTACATTCTAAGACTAAGCATATAGAGATCAAGTATCATGTTGTAAGAGAAAAAGTTGTTGAAAAAGAAGTTAGACTGGAGTACATAAGCACAAAGGAAAAGATAGAAGACATATTTACAAAGCCTTTGCCTAAGGATACATTTGAGTATCTAAGAGGCATGCTTGGGGTTGTGTCCCAGCCTACTTTTGAGTAATGATGTAGTTGGTTGCATCCGTCCAGTGGTATATGAGCCCTATCTTTCTTTTGGATTGGATGTTGGTACTTCCTCTATGTGGGAGTATGTGAGCTGAGTCATGAGGACTCTTGTGAATGTATTTTTTGAACAGTGTCTATTGACATTGAGTTGTTGTTGAAATAGTGATGAAATTTCTATCATTGATGTCAATGAGGGAGAACTGTACATGAAAAACTACTTGTACCATCTGTTGGAGAGAACTGAACTGGATAACGAAGCAAGATTTGAAATGTTTGTCAGAGCAGTAGTGTTGCAGTATTGGATTTTTGGAACATTGGATGTTTTTCATCTATGTTACCATCAATGCCAATGGGGGAGATTGTTAGGAATAAATCCTAGATGTTGGCAGTCATTCTGTAGTAGTTGTTGTTGCATTCATGACTATGATTGTCATTGATGTCAACACAGTGATCTTTTGGAGACTAGCAGAGAAGCAGACAATGTTTTGATTAGCGCACATGAGATATTGTAGTTGGAGCTATGTGATGTTGAGGTTATATTCTTTGATATTTTATTTTTCTATGATTAAGAGCATAGACATAAATTCATTTATTCATAGAAGTTATGAGCATTTTGGTGGAAGCAGTATTCAGGCAGTGTTCCTGAGTAGCGGTTTGTGGAAATCGGATGATATCTCCTAATCGGGATGGAATCTAGTTTTGTGCAGTTAAAGGGAAGGTTGAAACACATTGGTAGTGATGTGGTTCATAGCACAAACTTTGAGGTCACATGAGTGAAGAGTTATTATATCTGGAAGCTGACAGTTTTGTGTAATTTTGATGTAGCATGTGGAAACTTTTATTTTGTATTTGTGTGCCGACTCATTTGTAATTATTTGAGTGTGGTATAAAGGAAGGAATTTTTTTTTATTGAATGGATTGGTAGTAATGTGAAATAAGTATGAGCATGGTATGGTTGAATGCGAATGTAAGCATGAAGTGAAGAAAAGAGCTAATGAAGTTGTGAAAATGAAATTGTGAAGGAAGATATGCGAAGTACAGAGATCTAGAATTGAGATCTGGTGTAGCAATGAGTGCAGTTTGGCACAGTAAGGAGGTGAAATATTTCATATTATTATACTGAATAATATTAAGGTCATTTGGATAGTGTGTTCAGTGATCTTACCCTGAAGCTGTTTGGGCAGTGGGTCCTTCTGTCTTCCATAACTCCTAACAGGGTTAGAATCTTTTAACAGGGATTCAAAATCTCCTAACAGGGATTCATATGTATTGAATGTATTTCATAAGACTCGTAACAAATTCCATCCTTTCACAAGGAATATTTATATTATTGCATCTTTTGTGGGCATCATTCCCACCGGGGTTTACTCTTTGATCAAGAGGTTCCCTAGTCAACATATCTTGTGTTATTGTGTCATTATTTATGAATATCTTTCTATGGTTGGTAATTACATTGCTTACATGGTTAAATGTTGTTGAAGTTGATAAAGGTTATAATTATCTAATAACTGATTCACCCCCCCCCCCCTCTCAAGTATCATGGTGGACTTTACTTTCTAACAATGGAAAAGCATTAGAACCGGCCATTTCTAGAACTTTATTTTCTATTGTCTTAACATTATTTTTCTATATAGTCCTAATGATTTTTCTATAGTCTTAATTATTTTTCTATCATCCTAATGTTTTTTGCTCTTGATAAATTCGACCATGAATTTGATTTTTTGTTCATTGTTTTATTTTAGCTTGATATTTCATTCATTTTTCATATACATAAAGAATACACATACTGATAAAAAAATGAGCTATTTGATTGTTCATTGTTCATGATTGTAAATGGTCAATATTTCTGATGGTACTCCTTGGTGTATTCCATTTAAAAATAATCATGTTTCTATGACTATGATAAATGTCCCTTTGTGTTGAGAAAATTAGAGTTGACAAAATGGTTTTTCAATGTCTATATCTACAGGTTGCAAACAAAAGTTCAATAATGGTTTTAGATGTTAAATATGACAATCTCTTGGTTTTAGGAAATGTAGAAGGAGGCACCTAGTTCAATATGCAATCTCAATTCATATGCATAGGATATTAGGTGGAGTTGAAAGATGCAACAGGTTTGCATTTTTGATAAAGGTCTTTAATTAGGTATTTTAAAGTTATTTTAAGTAATTAGGTCTTGCATTAAACAAGTTTTCCTCTACAATAATATAGGGAAATAGAAAAAAAGAAAATGTCAAAAAAGAATTGATTCTCATTTATGCAACTTATTTGATAATGACTGATGTTTATGTGTCAATGTTTTAATCTCATGTGTTAATGAATTTTATGATGTCTTAATGAATGCTAATGAGTCTTATGAATGCTAATGAATGTGTGTTAATGAATGCTAATTAATCTTATGTGTTAATGAATGTTGTGATAATTCATGAATGTTACATTTTATTAATAGATGAATGAATTTTAGATGTTAACGAGGAATTTAGAGTGATGTTAATGAGATCACTACACCAAGAAGTACCAAATGATGGATGTTCAGTTGTTGTAATGACAAAGCATCACAACAGTCCATTTCTAGAACTTGATTGTCTAGTCTTAATGATTTTTCTATAGTCCTAATGATTTTTCTCATTTCTTTCCATTAGAGTCAGTTCATATGCACAAGTGATGAATATACATATTTACCTAAGCAGTACTGGAAGATGACCCAACAACACATGTACTATTGTGAAAATCATCACAAGTCCATTTGCTGTTGGGTCATTCCCAGTGGTTTTTGGTCAAATCTACATATTTTTCACCCGTTCATATACCAAATGATGAATTCTCAATTTTTGTCATGGCAAAGCATTAGAACCATCCATTTATAGAACTTGATTTTCTATAGTTTTAATGATTTTTCTATAGTCCTAATTATTTTTCTATAGTCTTAATGATTTTTCTATCATCCTAATTTTTGTTTCTCTTTATAAATTAGGCCTTGAATTTGAATTTGTGTTCAGTGTTTTATTTTAGCTTAATATTTCATTCATTTTTCATATACATAGAGACTGCACATGCTGATAAAAAAATGAGCTATTTGAATGTTCACTGTTCATGATTGTAAATGGTCAATATTTCTGATGGTACTCCTTGGTGTATTCCATTTAAAAATAATCATGTTTCTATGACTATGATAAATGTCCCTTTGTGTTGAGAAATTAGAGCTATAGACCATCGCAAAAATTATAATTTTGACCTATTAAAAAAATGTAAATGTGGAGAGTCTTCTCAGCTCCACCTATTATCCATGGCATATTCTACATAGATGCACGTGCATTATCGATTCAGAGTGCAAAAATATTATTTTAGATGTGAGGGAGAGAAGCCAAACACATAAACACGACAACTGAAAAACATAAATGTAGATATCACAATAGCTGAAAAACATAAATATAGATATCAGAGTCACAATTGTTTGGAGACAACATAATTTCAAGTGGTATACCCACATGATGCAACACAACCACTACTCTTGTGCTTCTAAGTTGACACTACGGGATCCAAAAACCATAGATAAGGAATAAATTTAGAGAGCAGAGGAGGGCCGTAATGACCAAAATAATATAGGGTCCCTGTATTATTTTGGTCATTATAGCCCTCCTCTTCTCTCTAAATTTATTCCTTATCTATGGTTTTTGGATCCCACAGTGTCAACTTAGAACCGCAGGAGTAGTGATTGTGTTGTATCATCTGGGTATACCACTCTATTATGTTGTGTCTCCAAATAATTGTGACCACGATGACTACATTTATGTTTCTTAGTTGTTGTGTCCCAAGACCCCTTATGACCCTTTATGACCCTTTACGATCCCCAAAAATACATCTTAGAGGTCTTAAAGTGTCGTAAAGGGTCATAAGAGGGGCCAAATGAGCCTCCACCTTCACATGGTTGGACTTGTTAAGTAGAGAATGTTAAACTATTCTTGAAACAAAGAGAAGCTCAATAATTTAAGGTCTCACTCCACATATGAAATATATATATATTTTAAGAATAAAATAAACCATCATAATTGTGACAACCATTAGAGAACGACTGACGCCAAAGAAATACATGTGATATCCAAATGTTGGACATAACTGATAGCTGAACGTCGCACGTACAACATATCCATCACATACCTATCATAATTGTGACACTCATAATGTGTAACGACGATAGGTTGAATATCCTTGCCAGTGCATATTGCGATGGTCTATAGCGTCGCAATTGTGATGGTATTCAGAGAATGTTTGATGACAAAGCACTAATTATGACATCTAGATATCAAAAATATCTGAAAACTAGGCATCGCATAGCCATTGTGACACCCATACTACGTAACAACAATAAGTTAACCATCATAGTCGGTGCATATTGCGATGGTCAATACTGTTGCAATAACGATGAACATCCCAGCCGTTAGTGATGCTAACACCAAAACTACAACACCAGTTTGTGTCACTTGATCGATGGGGTTGTGTTATAATTGCGACACATAGCCATCACAATTATGACTCAAATGTACTAGTGTTAGGATTTATTTCTCTCTTTTAACTGACTTGTGGCTGAAGTGGTATAAAAGCATGGGTTTGGGTATTTGTTTAGGGAGACAAAATTTCCTGGATAGTATCTAGATCCTACGAGATCTTGAAGATCAAATTATTTGTCTAATAATTGTAATAGCAGAGCTAGTGGTTTGTATGCTTAGAGACAAGGAGATTGATTGGTGGATTGTGAACTAAAGTTTAGATCTGCCTTAGTGTTCTACCAATTGCTGTTGTGTTATAGAGATGGACTAGCTAGAGGATAGTTGAACTCTAATGTATTTTGTCATAAATGAGAAGGCCTTATAGTGTGACATGTTACTTGTGAGCTTGGTTACTAATGAATAAAGATGGTTTTTGATTTTCATATCTATGTTGTGTTGGTGTTTGGCTTCAAGGTTGGAGTGTCACTAATTGGATCCACCATCCTTGACTACGTCATTTCTAGATGATTCCATAATCCTAATTAGGTTAAATATCTATGATATAAGAATTGTTAGGATGTCAGTTGTATAGTATGACACATGAGATGTAGCCACCTACATGAGATATCTAAAGATCAAACAGGGTTGTGCTATTAATGTTTTGATAGAGCATTCAAGGATTGTATTTAGAAGCACACCAAAGGCTACCAAGTAGTATACAGAGAAGATATCTATTACATCAAGGTGATATCAGTTAAGTACTAAGAAGATCTAAAATTCAACAAATTAAGTTGCTACATCCAAAAAAATTTACTGTTACTTTCTAACAACCATGGTAGACTAAATCTCTTAACAAAGTAGACCTAAAAAGTCTTTTGTAAATCTCTTAACTGAGTGCACACTTAACAATGTTTCTTAAATACTCTCACCTTGTAGATCTTAACAAGTCTTAATTGTTACTCCTAATAGGATAAGATCATCAGAAGTGATCAACATTGTAAGCCTTAACCAACAAAATTTATTATTGTAGTAGTGAAGCTTTGTGGATGTCATCCCTACCACATTTTTTACCTTCTAACAAAGGTTTCTCTGATACCAAAATACATGTGTCAAGTGTATGAAGCTTCATGAATGTTTATATGTTATATTAGAATGGATTTCTTGTTTCAGTTATGTTAAGAATGAATATAAATTATAAAATGACAGTAAGTTAATGACTTACACTATTTTAAGGATAAAGAACAAAAAAAATTTAGAGTTATTGATTCACCCCTTCCCTCTCAATAATTAACCTTTCCATAATACCAACAATTAGTATCTCAATTAAGCATACCTCTAACATCTTGACCCATACTTCTAACAAGATGAAAGAGGGATCTGTTGATCTTGGTATTTATATGCCACCAACAGAAGATAACCCAATTCCATCTAGCTTTGACATGACTTTGGATTTAGATTTGGCTAACTTTTATAGTGAGGTGTAAATTCTAAAGGTTAGAGTAAGTGAGGTACATAGAAAATTAGGAATCATTTCAAGGTTTGATCTTTGAGTGATGTACAACTCTGCAACCTCCCTCTTCCCACAATAAAGAAAGATGCTAGGTGAAGATGAAAAAGATGAAGAAAATTTCAAGGACTTATTTAAATCCCTCACTGATGATTGGTACCATGTGATGCATTAATTATATTGTGATATAAAATCTTCTTATAAGGATTAATGGAGATCTGACCCCATACCCCTTTATGGATTTTCTATATATTTACTATTAGCTTAAGTGACTTTTTGAACTCTAGCTGGTTTTTCTACGGACTTGATTATATTAGTAGGAGTTTGTTTAGGATTTTAGTGTATTTTTTATGACTAGTAATAATTTGTATTTTTGCAATAAATATTGTGGTTATAGACTTATACACTATAGCTTAGGTTCATCAACTTTATTATCTCTATTCTAGGCTTCTTTTGATGTTTATTCACTATTAGTTTATTTTTTGGTATGCCCAAGTGGGTAGTGGTCCTGTAAGGGTCAACACCCTAGTTATTTTTCTACTAATTAATATAAAAAAATATAGGGCTCCACATTAACAATTAAATAAAAAGTCTTCATGACCCAATAATATATCAAAATATAATAATAACCACACAAATTAAAATAAGAACTCAATAAAACCATGAGAACATCAATTGCATGAATATACTAAACAACATAAAAAAATTAACCCATACAAAACAACATAATACCTAATTAGAGAGAGAAATAAAAAGTATCACATGTTTTGTGATGTATTTGTGAGAGGAATGGAAATATTATGAGATCGAGTATTTATGCTTTGAGATGAGAAGTTGTGAAGGTGTGCCTATATGGGTTGGGATGTTAGAATAATGTAGAGGATGTTGCAATATATTAGTTGAACTAATTTGGCATAGAAGATGTTTTTTCAATTCATTTTTTTTGTCACAAAATATTTCTGTAATACAAGATAGTGAGTCCTTTGTAAGAGTAGCGAGCTCCATTTTGTATTCACCCTTAACAAGATTATAGACTCTTAATAGGGTTTTTCCTCTAATAAGGACTTGTAGTAATGTAATATTCTTCTCCTAATAGGGAAATGTCTCCTAACGGGGACACAATATTTTGAGTGAATCATTTTTGGGTATCATCCCCACCGGAGTTTTCCCTTAGCGAGGGTTTCTTTGAGAATAAATGATTATGTTATGAGTTGTTTAATTTATGTGTGTATTCTTATTTCAGTTATTGAATGGTTAAGTTTGAATTGGCTTAAAAGGAATAAAAGTACTCAAATATTGATTCACCCCCCTCTCAGTATTTATTGATCCTAAAAATTCGTATCAGAGTGCAAAGCCCTTAAAGATAGTCTAACAAATTAAGGGAGATCCAGATGGATTCAAGTAATTTGAAAGAAAAGTTTGAGGAAGAAGTAGAAGACCTAGATAAGGATAATAATGAAAATTCTAAATTAAAAACTAAGATCAAAAAAGCTAAAGACTATATCAAAATAATCAAAGAGAAGATTGACATTCTAAACAACAAAAGGAAAGAACTTGTTGAGAAGATGAGGGAACCTAAGAATGATTCATCTAATCTGATCAGAGAACTCAAATAGGAAAAGGATACAATATCATCATTAAAGAAGAGCCTATGGACGCAAAGAAATATATAGAAAACCTTCATGTGAATAGTAACAAGTCAAGAGTTGGCTTCAATAAAGCTGAATGTTCAAAATATCAGGAAAATAGATCTAAAGGTAGGACATATGAGACACCCAATCAACACAAAGGACATAATCAAATAGAGAAGATCAAACCTTTCAAAGGAAGATGCTTTGGATGCAACAATTTTGGTCACATGAAGAAGGATTGTAAAGGGAAGAATGATTACAAACCTTTTTCTAGTTATTGCTTTAATTGTTGGGCATATGAACATAGAAGAAATAAGTGTAGAAAAAATAGATGAAAGGTGGAAGAATCAATGTTATGTTAGACAAACTATTGCATTCAATAGGATCATTTTCTAAAAATATAATAATCTTGGACACATTGAAAGGAATTACAAATTACAAGTTAGACAAGATAGGATTCATCCTAAAAGACCACATGTTACTTGTTTCAAGTGCAACAATAAGGGACATATAGACAAGTACTACAAAAATAATGGACCAATTGGAAATAAAAGACCACCTATAGCAATAAAATAGAACACTGATACTGGCAAGAGCTTAGTGGAGTATAAGGCTAAGTTTGATTGCATTTTTAGAAAAGAAGGAAGCAAAGATAATAGAAAAGTATGGAAGGAAAAGAACTAGAGTGATTCTAATGGTAATGGAGAGATAGTGGATATCACAATATCTTCTCTTAATGTTAATGCCTCTATTTCAACCTAAATGGCCAAGCATGGCCTTAGGGGAATCTTTGGAAAAAAATAACAATATTGTATCCACCCCTAAGTAATTGTAGAATAAGATGATGCAATATAATGGGAAGATAATATAATAAGGTCAAAGTCTCTATTCAAGATCACATGAATATAGGAATTATATTGCATGCTCTCTAGAAAATGGATGATTGGATCATAACAAACTCATTGGGAAATGTGTGAATTTGAAACATTGTAAAGTATAAGTTCATTTTTCTCAAATATTTTGACCACCATTCAAATAGAACTAAGGTAGATTAGAAGAGAAAGAAAATGAGCTAAATAATTTCTATGATCACTGAGTGCACATATCCCATTTCATTGAGTAAAAACTATTTTTATATTCTACGAAGCTTTGTTTACTATAGATACACCAATTGTTTTTGAAGTTAGTAAGAGGCCAAGATAAAAAGTCAAGAAACACCCTTACAAGTCCATAGAGGATGATCTTGAAGGTGCATTTTCACAAATGCCATATGATGTGCTTCACGTGGAAGAAATTAGGGTATACATTTAGTGCAAATATGAAACAATAGGAGACTTAGAAATCATTAAGGAAAATAAATACATGATTAAGGATGATGAAAATTGAAAAGATGAGTTCTCTCATTTACAAAATGATAACATCATGAGAATGGAGGAACTCTATGAGTTCGATGAAGGAGAATGTATTAAGTTTGTTCTTAGAAGAGTTTGTGATTAGTTTTTATGGATAGGAGAGAAGCCTATAAAGATTTTAAATGATTTGATTCATGATGTGACTGGATTAGACAATACTAGCATCATCCTTGTTGTGGAGAAAAATATAAAGAAACAAGTTGAAACCCTAACACATGCTCTAAATGGGACAAGAGGGAAATGAATATTTCCAACATCTTTTAGCAAGATGTAAGGTTGATTTCAATGATTCTATGATACAAACTTCATTATAGTAGTTAACCTAATTCTATTTTTGTGGGCATTATAATGATAGAATACAAGATGGAAAAGGAGAAGGCAAAATAGAACTTGTGCGAAGTATTAAGATTGAAATTCCTGGAGTATGTTAAGAAGATTAAGGGAGACAAATCAATGGAATTCAGGTTTGGATCTTTGCTGATACATATCTACATTCACATGGTTTGTAAGTTTCCTAGAATACTCTCTAGGGCATGGAGAGATAATCATCTAATAGTTGCACAAATTAGAAAGCATTACAAAATGTAGGATTACAAATGGGTAGATGGAGAGCTCTTTGGGATGTTTAAGGTTTTCTAAAGAGAAATGAAGGAAATGAAGAGGATTCATGAGAAATGGTAGAAAAGTATAAAGATACAATCTATTTCATGGTTGAAACTAATTGTGTATGTATTGAGGTAGTGGAACCTAGGAAGAAGTAGAGTTTCCCCATGGGTTATGAGGTAAGTGTAGAGATTCTTACTATGAAAGTAGAACATGTTCTTTCCTCTATGATTGACCCTGCTAAAGAAAGATGGGGCACTTATGAATTAAAATATACTAAGACCTAACATGAACAATCAAGGGTAGTAAGAAAGAGAAATGTTGAAAAAATAGTTGACAAACTTGTAGAAAAGGAATGCATAAGCCAAGAGGAAATAAACAAGGTAAGAAAGAAGATAGCAGAAGGATCTTTTGGGTTGGCAAGAATGGCTCTTGTAGACTTTCCACCTCTTAAAGATATAATAATTATTGATTCTCCTCCTATTGTGGTTGCAGTACTTGATACCACCCCTACACCACCTAAGAGGTCATCACAAAGAATAGGCATGATAGAAATAGTGAAGGAAAAAAAGATTCTTGTGAGAAGGACAAGGTCCTCTGAGAAAAACTCACCTTTTAAAAGGCATAGGACTAGTGCAGAGAAGAAAGAAGAAGAAAAGAAGGAAGAAAAGAATATTGAGGAGAAAAAAATAGAGGAGAAAACACAAGACAAACCAATTGAGAGACAATTATAGAAACCAGATATAAAAATGTTGGCAAAAATGATAGTTGATCAAGGAAAGCTAAATCAATTACCCAAATAATATGAAATGTATAATGAAAATGAAAAAGTTTTGATTGAATATATTATGAACAATCATATGTTAATATTTAAAAAGAATCTACTTGAAATTGAAGGTACCATTCCCAAGGAATTGTATGAGAAATAGAAGTAAGGAAGCAACTAGCACTTGAAGAAGAGGAAGACATAAGAATAAAAGATATAGAAGATATGCTACCTATTGTATCATTTGATGAGCATAACAAAATAATAAAATCCATAAAGCCTCTGTTAAGAGTAGAAAAAGCATTGATAAGGATTATGGGGAGAAAGTATGATGAAATGATAGAAGAAATTCACAAGGGCATTGATAAGGTATTGATGGAAGCTGAGCTAGAAAAATCTTCACCTCCTAAACCTAATGCTACTAAGCCCAAACCTATTCTAATAGGATATTCTTCCAAATCTGTAGAAGTACACATTGAATCATCTAAGGATGAAGATGATAATAATCAATTCTATAGTACTGTTAAGAAACCAGACTTCTTTGTTGTTGGTGTTTCTATGTCTTTGGACACCTCACAACATATTGGTACCCCTTTTCAAGGGAATGTGGACATTGCTACTAATGTATATTACAATAACAAACATAGTACAATCAATACTGTTATATAACTAAGAGCGAGAGTGTCTTAGTTAAGTCTAGTTGTCCTACAGTCCCAAATACTCCCAGATGTATATAACAAAACTTTCAAATCAATTAATCACCTTGGTAAAATATCAACTGTGCCTTTCTCTTCATATACCAATTACTAGTAAATTAAATACTATATTTACCAATCAATCTAGTTAAAATAATGTGTAAAGTAAAATAAAAATTCAACACATCTATATAGATATAACACATAGATTTTTAACATGGAAACCCTGTTAGGGGAAAAACCATTTGGGACCGGTAACTAAAATAATTCAATCTTCTTAAGTGAGCTTGGTTAGGAGCCAACCCTATCAAAGGTTATAAAACACACTATGAGGTGTGACCTTGTTAGAGGATTTATCACTAACAGTTATCACTTGACCAAACATTCACTATGGGGTCAATAAAAAAATAGTAATCATTCATTGAATGTCATATTGAAATATAAAGACTATTAAGTCCCACTTGGTTAAGAGATTTATCTATAACAATGGTTAAACTGATACAATAATGATCTAGTTCAAATAAAACTTGATTTGTAGATTTTCAAATCTATGTTAAGCTCAAAAATACCTCTAATAAAAAATCAATTCAATATCTTTGCTTCCTGCAACTCTCTTATGCTCGGTAATTGCTTTCTCTATTGCTTAGTGTTGTTTGCATATTTTCTCAGTTTCATCTTCAACCAATTTGATCAGCGTTCGATGAAATCAATCTCTTCACATGAATTCTCCTGTAATAGACTCAATAATGAATCTCATGTCTCTTTATATAGACATCATAAACTATTTCAATTCCATCCATATATTTTTCCTCTTAATTGTCAACATTGATTTTTCCTCTTTAACCTTCCTCGGTAGTTGTGTCAATAACATGTTTCATTCTCCTTCATTCGATTATCCTTGAATTTTTTCAGTCATTTGATCATCATAAAAAATATTATCATTTACATCAGAATCATAAGTAATTGTCCATAACATCATCTTTAGTTGACAGTCATAAGTTCCATTTATTTCTTTCACTCAGTCAATACCAAAATGCGTCAGTGATAACTATCTCCGTTAACACTATTTTAGGTATACACTACCCTTTCTCAGTGTATATAGAATTCTTCATTTACCGACCACATAAACTTGTTCATTCTTGATCTTTAATTCATAATAGATTCATGTAATAAAATCAAATACCTAACATAATGCCATAGACTCATATATAAGTTACCCAATGAATACTATACCCATATCTTTCAAGCATCGATCTTATCTTCATGTAGATATCTCATTCCTTTATCAATTTTCCTTCTTAAGATATTTGTAACTATCATGATAAGTATAGTCAAAACTAGTTGACATAAATGATAATACATTAACTAATTTAATGTCTTACATACACTTTAGTAGCTTGGTGATCATCAATCACTATCTTTCAAATATCTATTCCATTGTCAAAATTTCCCTTAAGATATTTAATCAATTGTAGTTTATCAATATCTCCCTTTGGCATTGATGGAAACACAATATGAAATATGCCATAGAATACCAAACATATATTCTAGAACTCTGTCTACAAATGTTGTAACTTAGTAATCTCTCCCTAGCTTGTACGTTTAATATGTTTAATCACTACACAAAATCAATACTCCTCATGCATATTTGATCTTCTCTCCCTATGTTGATATTCTCTCTCCCTTTAGATAAATATTTCATTGATTCTTCTATCCTTTTGATAGAAATGCCAAAAAGAAAATAAATATCTCTTTAATAGCCAAAATGTTATCTCTAGTGTTCGGTTCAGATCAAGTACCTTTCATATACTGATAAACAGTTTCAGTTTGTCTTTTATCTTTCAGTTTTCACAACCTCAGGAAACCTAGTGTGAACATCATGCATCAACATCATTTGATATTCTAATAAAGTATACATTGATGCAATCTCCTAATCACCTTAGTGACCAATAGACAGGTGATGGACCCTTAGTCTAGTCCTCAAGTAATCAAATGTGTTCTTTGGTAAGGGTTTAGTAAATATATCAGCAAGTTTCTCTTATGATTTTGCATACTCCCATTTCACTTGCTTTTCTTGTACTTGTTCCCTCAAGTAGTGATACTTTATAGATATATGCTTTGTCTTTGCATGCATCACTCTATTCTTAGAAATATTTAGTGCACTAGTGTTACCACAATATATTATCACTGGGTCAGTGATCTCTTCATTCATACCTTCCAAAAGTATTTTTATCCATCCAGTGTTCAAATAATTAACAACAACAACAACATATTCTTCTTATGTAGTGGATTGATAAATGCATCTGTGTTTCTTATTTATCCAAGTAACTAGTCTTTCTCCCAAAAATAATGCTCCACTAGTAGTGCTCTTTCTATCATCAATGTTTCCAACCCAATCCGCATCTGTGTAAACTTTCAATTCAAAATTGCTTTCTTTCTTGTACCACAATCCATAGTTTTCATTGTTCTTCAAGTATCTCAAAATTATTTTTATAGAAGTCATATGTGATTCATTAGGATTATCAAATAGTCTTGCTACAATTCCAACTACATGTGCAATATCTGGTCTACTATGCACAACATACATCAATTTACAAATCATTGATTTGTATAATGTCTGATTTACCTTAGTTGATTGATCATCCTTTGTCAATTTGCATCCAATGACCATAGGTGTACCGACTGGTTTTGAATCCTCTATACTGAATGTCTTCAATACTTCTTTTATGTACTTTGATTGAGTAATGTATATGCCTTCATTTTGTTGAAAAATTTGCAAGCCAAGAAAAAATTTAATCTCTCCAAACATTGACATTTCAAATTCTTTTATTATTTCATCAACAAATGATTTGCATAGGTTATCATGTTCTCCAAATATGATATCATCTACAAAAATTTCACCAATAAGAATCTTGTCATTGGTTTCACCTTTCAAATAAAAATTGTTGTTTTCACTTGTTCTAACAAATCCAATATCGATAAGATAGGAATGGAGTCTTTCATACCATGCTATTAGTTCTTGTTTCAGTCCATATAGTGCTTTGTCAACTTATATACTACGTTCTTCTGATTAGGATCAACATAACCTTCAAGCTTCTCAGTGTATACCTCTTCTTCAAGTATTCCATTCAAAAATGTAAATTTAACATCCATCTGATAAACTTTAAATACTTTGTAAGAAGCATAAGTAAGGAATATTCTAACTCCTTCAAGTCTAGCAATTGGTGCAAAAGTCTCACCATAGTCAATACCTTCTTCTTGTGCATACCCTTTGCATACAAGTCTTTCTTTATTCCTAGTGACATCTCCATTTTCATTTAATTTGTTTCTGAATATCCATTTGGTTCCAATTACATTATTGTTTTTTGGTCTCAGTATCAATATCCATGTTTTGTTTTTATTTATATGCTCAATTTCTTCATACATGGCCTCAATCCATTCATTAATTTCAAGTACATCTCTAACAGTTTTAGGTTCAAATTCACAAACTAAGCATGTGTTACATTTCTCAACTTACTTTGTGTCATCATGCCAGCTTTCTTATCTCAAATAATTTGATTATGTTGATGATGTTTCCTTACGTATGTTGCAAGTACAAGTTCAGTTCTTTGTTATTCATTATGTTATCCACTTGGTGTATGATCATGATATTCATCGATAATAGTTTACTAATTTTCGGTTTGCATAGACTGATGCTTGGTAGAATTACCCTGATGCTCAGTAATGACAGGCTATTTCTTGGGTAGAGTGTCTAGTTTCTCAATGTAAGAAAATCTATCATAGTCTTTTGGTTCCTTTTTTCTATCTTCATCATTCTTCTCAGAAAATTCATCAACTCTCACATTTTCACTTTCAATCATCTTGTTAGTAGCCTTATTCAAATATTTGTAAGATTTTCTCTTAGTAGAATATCCTAAGAATATTCCTTCATCACCTTTTGAATCAAATTTTCCATTTCTATCATCTTTCAGAATGTAACATATGCTTATGAAATAACTTACATTAGGTATGTAACCATACCATAATTCATAAGGTTTCTTGTTTGAATATTTCTTCAATTGAACTCAGTTCAATGTGTATACAATAGTACTAACAACTTCTCTCCAGTATATCTATGCCATATCCTTTTCAATCATTAGTTTTCTCGCACAATCCACAATAGATCTATTTCTCCTTTCAGCAATCTCATTCTGTTGGGGTGTCCTCGGTGTAGAAACCCATCTCTTAATTTCATACTCATTATAAAAATTAGTGAGCTCATGAGAAATAAATTCAACACATCTATCTGATCTCAAACATTTTAGTTCTTTACCACATTCTTTTTCCACTTTTTCTTTAAACCATTTAAACATCTTAAAAGCTTCAGCTATTTGTTTCAAGAACATGGCAGTCATCATTTTAGAAAAATCATCAACAAATAAGCTAAAATATTTGTCTCCATAATAACTCTAAATTCTCATAGGACCACACAAGTCAGTATGCACTAACTCCAATATAGCATTAGATGAATAGCTTTCTCTCTTAAAACTAGATTTTGACATTTTTTCCATTTGACATTATTTTTACATGACATGGTCAAGTTTTAATAAGCTCAGTAAGCCTCTAACTTTCCTTTTCTTACTGATCATAACCATGTTGTCAAAATTCACATGACATAACCTTTTGTGCCATAACCACACATCTTCAGTTCTAGCCAACACATAAGAAGTTTTAGCATTGTCAAGATAAAATAGACTACCTTTAGATTGTTCACCAGTACCGACCAACTTTCTAGTCTCATCATAGATTTTCACCTTTCTATTCTCAAATGCAACTCAGTGACCTATGTTATTTAGTTGTGCTACACTTAACAAATTATAATTAAGTCCCTTCACCCAATATGCATTCTCACATCAGATCTTATTGTTCAACAATATAAATTCTTTTCCCTTTACTATACAAGGTGTATCATTTTCCATTTTAATAGATCCACTATTATAATGTTCAAGGTATTCAAATTTCTCTTGATCACTAGTCATATGAAGTGTACAACCACTATCAATAATCCAAGTATCATTCTTGTTGACTTTAGAAATAAGTGTTGTTTCAACATACCTTTCTTCTTCTTCTTTTGAATCTTCTTTCAAAGCTAAAATACCACCTCAATGTCTTCATCAATTTTGGTGTTGGTGTCATCATTGTCATCATCATCTTCAACAAGGTAACATAGCTTCTTGCCTTTGTCTTTGTAGTATCAATTACTTATTCTATCATATTGTTAGTTGCCTCCGTGTTCTTAGTTATCTCTTTTGTCAGACTTCCTTTCATTACTTTTCTCATCTTCTTTCCCGTTAGGACATCTAGCTACAATATGGCCAATCTCTTTACAATTAAAGTATTCCAAAGGTAATTTTCCTTTATATCTTCCTTTACCTCTCTCGAGTCTTCTAGCCATTAATGCTTCAAGCTCATCAAGTTCATCCTCATCACTTTCATTATCACTCTCATTATCACTCTCATTTATTATCATGTGTTTGCTACTTGATTTACCAATTTTGAGAGATGACATAAATGCATAATTAGTAGTAGAAACAACACTATTGTCAAAGTTATTCAACTCAGATGTAGTCAATCTACTGATTAAACTATCAAGTGTAATATGATTACCAAGAGCTGATCTTATCTCATGAATTGTAGAGACTCTAATAGCATAAGCAGGTAACAAGGTTTTGAGAATTTTACTTACAACAATGTCTTCATCAATAATACCTCCTGATCCTCAGATAGCATTCACAACCTCCTTGACTCGGTTGCTATACTCTGATATGTACTCTCCTTCTTTCATTTTTATGTCATCAAACTTTCCTCTAAGACTTTTAGCTTTAGCCCTTATCACATTTGCATCTCCTCCATGAGCTAGTGTAAGCTTGTCCCACATCTATTTAGTAGAAGTACATGTCTTGACATCTTCAAATTTGACATTTGATAAGGAAGAAGAAAGCTCTATCATCATAGTATTGTGCTCATGTCTTTCTCTCATCTGATCAATAGTCAAAGGTCCAGTGGGTAAGATAAACTCATTATCCAAATAGTATATTACAGACTCTCCAATTACTAATAGGCACAATCTCATTCTACTTTTCCATGTTGATAAGTTGTCTTTGTTCAGCTTTGGCACCTCTCTCTTATACATCTTGTGATCTTTAGCTTAAGTCCTTCAAAATTGTCCTTCAAGCATTCTATGCTTTGATATTGTTAGATAACTGAGAGGGGGAGTGAATCAGTTAAGTCTAGTTATCCTATAATCCCAAATACTCCCAGATGTATATAAAAAAAATTTAAAATCAATTAATGACCTTGGTAAAATATCAACTGTGTCTTTATCTTCATATATCGATTACCAATAAATTAAATACTATATTTACCGATCAATCCAATTAAAATAATGTGTAAAGTAAAATAACAATTTAAAACATCTATACACACATAACACATAGATTTTTAACGTGGAAACCCTATTAGGGTAAAAACCACTTGCGACCGGTAATCCAAAATAATTCACTCTTCTGAAGTGAGCTCGATTAGGAGCCAACCCTATTAAAGGTTACAAAACACACTTTGAGGTGTGACATGGTTAAAGAATTTATCACTAATAGTTCTCCCTTGACCAAACATTCACTATGGGGTCAACAAGGAAAAATTCAACATTCATTGAATGTCATATTGAAATATAGAGACTGTTAAATCCCACTCGGTATAGAGATTTATCTGTAACAATGGTTAAACTGATACAGTAATGATCTGATTTGAATACAACTTAATTTGCAAATTTTTAGATCTATGCTAAGCTCAAAAATACCTCTAATCAATAATAAATTCAATATATTTGTTTCCTCCAACTCTATTCTGCTCGGTAATTGATTTCTCTGTAGCTCGGTGTTGTCTAGAGATTTTCTTGATTTTGTCTTCAACTAGTTTGATCAGCATTGTATGATATAAATATCTTCACAGGAATTCTCCTATAGAAGAATCAATAATAAATCTCATGTCTCTTTATATAGATATCATAAAATGTTTCAATTCCATCCATAGTTTTTTCCTCATAATCTTCACCATTTATTTTTCCATGCTTTAACCTTCCTCGACAGTTGTGTCAATTATACTTTTTATTCTCCTTCATTCGATCATCCTTGAATTTTGTTAGTCATTTGATCATCATAAAAAAAATTATCATTTACCCCAGAATCATAGACAATTATCCAGTTCATCTTCTTTAGTCAGCAATTATAAGTTTCATTTATTTATTTCACTCGGTCAATACCAAAATTCATTGGTGATAACTAGCTCGGGTAATACTATACTTGATATACACTACACTTGCTCAGTGTATATAGAATTATTAATTTACTGACCACATAAACTTGTTCATTCTTGATCTTTAATTTATAAGAGATTCATGTAATACAATCAAATAACTAACATAATTTCATAGAATCATCAATAAGTTACCCAATGAATACTACATCCATATCTTTCTCATCTATCTCATCTTCATGTAGATATCTCATTCCTTTATGATTTTTCCTTCTTAAGATGTTATTAACCATCATGATAAGTACAATCAAAACTAGTTGACATCAATGACAATATATTAATTGATTTAATGTCTTACATACACTTTAGTAGCTCATTAATAATCAATCATGATCTTTCAAATATCCATTCCATTGTCAAACTTTCCCTCAAGATATTCAGTCAGTTGTAGTTTATCAAATACAATCTTGGTACAAAGACTGGTGGAGAAACAAAAGATCCTATTGATGAAATAGATCAAGATAGAAAAGGGAAGTAAGGAAGAGGTAATGAAGGAAACTGAAGATGAGAAAGAAATGAATATATCTATTGTTATCTCTTCAACTCTATTGTTGGAAAGTGATAGTAAATAATTGAACACTAATGTTGATGGCATGGATGAAGATGAACTGATGAAGTTATCATTCATAGCCTTTGCTAAGGAAAAGGGGAGGTCAGAATAGAGGATAAAGAAGTCAAAGGTATTGGACAAAGAAATAGATAAAGTAAACAATATTCTACACATACCTTTCACTTTTTAGGGAAATAACATAATGGATAATTTGAAAAAAGTCCTAGATGACTTTGATGTTCATTTTACTTCATTGGAGAAGGCCACAACCATTAAAGTTGAGAGAGAATACATGGAGAAGAAAGTATATGGGATACACCAGTCAATAAAGTGGGATGTCATCATACTAGACACCAATATCTCTGGTATTAGGTCTTGCATTATGCATGGGAAGAAGATATAAAGAAGCTACATAAAACCTTCCAAGTATGTAAAGAATGTGATGGATATAATCCACAATGATGAAAAGACATTGGATGATTTGGAAAATAATTATGGGTCCTCCTCACAGTCTATTACCAAGATGGACAAGGAAGTATCCACGTCATTGGATAAAATTAGTCTATTGGAAATAGAGAAGACAATAGTGCTGGGAAGATTTTATGTGTTGAGGATTATGCTTACTCCTAAACTGCCAATTTTAGAGAAGCATCTCAAGGATATATAGATCACAAAGAAGACTATTGATGGATCTTTACCTATAGTATTAAAATATTCTAAGATCTCATTCTTTGCATTGAATGGTCTCATTCATATTGGTCAGACATTGAAGAAGACATGGACAACAAATGTAAACATCTTGGAAACTTCTTTCCAAGGTATACTTCATATGGTGTGAATTTTTGGTAAGAAGTTCTACATTTTAAAATTGTATATAGCTATATTTTTGTGTATACCTTTTCCATTTATGTCAAAGGGGGATTAATAAGGGTGAAAAATATATACTAATGTATAGTCAGTAGTTTGGCATTAGACACTTAGTCATTTTTCACTAAAGTATTTCCATCAATGCCAAAGGGATAGATTATTGGCAAGTGGGTAGATGATTATGGAACATATGTTATAATTTATTCCAACACTACTTATTAGCATTATTTCTTGGAGTTAATTTAGTTCTGGATGTTTGCACTAGAAAAATGAATAAGTCCATAACGAAGTTGACATGGTATAGTCATACAATTTTTCCTTGCGAGCGTAGTATACAAGGAATTAAGTCATGCGAGCATAAAGGAATATATTATGGGATGTAATATACTTTAAAATAAGGTCACATATATTTTAGAGTTGAATGGAGAGAGTTACAACATGTTCTGGGTACCTAAAGACTACACAACAATAAAAAAGGCTAGATGAGTGGTCACGATGCTTAAGGGAGTAATGTGTGGAATACAAAGGTGATACCTTCACTTTTTTTTATCCTACCCTATCATTGCATATGTATAGTCACTGACTATATACTTTCTATTTGAATATGTATTGGACATATTTTGTGATGTATTTTTGAGCTAACTCGAAAGATTATGAGATTGAGTATATATGATTTGAGATGCGAAGTTGTGAAGCTGTTTCTATATGGACTGGGATATCAGAATAATGTAGAGGATGTTATGAGATATTACTATAAATACTTTGGCATAGTAGATATTGTTTTAGTTCATTTTTGTTTTCATAAAATATTTTTTTAATACAAGACAACGGGCCCTTTGTAAGAGTAGTGAGCTCCATTTTCTATTCACCTAGGTAACAGGGTTATAGATTCCTAACAGTGTAGTACCTCCATATTTTTCTTTCAGTTTATCAGTGTTGTACTCTTTTAGGCCACATTGCATGTGTGCATTTATGGATATTGTTTCAGTGATTGTGGATTTATCTAGATTATGTTTATGCTATGATGTTATGTGATTTCATATTTAGATGATTATGTTATTATAATGTGATGTTTCATGTTTCAGTTGGTTTATGATATACTTACCCTATACTAGCATGTGTATGGTGTTCATATGTATGTATCTATATTATGTGTCTTTATGGTAGAGGGTGGAGGTGTAGTTACTCACTTTGTCGAGATCCACACAACTGATCGTACCCTATCATTGCTTGTTATATGTTGTATGTACATGCATTGTTTTGTGATGACAGGTTTGCAGGTACAGGGCATCGTCTTCCCTGAATTGGCAAGAGTGAGTGTGCCCATAAATACTCATCTTGATGGTAAAGAGGGGAGATGATAGATGGACCCAAAACCCAATCCTTAGCCTATTTATCCTAATTGTTGGATAAAGCATCGGTTGACTACCTTTCCCGAGTTTGGTCAGGTTGACCTAATTCATGGATCCCATCTTGTGAGTTTGTGTGATGCATGAATGTTTCTGAAATATTGCTTTGATTTAATTGTTTGCTATGGTTATTTTAATTAATAATATAGTGGGAGAATAATGTTTAGAGTAGTTCTTATGTAGTGGGAGAATAAAGTAACCTGTAAATAGAATTCTATGTTGAGTTGTCCATAAATAATATATTTTATAATTAATAACTGGTATTTCTCTCTACTAAAAAATGAAGAGTTTGATTAGGAGTTGTCTAGTGACTCATTAGGATTTGCATGATAGGTGGGTTTGATTTTCTATTTGGGGAAAATTTGCATTCATTTTGGATAACCAGGTTTTGTTGGAATTTTCAATTTGGGGGAGAGAGAGCATTTTTGGAATATTTTTGTGCTATCTTGTGTTTTTGAAAATTTGGTGTGTGAAATTTTCTGGGTGAAGTGTGTGTGCATCTAGATTTGGATTCTACATATGTTGTGATTCAGAGTTGTAGGGTTTGAGCTTCTACATTTCAGATTTGGGAGATTCATCAAACTATAGGCAAATCTACATCAAATTTTATAGCATTGGAATTGAGGTAGGGTTTTGATGAATTTTCTAGTATTTTTGTCTGTAGAAAATTATGTAAAATTTTCTTTGTTTGTTTGATTCTAAGGGTTAGATTAGTAATTCTTGTTAAGCTTTCATTTTTAGGATTTTAAAAGCTATTAGAAAGCTTTTTCAGTATTTTATTATTACTTGGCATAGTAGGGAAATGCTGGCAAAATTTTTTGGGAAAAATTCCACCTAGAACTCATAGAAAATGAGAAAATCAATTCTAGTATAGTAAAACTATAGAGAAGATAAATTTATTAAATGGGTTGTGAAGAAAAAATGTATTTGGAGTGCAAAAATGAATTCTGGGCAACCCCCTCTATGAAAAATGACAGTAAGAAAATAATACACTAGTAATTTCTTTTTGGCATGCTTTGCTTGTAAATTTTATTATTGTATTAGAATACAAATTTTACAAACAAATAAGAAAAAGACAAAAAAAATAAAAAAAATCTCTATGTGTGTGAAACGGGAAAATTTCCATTTCTGCAAAATTTTTCCTACAGGTCTATGTATTCTATTTTCGGAAATATTCTTATTGCTTGCCTAGCTTTTCTTTTTAATTAAAATAAAATATCTTCAATATTAAAAAAAAAATTGACACTTTATAAGTGTCATGTGGCAATTTGAAAGTTTTTGAAGCGATTTATATTAAATAAAAAATTTAATTTTTTTTTTTATTAAGTTTGTTGGGGAATGGGGCCACCAACCCCCACTCCCCACTCTACCACCGCAGTGTACCATAGAGCAGTGTATGGGGGCTCGTGAGTGGGCTGGCACGATAGTTTATGACTGCAGCACCCAGGGCCAGTGGGGTGGGGTACCATGTGGGACCCCCCACTTGTAATTTGGCATTTATTTAAGTTGTTTTGATTTGTTTCTTTTTTATAAAATAAAATTTGTTTTATATTAAATTTGTTTGTTTCAAACTTGTTATTTTTTTTATCAGAAATTTCAAACTTGTTATTATAGATTTTGTTATATTAAATTTGTTATAATGAAATTTGATTATTATGTTAATTAATAAATTTGTTAAGAATTAAGTTTATTAATTTATTGAGTTTGTTAGCTTATTTTTATTAATTAGTTTTAACAAATTTTAGTAATAGGAATAAATTGATATTAATGTTATTTTTATTTATTAACAATTATTATTAAACAATAATAATTTTTGTTAATAGATTGTATTTAAAATTGGTAATTGTTACATATGCAAATAATTGTTGTTATGGATTAAATTAATATTGGTAGATTTTATATTGATAGTTTTTATTCGATATTGTTTTAGAGTATAGATGGGTTTTAATGGGACTTTGGCTTAAACTTATCTATTGTTTTCTTTTAGGAGTTTAGTGGATTCTATGTACTAAACATGTTAGTGAATTTTATTAAATCTATTTGATCAATAACTTAGGTTTGATTGATTGTGTTGGATTTGGGTTACTTGTTTAACCTAGCTTAAGTGTGAAGAGTTTTATGTGATGAAATTATGTGTACAAATTGGACTTTTACTTAATGTTGAAAACGTAAAGTTTTCTTTTCATTTGAACATGCATTATTTTCTACTGAAATTGGCTGTTAAATTCAATATGGGTTTATCTTTCCTAGATGTCGAGTTTGTCAGTTCAATGGGGATTAGATGACCTAGGAGAGACAGAGGCTTGAGAATTGTCTATTGTTCATGCTATTTCTTTGTTTGGTGCGAGTTTGTATTATACTTTTTCTAGTTGACCTTATAGGCTCTTGTTGTACTATATGATTCAGTGAATATGTTTATGTAGTCAATCCTAGTTTCTAAGATGAATTTGGATGTATGACTAGTTGTTTTATCTAAGTTTTGATCTAGGAGAGATCTATGAGCCTAGGGTAGTTTACCTAGATATGTGTAAGGAGGTGGCTTGCAATAAGCATCAGGGCCCACAAGTGGCTGCCAAGATCACTTATTGTAAGTATCTGTAATCAAGTGATAACTTAATAAATTAAAGGGAAATAAATGAACCTAAAAAGATAAGTTCCTCGCCCATGCTTTATTGCTAGTATAGACTAAGGTGGGAATGGAGAAGATGCTTGCCACCTTGAGAGGTGTGTGTCTAGCATAGTTAATGGCTTCATCTATATGAGAAGTCATTGATCTGTGTATAGTCACTTGAGTGCCAGGATCCAGAGTGATTACCAGGATGAGACTTAAGGGTTAGACGTACATGATGACACCTGCCTATACATAGTCTAGTTATCCTACATGGTCGGTTGCCTCTGGATTAGTGA
Organism: Chamaecyparis obtusa; assembly: GCA_027943335.1. NCBI lineage: Eukaryota > Viridiplantae > Streptophyta > Pinopsida > Cupressales > Cupressaceae > Chamaecyparis > Chamaecyparis obtusa. The sequence goes on from BSBK01000789.1 coordinate 942,371, forward strand.
GTCATACCTTTCACTACTTTTGTTGACCTTGAGTTAGTAAGCTATTAGGATTCCTTTCCTAGTGGTGTTTCTTGTATTGACTTGATTATCCAATTGGGGTCCAATGTTATCTCCTCAGCACGATGGGGTAGACCTTTGTGGTTCTACACGGACGGGTGGTAGTGATTCTTTACCATTTGAGATTTGACATCCTAGTACCAGTGCTTGATGGTGTCTTTATAGTTGGATTCCTTGTGCTACTTCATCATTGATGTTCATATATATACTTATTCTTTATTGTAAATCTTGTATTAGAGTATCACATGTGATACCTAATCTAGATATTGTAATTTAGTTGTTAGAATGATTAATGGATACCCTGCGACATGTGCAGTGGATGTATGTTTATTAAGTTTAATGTTTGTTCATGAGATGTAAACATTACGATGTAATTGTGGTATTTAATTTATGGAATCTTTTGTTGATGTTATTCAATATGTTATGTTAGTAAGTAATATTACGTCATGGGACCCATTATATTTGTAACTTGTGTTTACGATGTGTGTTATGTGAGATAATGGTTATTGCTTTCATGTAAATTTATATCTTGAAAGTTAACTTTAGAAAAAAAAAATTGTTCACCAAACTTAGTATCATGTTCTAGGTTAGTTTCTTTTGGGTTCCTTGGCAGGGCGTTACATTTGGTATCAGAGCGGAGTTTCTACACTGGGAATTTTGGGTATGTATGCTCATTAGGTCTTTTGTGTGTAGATTAAACTTGAAAACAAAACTTAGACATATAACAATTCTATTTCTAGACTATTACTTTATGATCATCTTGTCTTGGTTTATGTTTTGATCTATGTCGTGTGTGATTATTGGTTTCTTCATGTTGCAGGAATCATGCCTGTAACTAGAGTAGCCAGAGGTAGAGGTAGAGGTAGGTCTGGCAGATGTGGTAGGGGAAGGCAACCTAGCCCCTCCATGAGTGTCAGTCAAGAGAGTCATCACCAGCAGTCTGGGGGTGAGTAGGGAGAGGATCGTCAGGATGATCCTGAGATGAGATAGCTCTTGCGGGAAATCCTTGCTCATCTTGGTCCTGATCAGGATAGAGCAAATCAGGAAGGTTCACATCATTCCAAGAGGAATGATGGAGAGAGAGAGAGGGAAAGATTCAGAAGTCCTCCTAAGAGGAAATTTACTGTGGATCCTTTAGTGGTTGCAGCAAACCATATGAGGCACCTTATGAGGGGAAAGCCTATTCCCTTTGATGGGAAGGGTACAGGACTTGAGGCAGAGACATGGTTAATAGCATTGGAATGAATTTTCACCATGAACCCATTTAGCAGCAACACTAGAGCTAGATATGCTGTGACTCAGCTCATAGACTTTATAGCAGTATGGTGGAAAATTGAGGAAGAGAAGCTGGGTGTTCGGATGGACACAGTTACATGGGAATTATTCTTGGAACATTTTCGAGAATGTTTCTTATCAGATCAATGGAGGAAATAGAGGGCCGATCAGTTCCATAATCTGAAGTAGCTGACTATGACCATGAGTAATATGAGTGTAAGTTCTTTGAGCTTAAGTAGTACGCCGGATTTGGACAGGACACAGCTCTATTGGTGTAGCATTTTATCAAGGGGCTAAATGCCCGCATTATTAGAAAGGTCTTACTCTTTGAGCCTAAGACCCTCAGAGAAGCGATTGTGAAAGCTACACTCACTGAGGCTAATATAGCCTCAGGCCATGATTGACATCTAGGAGGATCTTCAGGATCAGGGTTCAGAGGGAACTAGTTCCAGGGTAACGGGAACTTTAAGAAGTCTTCAAACTTCTACAAAGGTAACCAAAACCCACAGCAGGTGAAGTCACCTCCACTTTCTTCTTCTCAGAATGGTGGTTCTCAGACCAAGAACTTCCATAGTGGACAGCAAAGTAAGGAACATTATTTTGGTCAGCCCACTCAGAGTGCTCAACAGAGGTAGCTTCTAGCGATCTAGTGTTCCTGCAGTGAGAAGAGTGTTCAAGGGGGATTGCTTCACTTGTGGCCAACAAGGTCATAAGTCATATGATTGTCCTCAGTTTGTAGGACATAAGCCGACAGCTTCTGAGCCCATAGTTGGAGATGCAGGCAAAGCTCATAGGGCCTTTGCGATTGGGAATGATCCTCAATGTTTGAACCCAAAGGCAGGGAAGGGTCCGATGTGACCTTCTCAGTGATCTTTAGTTTAGTTTCTTTTTAGTGCAGTTAGATTTGTGGGATTCATGTCCCTACTTGTTCCAGGCTTCCAAGAGTAAGCCTAATACTAGGGGGGAGGATGTAGTACCTCCATATTTTTCTTTCAGTTTATCAGTGCCGTACTCTTTTAGGCCACATTGCATGTGTGCATTTATGGATATTGTTTCAGTGATTGTGGATTTATCTGGATTACGTTTATGCTATGATGTAATGTGATTTCATATTTAGATGATTATGTTATTATGATGTGATGTTTCATGTTTCAGTTGGTTTATGATATACTTACCCCATACGAGCATGTGTATGGTGTTCATATGTATGTATTTGTATTATGTGTCTTTATGGTAGAGGGCAGAGGTTTAGTTACTCGCTTTGTCAAGATCCACACGATTGACCGTACCCTATCATTGCTTGTTATATGTTGTATGTACATGCATTGTTTTGTGATGACAGGTTTGCAGGTACAGGGCATCGTCTTCCCTGAATTGGCAGGAGTGAGTGTGCCCATAAATACTCGTCTCAATGGTAAAGAGGGGAGATGACAGATGGACCCAAAACCCAATCCTTAGCCTATTTATCCTAATTGTTGGATAAAGTATCGGTTGACTACCTTGCCTGAGTATGGTCAAGTTGACCTAATTCGTGGATCCCGTCTTGTGAGTTTGTGTGATGCATGAATGTTTTTGAAATATTGCTTTGATTTAATTGTTTGCTATGGTTATTTTAATTAATAATATAGTAGGAGAATAATGTTTAGAGTAGTTCTTATGTCATTGAATAATTATTAATTAATTAAAAATCAAATATGAGAATATTTGAATTTAATTAATTAATTGTGCTAAATTATGATTTAATATGTTTTTATTAAATTATTGAAAATTAGTGCATGATTTAATTATGTCATAATTATTAAATAATTTAAATGTGGAATTTTATATTACATGTGCTTTATTGATTTATGTGAAATTTGATTTCATAAAGTAACTTGTAAATAGAATTCTATGTTGAGTTGTGCATAAATAATATATTTTATAATTAACAATTGGTATTTCTCTCTCAACTCAAAAAGGAGGAGTTTTATTAGGAGTTGTCTGGTGACTCATTAGGGTTTGCATGATAGGTGGGTTTGATTTTCTATTTGGGGAAAATTTGCATTCATTTTGGATAACCAGGTTTTGTTAGAATTTTCAATTTGGGGGAGAGAGAGAGCATTTTTGGAATATTTTTGTGCTATCTTGTGTTTTTGAGAATTTGGTGTGTGAAATTTTCTGGGTGAAGTGTGTGTGCATCTAGATTTGGATTCTACATATGTTGTGATTCAGAGTTGCAGGGTTTGAGCTTCTACATTTTAGATTTGGGAGATTCATCAACCTACAGGCAAATCTACATCAAATTTTATAGCATTGGAATTGAGGTAGGGTTTTGATGAATTTTCTAGTATTTTTGTCTGTAGAAAATTATGTAAAATTTGCTTTATTTGTTTGATTTTGAGGGTTAGATTAGTAATTCTTGTTAGGCTTTCATTTTTAGGATTTTAAAAGCTATTAGAAAGCTTTTTCAGTATTTTATTATTACTTGGCACAGTAGGGAAATGCTAGCAAAATTTTTTGGGAAAAATTTCACCTAGAACTCATAGAAAATGAGAAAATCAATTCTAGTATAGTAAAACTATAGAGAAGATAAATATATTAAATGGGTTGTGAAGAAAAAATGTATTTGGAGTGAAAAATGAATTCTGGGCAACCCCCTCTGTGAAAAATGACAGTAAGAAAATAATACACCAGTAATTTCTTTTTGGCATGCTTTGCTTGTAAATTTTATTATTGTATTAGAATACAAATTTTACAAACAAATAAGAAAAAGACAAAAAAAAAATTAAAAAAATCTCTATATGTGTGAAAGGGGAAAATTTCCATTTTTGGAAAAATTTTCCTACAGGTCTGTGTATTCTATTTTCAGAAATATTCTTATTGCTTGCCTGGCTTTTCTTTTTAATTAAAATAAAATATCTTCAATATTAAAAAAAAAAGTTGACACTTTATAAGTGTCATGTGGCAATTTGAAAGTTTTTGAAGCAATTTATATTAAATAAAAAAAAATTTATTAAGTTTGTTGGGGAATGGGGCCACCAACGCCCACTCCCCACTCCACCACTGCAGTGTACTGCAGAGCGGGGTATAGGGGCCCATGAGTGGGCTGGCGCGGCAGTTTATGACTGCAGTGCCTAGCACTAGTGTGGTGGGGTACCACGTGGGACCCTCCCACTTGTAATTTGGCATTTATTTAAGTTGTTCTGACTTGTTTTTTTTTTTATAAAATAATTTTTTTTTATATTAAATGTGTTTGTTTCAAACTTGTTATTATAGATTTTGTTATATTAAATTTGTTATAATGAAATTTGATTATTATGTTAATTAATAAATTTGTTAAGAATTAAGTTTACTAATTTATTGAGTTTTTTAGCTTATTTTTATTAATTAGTTTTAACAAATTTTATTAATAGGAATAAATTGATATTAATGTTATTTTTATTTATTAACAATTATTATTAAACAATAATAATTTTTGTTAATAGATTGTATTTGAAATTGGTAATTGTTACATATGCAAATAATTGTTGTTATGGATTAAATTAATATTGGTAGATTTTATATTGATAGTTTTTATTCGATATTGTTTTAGAGTATAGATGGGTTTTAATGGGACTTTGGCTTAAACTTATCTATTGTTTTCTTTTAGGAGTTTAGTGGATTCTGTGTACTAAACATGTTAGTGAATTTTATTAAATCTATTTGATCAGTAACTTAGGTTTGATTGGTTGAGTTGGATTTGGGTTACTTTTTTAACCTAGCTTAAGTGTGAAGAGTTTTATGTGATGAAATTATGTGTACAAATTGGACTTTTACTTAATGTTGAAAACGTATAAGTTTTCTTTTCATTTGAACATGCATTATTTTCTACTAAAATTGGCTGTTAAATTCAATATGGGTTTATCTCTCCTAGATGTCGAGTTTGTCAGTTTAATAGGGATTAGATGACCTAGGAGAGACAGAGGCTTGGGAATTGTCTATTGTTCATGTTGTTTCTTTGTTTGGCGTGAGTGTGTATTATACTTTTTCCAGTTGACCTTATAGGCTCTTGTTGTACTATATGATTCAGTGAATATGTTTATGTAGTCAATCCTAGTTTCTAAGATGAATTTGGATGTATGACTAGATGTTTTATCTGAGTTTTGATCTAGGAGAGATCTATGAGCCTAGGGTAGTTTACCTAGATATGTGTAAGGAGGTGGCTTGCAATAAGCATTGGGGCCCACAAGTGGCTGCCAGGATCACTTATTATAAGTATTTGTAATCAAGTGATAACTTAATAAATTAAAAGGAAATAAATGAACCTAATAAGATAAGTTCCTCGCCCATGCTTTAGTGCTAGTATAGACTAAGGTGGGAATGGAGAAGATGCTTGCTGCCTTGAGAGGTGTGTGTCTAGCATAGTTAATGGCTTCGTCTATACGAGAAGTCATTGATTTGTGTATGGTCACTTGAGTGCTAGGATCCAGAGTGATTACCAGGATGAGACTCAAGGGTTAGACGTACATGATGACACCTGCCTATACATAGTCTAGTTATCCTACATGGTCAGTTGCCTCTAGATTAGTGAGTCATACCTTTCACTACTTTTGTTGACCTTGAGTTAGTAAGCTGTCAAGATTCCTTTTCTAGTGGTGTTTCCTGTATTGACTTGATTATCCAATTGGGGTCCAATGTTATCTCCTCAGCATGGTGGGGTAGACCTTTGTGGTTTTACATGGACATGTGGTAGTGATTATTTACCATTCAAGATTCGACGTCCTGGTACTAGTGCTTGATGGTGTCTTTATAGTTGGATTCCTTGTGCTACTTCATCATTGATGTTCATATATATACTTATTCTTTATTGTAAATCTTGTATTAGAGTATCGCATGTGATACCTAATCTAGATATTGTAATTTAGTTGTTAGAATGATTAATGCATACCCTGCAACATGTGCAGTGGACGTATGTTTATTAGGTTTAATGTTTGTTCATGAGAGGTAAACATTACGATGTAATTTTGGTATTTAATTTATGGAATCTTTTGTTGATGTTATTCAATATGTTATGTTAGTAAGTAATAATATGTCATGGGACCCATTAGATTTGTAACCTGTGTTTACGATGTGTTATGTGAGATAATGGTATTATTTTCATGTAATTGTATATCTTGAATGTTAACTTTAGAAGAAAAAAAATTGTTCACCAAACTTAGTATCATGTTCTAGGTTAGTTTCTTTTGGGTTCCCTGGTGGGGCGTTACAAACAAGGTTTTACCTCTAACAAGGACTTGTATTAATTTAATATTCTACTCCTAATAGGACAAGGTCCCCTAATGAGGACACAATACTTTTAGTGCATCATTTGTGGGTATCATAACCACTGGGGTTTTCCCTTAGCCTGGGTTTCCTCGATAAAAAATCACAGTGTTGTGAGTTGTTAACTTTATGTGTGTGTTCTTATTATTTTATTTATAGCATGGTAAAGTTTAAATTGGCTTAAAAGGTAAAAAACTACTACAATGTTGATTCAGCCCCCTCTCAATATTGGTTGATCCTAGCATAACATAGAAAAATTTAGATATGTTATTGAGGAAACCTTGGTCAAGGGAAAACCCTAGTGGGAATGGTATCGACAAATGTTGCACTAAAAGTATTGTGTCCCTGTTAGGAGAAAAATATTACAATAGTACATGTCCTTCTTGTTAGAATAATTGAGAGGGGAGTGAATTAGTTATCCAATGTCCCACAGTTCAAAATGTATAATCCAAAACAATTCTACTACTCCTTCTACTCAGTAAACATAAAATACTTTCATTGTCTGTGTTTTTACCGATTGTCAGTCTAAACTTTAAAATAGTTACCGATTAAATCTAACATGTAATATGCAAAGTATGATAACAGACAAATATCAAAATCAACACATAACACAAAAGATTTAACGTGGAAACCCTGTGAAGGGAAAAACCACCTGGGACTGGCAACCCAAAATTGTTCACTCTTCTGAAGTGAGTTCGGTGAAGACCCAACCCTATTAAAGGTTACAAACACACTGTTAGGTGTGACCTTGTTAGAGGATTTTAGACTAGAAGTTATCATCTAACCAGCAGTCACTCTGGGGTTGACAGGATAACAATGTTCACTCTATGAATGAAACATCAAAAGACTTTTATAGTCAACTCGGTTAAGAGATTTGATTGGGTACAATGGTTAAATATGTAATAGTAGATGATCTTCCTTGAAACAACTTTAATTTACAGTTTACAGATCAATGTTCAGCACATTCAAATATTTTTGATCAATATAACACTTCAGATTCAATAGTATATCAACTTACTATCTGTCGGTAATTACTCTAAGTAGCTTGGTAATTGTTCTACAGCTTAGTTCTTATTAACTAGTATGATCAAAATGCATGAAAACTCCTTCACGCGATAATTCTATAGTATCTTCTTCTTCCGGCTCTCTCCAATAATGAAATCAATGTCTCTTATATAGACGAGTAAATCATTTTCCTTTCCTGCATCAAATTTTTCCACTTAATCATATTCATAAATTTTTCCACTTCAAGCTTCCTTGGTTGATGTGGCAGTAACATGTTTCAATCTGCTCCATTAGATCCTTTTTTATTTATGTTAGCCGTCGATCTCCATAACAAACCTTATCTGTTACCTTGATTTCATACACTTTACAGCTCATCACTTTATCAGCTAAACTGATCATTTAATTCCTTCCTATTTTTCTTGGTTAACAAAGAAATGTGTCAGTGAACACAAGCTCGGTTAATACTGCGCTCCTTTGGTGTATACTAAAATGCTTTATTTACCGATAACACTACTTTGTGTCTTTCAACTCTATTCTTCATCATAGATGAATGCAACATAATAAAGTCAATTTCATCAAGTCATAGACTCATCAACAAGTCACTTAATGTATTCCTTATCCTCATCTGTCATATACATCTTCCTCATGTAGATATTTTTGTTCTTCATCTCTTTCACGTTTCTTCAGATGTATTAGTATAGTAACTTACAAGATAAGTATTGTCAAGCTAGTTGACATCAATGACAACATAATACTGATTTAATCATCTTGCATATCTAATCATCAACTCCTCAGTAATCTTAAATTACAGATTTTTCATTCAGGTTCTAAATCAGTTGCAGTTCATCACTTCTTAGAGGATAAACTCTGTTAGAGGTGAATACAAAATGGAGCTTACTGCTCATACAAAGGACTCACTATCCATTATTAGAAAGAGTTTTACAACAGAAAAAATGAATAGTAACAACATCTGTTATGTTCCAATTGAAGCTCATAACAATAATCATAGAATCTCCACTTTACTTTGTCATCATAGGTTCATTTTTTTCCCTTGCTACCCCTTCGAAACTCAAAAACTTTACATATAAATACCCGATCAACTTTATTTCCATGTCAGCTCAGTAATTCTTCACAAAATGTATCTTTACACTTCATTCACACCAAGAGGGTATCATGTGATCATTCACACGCTAGGATAGGTGAAGACCTATCGTAAATCAAAAAACATATTACAAAAATAACTTCTATTATTATCCCAATCCTCGTGTCTACTCAGGTGACCTGTTTTCACTACATACTGTGCTTACACAACTTCAGAAATATGTAACTTTGCCCAGACGAAGCCAAAAATCAAGCAACCACCACAAAATATTTATCATATCCCAAAGAACATATCTCTATGCTCACAGACCATAAAGATAAGTATCGCATGCTCTTTGACAAAACTAGTATGATAGTATCCTAGAAACTATCTCTATATTTAGACATTTTTCACATAGTAGATTATCAAAATCTTACTTCCACTTCAAGCAATCATCACAGAAATATGTGTTGACAACAATAACAATATATACAAAATCATGCACTGCTCACTTGCCAACAGTCATAACTAGTGCTAAAAAATTTCTTAAACATAAATTTCACAAGACATTGTTACATCCACTTTGAAGGGCACAAATAGAATTTACAATTCAAATAGATTAAAAACTAACATTCACTTTAAAAAGCACACATTTCATTAGTAATTCAAATATGTTAAAAAATGTTCAAATTGCCTTTAAACATATCCAATAATACCTTCAATATTTTGGCTAATTGTTTTCCAATTCAACCAATAGTAAAAGTACCTATACATTTCCCTACAATTTTCCCTTCAATATCATATGAATGTAAGTACTAATATTACAAATCATACCAAACATCAACTAATAAAACGCAAAATCTATTTTCATCCTCTCATAACATATTTTAAAAGTCCAGGAATATGACAGTTGTGGAAATAGTGTTTCCAGCCTATTCTCTTAAGATCAAAGTTAAAATTCTCTTGATCTCTCTCTGACATTTCGTTCAACAATTCTTCCGCGTTTGAGATGTCAAACCTGTTGATCGAGAAAACCAAGAAGTTACATTTCTTTGCAATTTCATTAAATAGTTTATACATTATAATCAAGAGAAGTGAGTTGGTGACTTACGCTCCCTTGAAGAAAAGAAAGGGTTCATAGATTTGAGCAAGCTTTAATGCAAATCTATATTTCTCAAGCAGAAGATTGTATAGTGGTTGCAGCCCAAAGTAGCCCAATAGAAGCTTATCCACAACATAAAGTACCTAAAATATTCATTTCACGCCTCAGTCATCACAATAAAAACCATGAATGGAATGTAAGTTGAAGGTTTATTACCTGAAGAGGGATTAGATAATAGAGTGTCATGTACAATTTGAAGGTGGCCATACTTTCAAGAGAACGTAGTTTCTTCACTCTAACAATACTCCCATTCTTAGATGTGCATGGATGTGCTGAAAAGTAGTCGTAACTAGCATCCACAATTGTACTGTACTTCAATGGGTTTGCATTTGAAGAAGCTATGTGATAGACAAATAGACCCGACCGTGACGCATTCCTCGCTATGGAGGCTATCATGCAATTAGCAACCATGTCCACTGGAATCTAATTTAACCATGAATAAAGTAAAACATGTCAAATTCTTTAATAGTTTGACACCTACAAATTAGTTCACCTCACACGAATATGAAGATCACTAGGATATGAAATTAATGGATAACTTTTAACATACTACATCCAATACTAGGTGGGGATCGGCCAAGAAGAATGAGATTCTTCCCTTTCCATAGCCAATCATTACAGGGTCAATCATCCTGCAACCATAAAACAAAATAGATCAAAATAGATCATTTAACAAAGAAATGAGTTGCACTTAAATTCTATTGTAATAGAAAAGAAATTGAGGAACGAATAATATATGTTTTATTTATGACCTCTTTACTTATATTAAAAATAATGTTTATAATTTTTTGTTCATAACTGTTTATGTTGTTTTATTAATGGCCAGGCCAACATTTGTACCTGTTCCCTTCCATCCATCCTGGAAATGGCTCTGTCAAGCTACTCTCAATTATAGTTGGACGAATTATAACAGTGGGTATATCTTCCCTTAAATAATCCACCATCATCTCTCCCACTGCTTTCGTGAAAACATATGCATTTGGCCAACCAAAGTTCATCGCCCTGCTCAGATTAGTATTATCGATCTTTTAGTCGCTAAGAATTGCAAGATGTGTAGAATCTTCAAATACAAGCAAAAAGAACTTACCTTTGTGCCCCAAATTCCTTCATATATTTGGATTCTTTTTCGTACGTCCATGCTTCACCTAAAACATTCTTGAGTTCTTTCATGGTCTGCTCTATTAAATTGCATTCGGACTCTATCTGAGGGAGTGATATTTCTCCACCGCTGTACGAAACCCTATCTCCCACCCTGACAATTTCTTCTCTGACCATGCCCGTACTCCCAACATTGACATAAGCTGACATACGTAGAGATCAACCAAAAATATCATTAATTAACCAGTGCACACAAGATCGCATCATGTAAACATATTAATTCTCATTTGATCGTATCAACAGATAATCAAACAGGCAACCAAAGCTTAATGGAGGACATTGTATTCACCGGTAGAGATGTGGCAGAGAAGTTGAAGGTTGCTGCAACGCTTACAAAAGTTGACGATATTCTTACTTCCCATTGCATTCACTTTCATGGCAATATCGTACCTGCAATATAAAAAACCATAATTTACAACAGAAAATACTCATACTAATGGCCATGCAATTTACGTACTGTTGAAGTTCTATCCCAATTGACAGCACAGTACTTATTAACCTTACAAAATGCCTAGGTACGAAAAAGACATAGCTCCATATAGTTAGTTATTCACTATAGATAGCAAACCTCTCATAAAAGTTCGTAGTGGCAGCACAATTGACAATAATATCGATCTTTTTGCAGAGTTCGTCCCATAAGCATTCTTCGATTCCGAGATCATTGAGTGCCACGTCTCCAACAACAGGAACAATCTTTCTTGCCATGAATTCCTCATAGCTTTCCTTGTAACGCTCTCGAAGAAGCCCAAACAATTGTTTTGATAGAACCTGCAGAGAAACATCTCATATGGAACAATTGCCCATGAATATAGTTGGAATATTTAATCAAGCAGTTCTATAGTATTATACCTGGTTTTGGAGTTTTGTTTGAGCGGACTCCACATCTGTAGGCTTTATGAGTGCGAAAATACATCTTACATCTGGTTGCACTCGCAGAATTTTCTCCACAAAAACTGTAAATTGCATCGCATGTTGAAATTGCGTGAGTACACAATAAATAACTAGGTAGAGATTCACGTTAAAAGCCTACTAAATCAATCTATTCATTTTTAATACCATACAGAAAACTTCATTGCATACCCTTGCCAAGAAAACCCGTTGCTCCAACTATGAGAATATTTTTATCTCTAAGAAACTCGAGCGTATCCATTGCCATGCTATGGACAGTTTCAAAGCATGTACTGAGGACGTTTATGCCATGCAGTGGCAAATACTCTAGCGATTTATAGGCGATTTTGTCTTTGCCTGCTAATCTAAAATCTATTGGTAAGCGACATTGCTAACTTCAGATCTCCGGTGAGAGGAAGACAGATAAAGTGGTTATTACTCTTTGTAGAGTTGGTGGGATTGGTCCCTACCGAAAGAGAATTATCTAGCCAGAAGCAGAACATGATAGGACAAAGCACTTTAACATATTCAGCAACTATTTTAAAATTTAGATTTTGTACATTTTCTATTCTCAGTAATGATTACAGTACACATCTCCTCGTTGAAATTATTCTTTTATTGTAAACTCCCTTATCAATGATATTTGTTCTTCTCCACAATTTTCCCTTCTACTGTTTAACCAGTTTAGAAGTTGTCAAGCTGGGCGTGAATAAATAGAAACCATAGTAAGTTTTATTGGTCATGACTCATTATAAAGATTTGAGTAGTTTTCTATAATAAGCTTTTATAAATTTTTCAAAGTGGGTGTTGACAAGTAAAATTTTTAATAATTTTTATTTTTTTCTTATAGATTTTAAGTTTACAAGTTATTGAAATAAGTATAAAATGCAAATAATAAATAAATTATTTTCTTTTCAATTATATAATAATTTTAATGTTTACGTTACAAGTTTATAAATTGTCAAAAGTAAATGTGAAGACACAAATACATTTTTTGAATTTTTTTGGCTTATGAATTATTATAACAAGATTAGTCTTCATGTGACATGATTAATTTAAGGAATCGGAACTCGTATATGTTTTGAAATTAAAGCAAAAACAGGTTTTACAGGGACCCGAAACCCAAAAGTAATGGAAATAGATGAAGCATTAAGTTTACCAACAAAGAGCATCTAAAATAGAAAGGGGGAAAAAACACCCCAAACCGGATAAAACCTACAACACATGAAACAGAAAGAGAACTTGAAAAACCAACCAGTTACTGCAATCCTTTCAGAATCTAGATGGAGCCTTTCATTTTTTCTCTAGCTGTATCATTTTTTTTCAAATTCTCCTTGAGCCCCAAAATCTCCTTACTGGAGGAGGTATTCTGGCGAATCTTCGCTCTTGTTCTAGACCCTGGGCCTTTCTCCTTAGTGTTAGGATTCTTCATAGCTTCCCATTCCTTCTTCTCCAACATGTCAACCAACGAACATATATTACTGGTTCAAGACTGCATGCCTTCCATCGAATGCTCGAGTAAGTTTTCCAACATTTTTTTTAACACATTCAATCATGGCCAATAATTTAAGAGGGTCACATAAATCCTGAGAGTGATCATAGTCCTTACCCCTATTATTACCTCTCTCTAGAAGATTTTGATACTTAGCCTTAGGGTCTCTATTTTGAGCCTTAAGCTTCTCAATCTCCTGATAGCACCATTTGTCATTTTGGAAAGAAAAGAGAGCTCTAGCTTTAGCTGTGTGTAGGAAGCCCAAATAAAAACCCTCTTTATCAGTTAGATCCTCCATTATCATCAACAAAAAAGCCTCTCTCTTAGCATCCTTCTATCTAATTTCCTTCCCTTTATTTTCCTTAGCCAACATCTCAATAGAATAGAGAATGTCATAATCCTCCTCTTCCAAGTTGACCTCACAATTATTGTTTCCCTCATCCATGTTTTCCTTATCAATGGTATCCTTCATAATACTATGGTTGTTATGTATCCCCATTTCAATGTCCCTGTCCATTTTCTCAGGCATGTTCAACCTTTCTTATTGTTTCTCCTTATTAATCAAAGTATTCTCCATGGAAGAAAGGTTGAGGTCAATAATGTTGCTTTCTATTTCTTGGTTAGGAAGCAACTCCATAACATGATCTTCCCTAATACCCTCAGTAGAGCCCTCCTCATTTCTAGATTTGTCCTTTGTACCTTCAACCTCAATTTTGTTGGCTACATCATCCCCCATTTCCTCTATTTCCTCTGCAATATCATTCCTAGAAGCCTCAGAGCTCTCCTTCTCATCCATGGAAGTATTCCTAGAAGAACTCTTTCCCTCAACTTTTGATCCCTTGCTCTTCTTCCTCCCCATTTTCTTTTTGCTAGGACTCAAGAACTCTGAATCTTCATCTTTAGCAGAGCCATAGTCATAGTCGATCTCCTCATTCTCTAATTACTCAACTGAAACTTTCTTCTTCTTCTTCAAAGATGAAGAAGGGATTTCATTCATCTGAGAGTCAACATTTTTGGTTCTTTTAGCCAGAGATTCATCCTTCCTCTTAGCAGAAGAAATACTCTTTCTCTTATCCTTAGGGTTTTGCAACAAGCTATCAGGGATATTATTCAGCATATGGTCATGAATAAGAAAGATGAGACCCTCATGGAGAATGGGAAGATCAACATTCTTACTATTCATAGCTAGGCTACAAAGCAAAGAGTTAAAGAGATAGTAAAGGAAAGAGATAAAATTCTTATGGCGGAAGTAATTTTAAAGAAAAAAGTGGTGGGATCGGGATATGGTAAAATAACCTTCTAGGGTAAAGTATTCCATAATGACAATAAGGACCTCCCACCAGAAATCCTTGATATTATTAACAACATAAAAACCCCTCTTTTTAACAATAGAATCCCTTTCTTTATCAGACTTAGGGAATTTATTAACAGCCATTTTGGAAACCTTACTCTTTATGTAAAATTTCAGATGAGACAAGGGCAAACCAGTTACCTGAGTAATAAGCTCCACATTGAGGATGATATGCCTACCATCAATCGTAACTGAATTGTTCCTCCATTCTACTAAGAATTTTTGGGTGATGCTCTTATCGAAACCATGCAGCTTTTCCAGATAAGGCATGATCTGAAATTTCTCTAGTTTCCTCCATAGTTTAGGGTTCTTCTTAAGTTTCAAGTAGTCGGTAGGTTCATCTCTATTCAAATCACCCCCCATTATCTCCTTTCTCTGCAAATTAAAATTTAGGCAATGAAAAAAAGAAACCCAAAACCAAATGGTAAAAAAGCCAAGTCCAGGAACCCAGAAAGCCTGCTAATAGTAATGATGGTTCATTAAAATTTTGAGATAGTTGTGATTTTTGGTGATGTAATCTTTACTCCATGATCCTTTCATCATTTCCAATAAATCTTTCCACCTTACTACTTTTATTATCATAATTAATAAGACTGATAACATCCATATCGAGGTCCTTAAATTTATTCCATGTCACAAGAGAGTCGTGATTGATGACTTTGTTAGCAAACACATCAGCAATGGTATTAGATTCCCAAAAGGCATGGGACACATGATTTTTTAAAAGAACCCAATATATAAATGGCCATGTCTATATTATTGGATATGGACCATGAAACTTTTGACCTCCCTTTTATACCATATATTATATTTAAGGAATCTCTGTCTAACCACACATTATCAACATTCATTTGTTTGGCCAACTTTAATGAATAATAGGCTCCAAGAGCCTAAAAAATTTGATTAATTTGAGAGCTAAGAGGAACAACAACAACAATGATGATGAAGTTACCACAACTACCCCTAATAACCCCCCCACAACCAGCTTTTCCAGGATTCCCCTTTGCCGCACCATCAAATTTGACCTTCTCCCAACCCTCAGGAGTAGACAACTAATAAAAATTTTCTCTACCTTTATTCTTTTCATTTATAGAATTGATATTCCAAAAATTAATTTCTATAGTCAAATCACCAAATTTGTAGATAAATGCTGAGAAAAATTCTCCTGAATTCTTTTGAAAATAACATTAGCTAGTACAGTTGGATTTATTTGGGTGTCCCTAAAAATCATGTTATTACGTTCTTTCCAGACATTCCAAATTAGGTGAGGAAAAACTAGAAGCTTCACTAACCTGACTCTCTTATTCAAACTGGGGCAATTCCATTGTTGGAAAAATTCCTAGAGAGTTCTAGGAAAAACCCAGCATATATTCCATCTTTGTAACAATGCTTTTCATATTTCTAAAGAGTAAGAGAAACATAGGAGATGAGAAGCCGAATCACAATCCTCACAACACAGACAATGTTTATTAGGGATATAGATTCCCCTTTTCACCAAATTTTCCATCGTCAAAATTTCATTCTAAAGGAAGAGCTAGAATAAAATCTCAACTTTAGGGATAACACAATTATTCTAGGCTTTCACCCAATAAGGAACTTCTTCACTAAGTTGGTCTTGAATTTGAATCCTATAAGCATAAGCAAAAAATAATTTACTAGATGATTCAAGCCCCCAAATAAAGGAATCCTCTTTATTATCAATTATTCCCAGCACATTGAGGGTGTTATTGATGTTTTCATGAAGATTCACCCAATTTTTACCTCTCAAATAATCTCTAACATTTTCTTAAAAAGAAATTTTACTTCTATTCATAAGATCATGATATTTAGGATAGCTACACATGGGCTTTTCAAGAATCCAAGGGTCTTCCCAAAATCTGATCTTCCTCCCATTCCCAACCTTCCATCTACCCCCTTCAACAACCACCTTTCTAGCTTTCATAACATTATTCCATATTTAATAACCTCCTATGTTGAAAGCCTCCCGAGTAATCTGTTCAAGGGAAAGATTAGAGACATTTTTTTTTTTAGATGGTGTTCCATTCCTTCTCCTCTCCATACATTCTCCATAATTGTTTTTCCAGAAGGGCCTTGTTCATTTGTTTGATAGATACAATGCCTAAACATCTACGGTTCTTAGGTCTACAAACCTTATCCCAAGCCAGCTAAGGGATAAGTTTTTTCTCTTTAGTTCTAGACCACAGAAAGCATTTTTGAATACTTTCTATTTTATCAGCAAACTTGCAAGGGACTTTAAAAAGGAAAAGAGCATAAATAACCTAAATTTATAAATAGGATTTGAGGAGAGTGATTTTTCCTTCCTACGATAGATAGATACCTTTCCATCCAGCTATTTTTTTTATCGAACTTCTCAATTAAGTCCAGCCAGAATGAATATGGAAGGTTCTCCCCTAGAGGAAGACCCAAGTACACATAAGGGAAGGCAACAATGTTGCACTCCAGAATAGAAGCATTCTTCCTCTATCTATTCTCTTGATTGTTTATGAAAAAAGTAGAGCTCTTCTTCTAATTAATTAACTAGCCCAAAGTCTTGGAATAGGACTGGAGAACCCCTTTTATCTTTTTGGCCTCCTGAATAGAAGCTTCTCCCATAGCTATAGTATCATCAAAAAACTTCTCATACAAGAAAATTGGGTTGGCAGAGGAAGGATGCAGTCATTTTAGATTCCCTTCACTTATTAATAGTTGGATATATCTTCCCATGCTTCCAGCCATTATAGTGAAAAGTAAAGGGCAAATAGGATCACCTTTCTGCAAACCCCTAGAATTGTTGAAAAAGGGAGTAGATGACCCATTGATAAGGACAAAAAAAATAAGCGGTGGATATAAGTTGGTATGTCATATGAATAATTTTGGGCCCAAAAACAAATTTTGCAGCACAATTCTCAAATACTTCTAGTCCACTCTATCATAGGATTTAACTATAACGATCTTAAGGAGAAAACCCTATTTCTTGTATTTCAAGAGAGAATTAATATTCTCATGCACTGCTATTATAAAATACAAAATTTGTCTACCCAAAATAAAATCATTCTACTAAGGGGAAATGATACAGGGAAGAATTTTGAGAATTCTCAATGTCAACACTTTAGAAATAATCTTATAGAAGGAATTGTATAAGCTAATAGATCTGAAAAGATCAAAGGAATCAGTACCTGTCTTCTTTAGGATTAAAGACAAAAAAGTAGCATTTATCTCCTTTAGCATTCTTCTACACCCATAGGACTCTTTAACAACATTAATGGCATCTTTTCCCACTATATGCCAGAATAACTAGAAAAAAAACATTTGGAAACCATCAGGGCCTAGTGCTTTATCATCCTCAAAAGAAAAGACCACATCCTTTATTTGTTTAGATGAAGGAATAGTACTCAACATTTTGTTCTTCTCCTTAGTAACAATGTTCTTCTCCTTAGTAACAATGGTTGGAATATTATTCTAGATCTTCTATTGCTCAGCTTCCATCAAATTGGGGTCAGTAGTTAAAAGGTTGAGGAAGTAATTAGCCGCTTCCTATTGTAGTTCTTCCTCCTTAACTAGAGTAGAAGTGCCTTTGATAATTTGACTTATCCTATTAGTTGCTCTGTGTTTCAAAGTAGTGATCTGGAAGTATTTAGTATTTTTGTCTCCATCCTTAAGCCAAGAAACCCGAGATCTTTGTCTCCAATAGATCTCATCTTTTGAAATAACATTATGGTAGTCATCCAAGGCCTCATTCTCACTTAATTTAACTTCCTCAGAGTAACCGACCAGTAGTATAGAGTCCTGAACAAATTTAAGATTAGATTTCACTTGCCCTTTTTTCTTAAAAATATCTCCAAACACCTCCTTTTTCCACTTCTTTATTTCAGATTTGATAATCCTAAGTTTCTTGGCAACTATGAACACTGTGGATCCATCAATATTAGAACTCCACCATTCCATAATATTCTTCTCCAAATGAGGGTGGACAGTCCACATTTTTTCAAATCAAAAAGGAAAATTTCTTTTTCAAGACATAGGGTCAGCAGTAAAGGAAATAAGGAAGTGGTCAAAGCTTGTCTTAGATATAGAGGTTAAAGAGAAAATATACTTACTATACCATTGGGGGGAATCAAATCTCTATCAAGCCTCACCTAGATGCAATCTTTACCAACTCTCGTATTGGACTAGGTATACTTTATTCCCTGAAGATCAAGATTAGTCAAAGCTTGATTATTAATAAAATTTATAATATCAAATTTTCTTTCCATCTGAAACCCATAGCCATGAAACTTATGTAACTCTTTTACAGGGGTATTTAAATCCCCCATAATCATCCAACTATCACATCTAAAATGGTTTCTATGAACAGCTAGCTTGACCCAGAAGTTAGATTTGCTACTCGTAGAGATGGGAGCATAAATGTTAGTGAGAACCCAATCAAAATTATCTCTTATATAGTGCATGTGGATACACACCATATTATCATCCTCAAAAATAAAATCACCTCTAATAATACTTGTATTCCAGAGGATAGCTATACCTCTAGAAGCCCAATCAGAACTGCTATTATTGATCCCGTTACTATAGAAAAATTTAATTTTTTCCACTCTCTCCTTACTCATCTTAGTTTCTTGGATCAACACAATATCCGATTTATTGTCCCTTGTCAAGTTCCTAATCACATCCTATTTATGGGGGCATTCAATCCCCTTATATTCCATAATATAACCTTAATTTCTTATTAGGAGTGAAAACTTATGGGATGGTTTTTTGTTTCCCATCCACCACATCTTGCCAAATTTCATTTTTTATTCTCTTCTTCTTGGATGGTCCTCCTTTAGATTCATTTTTTTCCATATCCACCATTTTTCTTCTAGTGTTAATGTCATCCGATCCATTCTGGGTAGAAGAACCATTCCCCCTACCTAAACTATTCTTTTTTTTTCTAGTAACTATTTTAAATTCTTTCTCCTCCTCTTCCAAAGATTTCAAATAGAGGGATTCTCCACTTCTATATAGATCCTGTTAATATGATTTAGAACAATAGAGAGGGGGGGGGGGGGGGGTGAATCAGTTGTTCTCAGGTCTAGATGTATAAATCAACTTTCAATTCTTTTCAACAAATCTGATCTAACATCCAATAGCTACTTGGTCATTATTGAATACATAATAGAAACATATAATAGTGCAATCCACTATCCAACAGTATCTAACTTGCAAAACATAGAAATGTTAAAACCAAAACATTCACACAAGTATTAACACCAGGATTTATAGTGGAAACCCAATTTGGGAAGAACCACTTTGTAACATGTTACTGATAGTTTCACTCTTTTGAAGTGAGCTATGTGAAAAGCCAACCCTGTCAAAGGTTACAAACACACTATCAGGGGTGACCTGGTTAAAGGATTTAAACCTCTGTTAAAAGTGCACCTTATTATAGGACTTACATACGTTCCATTAGAATGCAACCTTGTTCAAATAATTTATACAAATGACCGTTAGTTCAACCTTGGTTAAAAGGATTTTGACTAATACAATGGTTAGAAAGTAACAGTAATATTGATCTGAAAACATAAAACTGACTTTGAAAATATCAAATCCAATTTCCTACACATATGCTAGCTTATTGACTGTGATTCATTTCCATCTCCATCACTGATCTGCTCAGAAATCCCTTCAAGAAATCACAACACTTCTCCTTCAGCCTTTTCTGCTTATACAGTCACTAACATCAACAACAACTCCAACATTTTTTTCTTCTCAACCTCATGCTTAGGTTTCCTTAATACTTCCTCAATTAGGTCAATACAACTTTTGCCTCTAATCTCCTCCGTAGATCTTAGGGTTAGGTCAGATTCATCGAATCCTTCCATCTTTATGTTCTTTGTCTATCCTTCTAGAAACATCTCAAATATCTTAATTGATTTACAATAAAACATTTTACAGTGCATTAAATGTTTCCATACAATCAATAAATATAGTTAACATGATTTTCATAATCCAAGAATTCAACTATGTCAGCTAGGAATCTGAATTCTTCCTCAAATGTAAATTACTGACGCTCGGTCAATATTGTGTTCAACTCCTCGGTCTTCATTGGAAAGCTTGGTCACCATTAAAACTATTTCCTCAGCTAATACTGTCTTCCTCGGCAATTAGCTAATGTTCGGTCAACACTGAATTTACTCGGCATATACTAGCTTGGCCAACACTAACATCACTCAACTTAAACTAGATTTCTTCACTTTTGCTTGCTTAAGCCTACTTGTTTAGTCTTCATTCTTACTTAGATAAACAATACATTATCTTATCATTGTGCCACATAATCAAGTACCCATTGAAGTATCAAGATAACTCAACCTTTTCTTAGGTGATATTGTTATCAACATTTCCCACATCCTTCTCAATAATCAAATAGATATAGTACTTTCTTAAATAGCAATAGTCTTACCAGTTAAGGCTTGACATCAATGATAATACAACAATTTCTTCAATTGAAGTATCCAAGAATCTCCCTCTTTGGCATTGATGGCAACACCATATGAATAACACATGAATCACCAACTAATCCAAAACTTATATGTCCATCAAAAAAATATTTATAATATCCTTAGCTTCATTCTGATGCAGAATCAATTAGCCTTGCTTATATGACCGTCCACATAGTAACATTCTTTCCTCTAAATCTCTCCCTCTTACTTGATCTTCCATGAAATCTCACCATGTGTTTTCATCTTATTCATCTCCCTCTTTGACAATAATGCCAAAGCAGAAACTAAAACATACATCCTTCAGATGTAGATGTCATCTTTTTAGTTTAGTAACAGTATTTCTCCCTCTTTCATCTTTCTTATGACTGATTATCAGCTTTGTTGTACTTTTCACAACTCTAGGCTACTCCTAAAGTGTGACCTTTCTCTACATCAATTTGTCAAATACTCTTTGCAGCACATTTGATACAGTGCTCCTATCTTGACTAGGCAGCATCAGTTAGGGAAAGAACCCCTAACTGTCCTCTTAGATATTCATGAGCTTCTTTAGGTAAAGCTTTAGTGAATATGTCTACTAGTTGTTCCTTTGTATTCACATATTCCATTCTAACCTCTTTATCTTGTACCAATTCCCTCAAGTAATGATACTTGATGGCAATGTGTTTGGTCTTAGTGTGCATTACTAGATTCTTAGATATGTTGATAGCACTTGTGTTATCACAGTAGATGACAACTGGTTTAGTGATCTCTTATTTCATGCCTACCAACAATTGCTTTATCATACCAAGTTTGAACAGTTCACTGCTATAGCCACATACTCAGCTTCAACTATAGATTGGGAAATGCAATTTTGTTTCTTGCTTCTCCAGGAACTAATCTCGGTCCAAGAAAGAAAGCTCCATCACTAGTACTCTTTCTGTCATCCACATTTCCTGCCCAATCAACATCATTATACACTCTCAGTTCAAATCTTTCATGCTTCTTATTGTACAATCCATAATCAACAGTCCCTTTCAAATATCTCATTATCCTTTTGACATCCATCATGTGAGTTTCCTTAGGATTGGCAAAGAATCTTGCAAAAATCCCAACTTCTAGAGCAATATCTAGTTTGCTGTGAACAACATACTGCAGTTTTCCAATCATGGACCTATACAAAGTCTAGTTTACCTCAGAAACATCATCATTCTTAGACACTTTTTGTCCAGTAGCCATGGGAGTAGTTACTAGCCTTGAATCCTCCATACCAAAGGTTTTCAGTATCTCTTTAATATGATGAACTAAAACTGATTTGAATATATTGTATAACTTGAAGATCTATGATTTAAGATCACTGAGTTACTGATTAGATATGTAAGATGATTAAATCAGTAATATGTTGTCATTGATGTCAACTTATTTTGACAATACTTATCTTGTAAGTTACTATATCCAAACATCTGTAGAAGAAGAAGAAAAGAAATGAAGAACATTTATATCTACATGAGGAAGATGGATATGACAGATAAGGATAAGGAATACATTGGGTAACTTATGGATAAGTATATGACCTTATGTTATTGACTTGATTATGTTGCATTCATCTATGATGAAGGATAGAGAAAAATGCACAAGGTAGTATTGTCAGTTAATGAACCATTTCAGTATACACTGACACAATGTAGTGTATACCGATCACAGTGCAAATGAAGCTTGTGTTCACTGACACATTTATTTGTTAACCGAGCAATAGAAAAGAACTAAATGACTAGTTTAGCTGATGGAATTTGATGAGCTGTAAAGTACCTCAAAATTAGAGATGAAGATAATGTTTGTTACAGAGATCGACGGCTAACATAATTCAAAGAAGACCTAATGGATTGAAACAAAATGTGTTACTCACACATCATCCAAGGAAGGTTTAAGTGGCAAAATCTGATGGATGGAAATAAAATAGTTTACTCATCTATTTAAGAGACTAGGATTTCATGATGAAATCATGTCGGAAGAAGGAGACTATAGAGATATCATGTGAACAAGCTTCATGCATGACTAATCAGACTGGTTAAGGAGAACTGAACTGCAAAGATTACCGAGCATCAGAAAGCTATTACCAAGCGACAGTAAGTTACTAAATATTGATTGAAACAGAATTGATATATTGATCAGAGGATTTGAATGAGCTTAACATAGATCTAATAATTTGTAATTGAAGTTGTGTTGTGATCAGATCAATTGATTTGTTACATTTTAACCATTGTAAACAGAGAAATCTCTTAACAGAGTGGACTAGAAAGTCTTGTAATGTCATTCATAGTGTACATTTGTTATCCTATCAACCCCATAGTGAACATTGGTTGGACGATAATAGTTGGTCTAAAATCCTCTAACAAGGTCACACCTCACAATGTGTTTGTAACCTTTAACAGGGTTGGGTCTTCACCAACCTCACTTCATAAAAGTGAATAATTTTTGGGTTGTCGGTCCCAGGTGGTTTTTCCCTTCACAGGGTTTCCACATCAAATCTCTTATGTTATATGTTTATTGTGATGATTGTTTGTGATTAGAGGTAAAATAGATTCAACCCTATTCAAATTTATAGGGGGAAATATGAGATCTATTCTCAAACCCAAATTCCCCAAAGAAGAAATCCAATTTGATCAACCAAAAGGTTAATACACAATTGAATCAATTTTGTGAATAATATGGAAGAGAGAGAGAGTAAATCCAATATTTCCCTATGGATGAAGATATATATATTATGTTTGAAAATTTGAAATAATTGAAATACAAATACTAACCTCAAATTAGGGTAGATCTGGAAAATTGAGTTCTGATGTCTGTGTACACTTTTGGGAAAATTTGAACCTGTCTTGGACTAGAAATGCCGAGACAAAGAAATCCCAGAAATCTTTCTCCAAGATGGCTCAGCTCAAGTTTGACCCTCATAAAAGGTCAAATACTACATTCTTTATTTGAAGTCTGATTCAAATTCTATTCGCAGATCTCAGAAGTTTGCCGAAAAGGGTATCCAAATTCACTCTTAGATTTGAAATTCCGCACCTATACCTACAAGAAAATGGAGGTTTTTGTTGTATGGGGGGTTTGCCTTGGTCAAACCCCAATTTAGGAATTAACCTTGAAATTGAATTGAAATGTATTGTGCATAAACAAAGTAATTGAAACAAATCACCTCGCTTATGTTAAAGTCCTTGTAGAGGATTTGAATCCTCAAGTCCATAAGTAGGAGTGATTCAATGAATGTAGGATGTCTCCAATCAATGGCATTTGATCTTCAACACCAATCTTGACTTGATCTTTGCATATTAGAAGACTTGTATGAATGTGGAAGGATCGATCATCAAAGGGGGCTCCAAAGAGATTGAATCCTTCAATAGCTAACAATGGATCTCCTTGACGGATGGATGCTTGAACACTTGAATGCTTGAAGACTTGCTTGCACTTGAGAGCTTCAGCACTTGAAAGATGGATATCAATTGCTTGATTGTGGATGAGAGATATGAAAATGAGAGAGGAAGGCCTCCTTTTATAATGAACTAGGGCACACTCCTCTAGAGGGGCCACCTTGGAGAATTAAATCCTAATTAGGTCCTAACCTTTACAAAATATACCTAGATTAAATTAAATTAAAGGATTTACCATCCTAAAACCCGAAATGATTAACTCGGAAGTGAAAAAATAAATATCCCGAAAGTCAGAATCCCAGAAATTTTGGAAATTGGAGATTTGAAGGAAGGGGGCAAAATTGAGGTTGGACCTGACCTAGTCAGGTTTGAGCTTGACCCTAACCTAATCAAGTTTGAGCTTGACCCTAACCTAGTTAGGTTTGACCTTGACCTTGACTCTGGTCTCAGATTGACTCAGAACCAAGTCAAGAGGTCCCAGGGATGCCCAGAAACCTAGAACTGATGCCAGAACATGATAGAATGTCAGGGATAGACATAAAATCCTATGATTACTATGATGAAGGCCAAGAAGATCTATTTCTACATCCTACCCAAAAAATATAGCCATGGAAGAGGGAAAATCAGTAGAATCCTTAAGATCCTAACCCTAATTTCACCTAGAATGAAGAAATCAAGTGCAGGGAAGAAGTGGAAAGCGGGGAGAAAAGACAAATACATGCAAAGACCTGATCAAGGTGCTTGACATAACCCCAAACCACTTACTCAGAGGGCTAAATGATCTTATCATGGAAGTGCTTCCATTTTAAGATGATACAGTTTGTTATCATACTTTACTTGTTGCATACTAGATTTGATCGATAATCACTATATGTTATTAACTGGTAATCAGTAAAAGCATAGATAGAATACTATTTTAGTTTACCGAGCTGCAAAAGTTTTAATAAATTGTTTTTGGATATACATTTTGTGATTGGGACTGTGGATAACTGATTCACCCCCCTCTCAATTATTCTAACAATTGGTATCAGAGCGTTGGTTGCTTGGAATAGAGTTTTAAGGACTTCAGCACAAAGATCTCAAAATGTATAAGGGGGAAGTGCCAAACCTAAACAAGGATAAATTTATGGTATGGAAAAGTTGAATGAGGCTACATGTATCTAGAATTGGGAATTCTACCCTTACACTAATGTGGAATGGCTACATTGCACCTCCCACTGGTCCCTTGACCCTTGATCAACTAAGAGACATGCATGAACATAATGTTACTATGATGGAGATTTTGTTGTCTATACCGATGCCGAATTTGAAGATATTAAAAATTGCACTACTGCTAAAGGTATGTGGGATAAACTTTCTCAAGTTTATAGTGGTGATGTGGATGTCAAAAGAGCCAGAGCTGAAAGCTTAAGGAGAAGATTCGATGATATGAAGATGAAGGAAGGAGAAAATATTGTGCAATACATAAATATACTGAAAGAGGTAGTATGTGCTATTAGAGCATCTGATGGTATTATTGGTGAAGAGACAGTTGTAAGCAAAGTTCTCAGAACCTTATTGTCAGTTTATGCAATTAGAATATCTGCAATTCATGAAACAAGGTTTGCATCTGGTAACAACCTTACTCTTGATAATTTGATTGGTAAGCTTACAACCTTTGAACTTAATAACTTTGACAATAGTGTTGTACCATCTGTTGAATATGCTTTTATGTCTTCTCTGAATATTGGTAAGTCTAGTAGCAAAAATAAGAATGATGATAGTGATAGCTATACTGATGATGAGCTTGATGAACTTGAAGCTCTTATGGATAGAAGGTTACCTAAAGGTAAAGGTAGATATAGAGGTAAATTACCTTTAGCATGCTTTAATTGTAAAGAGGTTGGTCAATGGATTTTAGATGTCCACATAGGAAAGATGATGACAGAAACAAAGACCAATCTGGTGAAGGAAGCTATGGGAGAAGAGGTGAAAAAAGTTACCAACACTACAATAGAGACAATCGAGACAATAATGATAAAGACAAGAAGGTGTGCTACATTGTAGAAGAAAATGTCACTGATACTGACACTGATGAAGATGTGGAGGTAGTATTTGTTGCAATGAAGCATGACTCAGAGGAAGATGAGAGGTATGTAGAGACATTACTTATCTCTAAGGTTAATAAAAATGATACATGGATCATAGATAGTGGTTGTACACATCACATGACTGGTGATGAAGAGAAATTTGATCATCTTGAAGAACACAATGGAGGATCTGTTAGAATGGGTAATGATGAACCTTGTATGGTTAGAGGAAAAAGATCCCTGATGATAAATGATAAAATTAGATGTGACAATGCTTATTGGGTAAAAGGTATAAACTATAATTTGCTAAGTGTGGCACAGCTGAACAATTCAGGCCACCGAGTTTCTTTTGAGAGAAAGAAAGTGAAGATATATGATGATGAAGGAAGACTTATTGGAACTGGAACACAATCGAGAGGTAATTTGTTTTATCTTGATAATGATCAGTCTTCTTGTTTAATGATGAAAGATGAAGATGCATGGTTGTGGCATAAGAGGTTATGTCATGTGAATTTTGATAACATGATTAAGAACAATAAAAAGAAAAAGGTTAGAGGTTTTCCTAACTTATCTAAGCCTGATCATGTTATGTGTCATGAATGTCAGAAAGGTAAAATGACAAAATCTAGTTTCAAAAGAAAATATTATTCAACAAAAAAATTACTTGAGTTAGTGCCTACTGACGTATGTGGTCCTATGAGAACTCAAAGTTACTATGGAGATAGATATTTTATTCTTTTTGTTGATGATTATACTAGATTAATGATAGTCATGTTCTTGAAGAAAAACTTAGAGGCATTTAAGATGTTCAAGTCATATAAAGAAAAAGTTGAGAAAGAGACTGGTAAAGAATTGAAATGCTTAAGATCTGACCAAGGTGGTGAATTTATTTTTGATGAATTTACTAATTTTTGCAATGAGCATGGTATTAAAAGACAAGTCTTTGCACTGAGGACACCAAAAAAAAATGTAATAGATGAAAGGAGGAATAGGTCAATCGTTGACTATGCAAGAACACTAATGTTACAAAAGAATGTTTCTCAGACATACTGGGGGGAAGTTGTCAGCATAGCTGTTTATGTTTTGAACTAAGTACAACTAAAGAAGGACACTAATAAGACACACTATGAGCTATGGTTTGGTCACAAACCCACTGTAAGTTATTTTAGAGTTTTTGGAAGTAAATTATTTATTCTAAAAGATGAAAGAAATGGGAAGTTTGACTCAAAAGGTGATGAACGGATATTTATGGGATATTCCACTAAGAGTAAAGCATACAAGTGTCTTAACAAAGTAACTAATAAAATGATTGAAAGTACTAATGTTTGAGTTGATGAGTTTGATGATAAGAATGCAGAAGAAAGCACAAAGGAACCAGAAGACTACAATAGATTTAGTTACATT
Organism: Chamaecyparis obtusa; assembly: GCA_027943335.1. Lineage (NCBI taxonomy): Eukaryota > Viridiplantae > Streptophyta > Pinopsida > Cupressales > Cupressaceae > Chamaecyparis > Chamaecyparis obtusa. The sequence goes on from BSBK01000789.1 coordinate 970,476, forward strand.
GAACAGCCAGAGTACCTACTGACGCAGTAGATAGTGACAATCGGTCTACAGGAAAACAATACCGAGGAACAGGAAAAAAAAACCGAAGAGCAAGAAGCATCCATCGAGCAAGCAAATGAACCTGCACATGATGAACAAGAAAGAAGAGATCAGATACTGGTGAGATTTTTTAGAAGACATCATCCTGAGACACAAATCATTAGAAATAGACAAGCTAACATGCAAACAAGGAGTAAAGCAAGACAATGTACATGTCTAGTTTGTGAATATGAACCGAAGAATGTAAAAGTTGCATTAGAAAATGATGAATGGGTTAATGCAATGAAAGAGGAAATAGAACAAATAGAGAAGAACAAAACTTGGAGTTTAGTACCTAGACCTAAGAAAAAGAATGTTATTGGTACTAAGTGGATATTCAGAAATAAGCTTAATGAGAATGGAGAGGTAACAAGGAACAAAGCTAGGTTAGTATGCAAGGGATATGCACAGGAGGAAGGAATAGATTATGGTGAGACATTTGCACCTGTTGCTAAATTAGGAGTTAGAATGTTACTTGCATATGATGCACACAAAAAGTTCAAAGTTTACCAAATGGATGTCAAATCAGATTTTCTAAATGGGATACTTGAAGAAGAAGTCTACATAGAACAACCTGAAGGGTTCGTTGATCCAAAAAAAAAAGATATGGTATGTAGATTACATAAAGCTTTATATGGTTTAAAGCAAGCATCGAGATCCTAGTATGAGAGGCTGCATAACTATTTGCTGAGTATTGGATTTTTTAGAACAAGTGAGAACAATAATCTATACATGAAAGGAAATTATGATGATACTATCTTGATTGCTGAGATATTTGTGGATGACATAATATTTGGAGGACAAGATCAAATCTGTAAGTCATTTTCTAATGAAATGAAAATTGAATTTGAAATGTCTATGTTTGGAGAGAATAATTTATTTCTAGGCTTACAAGTGATTCAGCAGAATGATGGTATATTCATCACACAATCTAAATATATAAAGGAAGTCTTGAAGACATTTGGCATAGAAGATGCTAAACCTATGGAAACACTGATCGCTACTAGATGTAAACTGACTAAAGAAGATGGAACTATTGAGGTAAACCAGACACTATACCAATCCATGATTGGTAAGTTAATGTATGTAGTTCACAGTAGACCTGATATAGCACATGTTGTTGGAATAGTTGCTAGATTTTCTACAAACCCTAGAGAGTCACACATGGTTGTTACAAAGAGAATCTTAAGATACCTAAAGAAAACTAAAGATTATGGACTGTGGTATCCTAAGAAAGGAAAGTTTGAACTGAAGGTGTACACTGATGTTTATTAGGTTGGAAATGTGGATGATAGAAAGAGTACCACTAAAGGAGCATTCTTCTTTGGTGAAAGACTTGTTACATGGACAAGTAAGAAACAAGCTTGCATTTCTCAGTCTATAGCTAAAGAAGAGTATGTTGATGCTACTACTAACTGTTCAAATATTGCATATATCAAGCAAGTGTTAGAAGGAATGAATGAGGTAATCACTAAGCTGGTGATTATATATTGTGATAACACTAGTGCTATTAATATTTCAAAGAATTTGGTGATGCACTCTAAAACAAAGCATATATCAATTAAGTATCACTACTTAAGGGGACAAGTATAGGAGAAGCAAGTTAAGCTAGAATTTGTTACATCAAAATAACAACTTGCTGACATATTTACAAAGCCTCTACCGAAGGATACATATGAATACTTGAAGACTAGACTTGGGATCCATCCCATGTCTACCTATCACTAAGGTGATCTAGAGGTTGCATCAACCTAATCTTATCAGAAGATCATACATGTTGATGCAACAGAGTTCACGCTTTGGAATTCTATCTAAGGTTGTGAAAGATTGAAGTACTGGAATAGATTTGCATAACAATATACGAGATATAGAGAATGGACCGAATAACAGAGAGTTACATGGCTATTACAGAGTTGTATGTTTGTATTGTTATTTGGCATTTCTATCAAAGGGAGAGAGATCAATATGAAGAATATGGAGCCAAAAACAAAGCGAGAGAGATACAGAAAAGAGAGCTGAAAAGATCATATCTGTAGAACTTAGTCTGCACTTGTAAATGCTTTTATGTAACGTAGTGATTAAACATATTAAGCTAGGGAGAGCTCGTACCATTGCATCATTTGTTGACAGAGTTGTTGAATACATGTTTGGTATGTGTATGGCATATTTCATATTGCTTGTGTTACCATCAATGCCAAAGGGAGAGATTGATGAAATACAACTAATTTGAATACATTGTATAACTTGAAGATCTATGATTTAAGATCACTGAGTTGCTGATTAGATATGTAAGATGATTAAATCAGTAATATGTTGTCATTGATGTCAACTAGTTTTGACAATACTTATCTTGTAAGTTACTATACCCAAACATCTATAGAAGAAGAAGAAAAGAAATGAAGAATAGATATATCTACATGAGGAAGATGGATATCACAAATAAGGATAAGGAATACATTGGGTAACTTATGGATGAGTCTATGACCTTATGTTATTGACTTTATTATGTTGCATTCATCTATGATGATGGATAGAGAAAAATGCACAAGGTAGTGTTGTCGATTAATGAACCATTTCAGTATACACCGACACAGTGTAGTGTATACTGATCATAGTACAAACCGAGCTTGTGTTCACCGACACATTTCTTTGTTAACCGAGCAGAAGAAAAGAACTAAATGACTAGTTTAGCTGATGGAAGTTGGTGAGCTGTAAAGTACCTTAAAATAAAAAATGAAGATAATGTTTTCTACGAAGATCGAAAGCTAACATAATTTGAAGAAGATCTAATGGACTGAAACAAAACATGTTACTGACACATCAACTGAGGAAGGTTTAAGCAGCAAAATAAATAAAGGAGATTAAGCGGCAAAATCTGATGGATGGAAATAAAATGGTTTACTCGTCTATTTAAGAGACTAGGATTTCATAATGAAATCATACCAGAAGAAGGAGACTACAGAGATATCATGTGAACAAGCTTCATGCATGCTTGATCAAACTGGTTAAGGAGAACTGAACTACAGAGATTACTGAGCGTCAGAATGCTATTACCAAGTTACAGTAAGTTACTAAATATTGATTGAAACAGAAGTGATATATTGATCAGAGGATTTGAATGAGCTTAACATAGATCTTATAATCTATAATTGAAGTTGTGTTGTGATCAGATCAACTGCTATTACATTTTAACCATTGTAAACAGATAAATCTCTTAACAAAGTGGACTAGAAAGTCTTGTAATGTCATTCATAGAGTGTACATTTGTTATCCTCTCAACCCCATAGTGAATTCTATTTGGATGATAATGGTTGGTCTAAAATCCTCTAACAAGGTTACACCTTATAGTGTGTTTGTAACCTTTAATAGGGTTGGGTCTTCACCGACCTCACTTCAGAAGAGTGATGAATTTTTGGGTTGCCGGTCCCAGGTGGTTTTTCCCTTCACAGGGTTTCCATGTTAAATCTCTTGTGTTATGTGTTGATGGTGATGATTGTTTTTTATCATACTTTACATGTTGCATACTATATTTGATCGATAATCACTATATGTTATTAACTGGTAATCGGTAAAAGCACAGACATAATACTATTTTAGTTTACCAAGTTACAAAAGTTTTAGTAAATTGTTTTTGGATATACATTTTGTGATTGGGACTATGGATAACTGATTCACCCCCCTCTTAGTTATTCTAATAGAATATATTTAGACTGGGTGATGAAAATACCTTTCTCCATCTAATACACTTGTAAAACAACAAATAATTTGATCTCCCCAAACATACTCATTTCAAATTCAGTTTGTATTTCATATGAAAATTTCTTACACAGGGCATCTTTTCCACCAAATATAATATCATCTACAAAAATATTAGCCAACAGGATTCCTTTACCTTCATCTTTCATATATAGATTTCTTGTGTCATTTGTCCTTGAGAATCCAATCTGTATCAGGTAGTTGTGCAGCCTCACATACCATGCTCTGGGAGATTTCTTTAATCCATATAGTGCTTTATTTAGTTTGCAAACCATTTGTCTCTTGTTTGGATCAACAAATCCTTCTGGCTGTGCAATTTACACTTCTTCTACTAATATACCATTTAAAAATGTAGACTTGACATCCATTTGGTATACCTTGAAATATTTGTAGGCAGCATATGCAAGTAAATTTCTTACTCCTTCCAATCTTGCTACAGGAGCAAATGTCTCCCCATAATCTATTACTTCTTTTTGTACATAGCCTTTGCATACCAGCCTTGCTTTGTTCCTTGTGATTTTTCCATGCTCATTCAACTTATTTTTGAACACCCCACTTTATTCCAATGACATTTTTGTTTTCTGGTCTCAGCACCAGAGTCCAGGTATCATTCTTCTCTATCTAGTCTATCTCCTCATTCATTTCTTGTATCCAGTCTTCATTTTCTAATGGCTCCCTTATTGTCTTAGGCTTGAATTCACACAACAAACATGTAGGGTCTCTTAACTTTCTTCTAGTCAAAACTCCAATAGCTTTGTCTCCAATAATTTTTTTAGGCTTCTGATGTCTCCTTACATATTGTACCAAAACAAGTTTTTCTCTCCTTTCTTCTTTCTCTTCAAGTTCACCAACAAGATTGTCAAATTCAGCTTTTGAATGCTTGGCAACCTCTTCCTGATACTCGGTAGCATTCCTCTATCACTTGACATGTTCTTCTTATTGCTCAGCATTGTTTCCCTGATGCTTGACATTGCTTACCCAAGACTCTACATTAGGTGTAGGTTTGTCACTTTCATTTCCTTCTTCTATATAAACAAAAGATTTGTAATCTTCTAGTTCTGTCTTGCTTTCAACTTCATTTTTCTCTGCATACTCATCAACTTTGATATTTGCACTTTCCAAAATTTTGTTAGTGTTAGAGATCAAACACTTGTAAGCTTTACTTTTTGTAGAATAGATAAGGAATATGCCCTCATCACTTTTAGCATCAAATTTTCCATTCCTATTGTCTTTTAGTATATAGCATTTGCTTCCAAAAATTCTAAAGTACTATAATTAGGTGCATACCCATGCCATAACTCATAAGGTGTGATATTTGTACCTTTTTTTATCTGTACTCAATTAAGGGTATAAACAACTCTACTTAAAACTTCACTCCAGTACTTTTGTGCAACATTATTTTTGATCATCAATTTTCTTGCACAATCCATGATAGATCTGTTCCTTCTCTCTGCTATACCATTCTATGGAGGTGCTCTAGGTGCAGACATCTATCTCTTGATCCCCCTATCATTGAAAAATAGATTGAACTCATTGGATATAAATTCTCCACCTTAGTCAAATCTCAAACACTTCAGGTTCCTACCTGTCTGCTTTTCAACCATAGCCAAATACCACTTAAAATTTTGAAAAGCATCACATTTTTCTTGTAAGAACATTATAGTCATCATTTTTTTGTAATCATGAACAAACAGGATAAAATATCTAGCACCACAATAGCTTTGTACACCCATAGGTCAACAAAGGTTAGTATGAACCAAATCTAAAGCATTCTCAGAAGTAAAAGTCTTTCTCTTGAAACTAGACTTTGTCATCTTACCCAACTGCCATTGTTTGCACATTAAATTCTTAGGTTTCTTCAATCTAGGTAGTCCTCTCACTTTCTTCTTCTTACTAATTTCTACCAGATTATCAAATTTAACATGACATTCCCGCTTATGCCATAACCATATATCATCAAGTTGTGCAATAATACATGTCTCTTTAGATAGGTCTAGATAGAAAAAATTACCTCTTGTCTGTTCTCCACTTCCAATTAGTTCACTAGTGGCACCAAATATTTTGGCCTTCCCGTGATAAAATTCCACTCGGTATCTAGTGCTATTAAGTTGTGCAACACTCAGTAGATTATAGTGAAGACCTTCAACCCAATATACATTTTCACAAGTGATCTTATCAGTCAGCTTAATCAATCCTTTACCCATAATAGGACATGGTGCATCATTACCAAATTTTACACTTCTACCTTTATAATGATCTAAGGTATCAAACTTACTTTCGTCACTAGTCATGCGGTGTGAAAAACCACTATCAATAACCCACTTATCATTTTTGTTCACATAGGATATCAATGTAGTTTTCTCATCCTCATCAGACTCATCTTTCATTGCAACATAAACTACCTCAATTTCAAAATCATCACTTTTAGTGTCAGTCTCTTCTTTAGCAATATAGCAGGATTTCTTATCTTTTCCTTTGTAGTCCTTGTACCTTCGGTAATCTCTATCTTCTCTTTTTTCTTTATGCTTTCTATCTCTTTATTCATCCTTATCATCCCTGTTAGGACATCTTGTAGCTATATGACCAACTTTATTACATGAAAAACATATAATAGGGAGTTTACCTTCATATTTTCCTTTTCCCTTTTTCAATCTTCTAGCCATAAGAGCTTCAAGATCCTCAAGTTCTTCATCAGATGTGTCACGTTCACTTTCACTCTCACTGATGCATTTTTCTTTCTCTTTATTTGACTTACTCAAAACCATTTGTGACTTAAAAGAAGATTCAATATTAGCAATGGTGAAGTTATCATAGTTAGAAATCTCAAAATTAGTAAGCTTACCAACCAAACTTTCCAAACTAAGAGCATTATTAGGGTTACATCTAGATTCTTGAATTGCTGAAATTTTGACGGCATAAATAGGATGCAAGGTTCTCAATACTTTTCCTACAATAGTTTCATCTTCAATAGTTCCATTTGCTCCTCTAATAGCATTTACAACTTCTTTTTATCCTACCACAATATTGAGCAATATTCTCACCTTCTTGCATTTTCATTTCATCAAATTTACCTCTTAGGTTCTTAGATTTTTCCCTCAATACATTTATGTCACCGCCATAGATGTTTGCAAGAGTGCCCTACATTTTCTTTTCATTTGTGCAATCTTTGATGTCTTTAAATTCTGGATAGCTAAGGGCACAAGAAATCTCCAACATTTCTTGATTGTGCTCTTGTTTAGCTTTCATCTCCTCAACAGTCAAAGGTGCAACAGGTGTAACATAATCATGCTCAACATAATACTTTGTAGAATCACAAATACCGACTAGATTCAGCTTCATCAAACTTTTCCATGTAGGGAAGCTCTCCTTATTTAACTTCAGCACCTCCTTCTTATACATCCTAATCATTTACTTCAAGTACTTTTAAACTTGTCCTTATTGTGCCACATAATCAAGTACCCATTAAAGTATCAAGATAACTCAACCTTTCCTTAGGTGCTATTGTTATCAACCTTGCCCACATCCTTCTCAATAATCAAATTGATATAGTACTTTCTTAAATAGAAACAGTCTTACCAGTTAAGGTTTGACATCAATGCCAATAAAACAATTGCTTTAATTGCAGTTTCCAATAGATCTATTAGAGTTTTAGGAATTTTTATATATCAATAGTTATATGTTGTTTTCTTCTATGGGGTTCCCTTTGCTAAGGCTCTCACAACCATTACTTCCTTGGGCGTCATTATAAAAAAGATGATTTAGTGGAATAGCACTTAAGGAATCCAAGAAGTCCTTATTTCTATCTTTTGGATTACTTCCATTCCCTATAATTCAATTTTCCTCTCTCCTCTGATCAAAGGGGGGAAAGGAGAAATTACAAGTTTCCTCTAAGAGATCAATCTTATTCCTATCAAAACCCAACTTCTAAGCATGGTCCTCAGAATTATCATCCAGAGGAGGAACATGAGCCCCATCAGGAATGTTCTCCCTATTAGAAGATCCATTCCCCTATTTCCTTATCTCCTTATTGTCATTATTTTCATTAGAAGCCAAAGTTTTCTTAAATCTCCACTCCTTCCTATTATCTTTATCTTTACGGGGCTCTATCTCTTTTCCTTTCTTCATGGGGCAGTTTCTTTCCGAATGGCCAGATTTCTTACATTTGAAACATGTAAAGGGATATGATTCATATTCCATCAATTGCTGCCATTTCCCCAGCCTTGATCTTATATTATCTATAGAAAGGGGAAGATGAAAGTAATCACTAATATTAATGCACAATCTAGCAAAAACCAACCTAGTTTTAGAGGTAGTGGCTAGATCTATGGCCACTAGTTCTCCCATTGTACTTGCAATTCCCTTAAACACCCCTTCATTCTAGAATTCCAATGGCACTCCTGGGAGTTTCACCCACACTAGGGAAGATTCCATAAATGATTCATTCAAATCAAGATTAGTACTTCATTTGTGTAAAGCCAAGGATGGCCTACCTAGCATCCAAGGGACCTTGCACAAAGCTTTCATCATATCCTCCTTATTGGTGAATGAAAAGGATAAAGCCCCTTTATCCATTGCTTCTATGTCTACCTGACCTTCCAGGAACCATCTATGAATGACATACTTTCGGACTACATCAATATTAGGTCAAGGAAAAATATATTTTCCAACAAGAACCACCTCCATAGATGCTATTGACCTATCCAGGATGAAATCTAGAATAAAGATGCCAAACTCACCTTTAGAGGGGTGGGTATGTGCAAGATCATGAGGGGCCAAAAAGTGGCGATGTGAAAAATATTCACTTTTCACTCGTCCAAAAGCACATGAAAGTTCTTGTTGAATTTTTAGTAGGCCTGGGTGTCAGTACACCTCGGCAAACCTACCACCAAAGCACAAGCCTAATCGGGTACTCGATTTTGCCGAGTATGAAAAAATGGCGGGACTACATGAAAAATTTGAACTTTTTGAAATTGGGGAAATCGGGTACCCGATTTTGCCAAGTATGAAAAAATGGCAAGAGTATATATGAAAAAATTCAACTTTTGTATATAATGTTTAAATATGTATTATATATATATAATTATATATTAATTTATATATTTTATATTATAATATCTTAGAGGTTTTAAATTGTATGTCATATATATTTTATATTATATAAATATATTTACCAATTATATATATATATATATATATATATATATAGAGAGAGAGAGAGAGAGAGAGAGAGATAACGTTTGAGGGGTATTAAGGGATATTATGTAAATTTTTTAATATATATTATATATTAATATATATTTTATATTTAAAATATTTTATACTATAATATCTTAGAATGTTTAAATTGTATGTCATATATATTTTATTTATAATATTTTATATTAATATATTTTTTTATATTAATATTTATTGTATATAAATATATTTAACAAACTTATATTATATATATATATATATATATATATATATATATATATATATATATATATATATATATATATATATATATATAACATTTAAGGGGTATTATGTAAATATTATATATATATTTTTAATATGTATTATACATATAATTATATATTAATATATATTTTATATAATAATATCTTCTATATATATATATACATATTAATATATAAACTTTATAGATCATAATATTTAAATTGTATGTTGAAAGGGGTTATCGAGACTTCCTAAGGGTCCTAGTATGCCTTATCACATGTTAGGAACCCTAAGAAGTCCCCATGACCCCTTTTGACACATTGGAATGCTCGAGTGTGTCTGAAGGGGTTGCTTCGGACACACTCGAGCATGCCAATGTGTCAAAAGGGGTCATGGGGACTTCTTAGGGGTCCTAACGTGTGTCCAAAGGGGTCACTTCAGACACACTCAAGAATTCCAATGTGTCAAAAGGGATTGTGAGGACTTCCTAGGGGTCCTAATGCATGATAAGGCATACTAGGACCACTAGAAAGTCCCCATGACCCCTTTTGACACATATGAACCCTCCAATGTGTCTGAAGGAGTTGTAGGACCCCTTCAGACACACTTGATGGTTCAGACATGTCAAAAGGGGTCGTGGGGACTTCGTAGGGGTCCTAGTACATCTTATCACACGTTAGAACCCCTAGGAAGTCCCCATGACCCCTTTTGACACATTGGAATGCTCAAGTGTGTCTTAAGGGGTCATAGGACCCCTTAAGACCCACTTGAGTGTTCCAATATGTCAAAAGGGGTCATGGGGACTCCCTAGGGGTCCTAGTACACCTTATCACATGTTAGGACCCCTAGGGAGTCCCCATGACCCCTTTTGACATATTGGAATGCTCAAGTGTTTCTTAAGGGGTCCCTTTTGACATATTGGAATGCTCAAGTGTTTCTTAAGGGGTCTTAGGACCCCTTAAGAAACACTTGAGCATTCCAATATGTCAAAAGGGGTCATGGGGACTCCCTAGGGATCTTAGTACACCTTGACACGTGTGAGGACCCCTAGGAAGTCCCAATGATAGCTTTTATCACATTGGAATGCTCAAGTGTGTCTTAAGGGGTCCTAGGACCCCTTCAGACACACTTGACCATTCTAATATGTGAAAATAGGTCACGAGGACTCCCTAGGGGTCCTAGTATGTATTATCACACGTTAGAACCCCTAGGGAGTCCCCATCACACCTTTTAACACATTGGAATGCTCAAGTGTGTCTTAAGGGGTCATAGGACCCCTTCAAACACTCTTGAGCATTCCAATGTGTCAAAAGGGGCCATGGGGACTCCCTAGGGGTCCTAATACACCTTATCATGCATTATGACATCTAGAAAGTCCCCATGATCACTTTTGACAAATTGGAATGCTCAAGTGTGTCTTAAGGGGTCTTAGGACACTTTAACACACACTTGAGCATTCCAATGTGTCAAAAGGGGTCATGGGGACTCCCTAGGGGTCCTAGTATGCCTTATCATGTGTTAGGACCCCTAGGAAGTCCCCATGACTCCTTTTAAAACATTGGAACACTCAAGTGTGTCTTACGGGGTTATAGGACCCCTTCAGACACACTTGAGTGTTCCAATCTATCAAAAGGAGTCATGGGGAATCCCTAGGGGTCCTAGTACTCCTTATCACGTGTTAGGAACCCTAGGGAGTCCCCATGACCCCTTTTGATACATTGGAATGCTCAAGTGTGTCTTAAAGGGTCAGTCCAAGGACCCCTTAAGACACACTTGAGCATTCCAATGTGTCAAAAGTGGTCATGGGGACTCTCTAGGGGTCCTAGTATGCCTTATCACATGTCAGGGTGTGTAGGAAGTCCCAATGACCCCTTTTGACAGATTGGAATGCTTGAGTGTGTCTTAAGGGGTCGTAGGACCCCTTAAGACACACTTGAGCATTTCAATCTGTCAAAAGGGGTCATGGGGACTCCCTAGGGGTCCTATTACACCTTATCATGTGTGAGAACCCCTAGGAAGTCCCCATGAACCCTTTTGACACCTTGGAATGCTCATAACATGTCATAAGGTATACTAGGACACCTAGGGAGTCCCCATGACCCCTTTTGACAAATTGGAATGCTTAAGTGTGTCTTAAGGGGTCCTACAACCCCTTAAGATACACTTGAGCATTCCAATGTGTCAAAAGGGTTCATGGGGACTTCCTAGGGGTTCTCACATGTGATAAGGTGTACTAGGACCCCTAGGGAGTCCCCATGACCCCTTTTGACACATTGGAATGCTCAAGTGTGTCTTAAGGGGTCCTACAACCCCTTAAGACACACTTGAGCATTCCAATCTATCAAAAGGATCATTGGGACCCCTAGGTGTCCTAGTATGGCTTATGACATGTTAGGACACCTAGGGAGTCCCCATGCCCCCTTTTGACACATTAGAACACTTAAATGTGTCTTTAGGGGTCTTAGGACCCCTTAGGAAACATTTGAGCATTCCAATGTGTCAAAAGGGGGCATGAGGACTCCCTAGGGGTCCTAGTACACCTTATCATGCAATAGGACCCCTAGGGAGTCCCAATGACCCCTTTTGACACATTGGAACACTCAAGTGTGTCTGAAGGGGTCCTAGGAAGCCTTAAGACACACTTGAGCATTTCAATGTGTTAAAAGGAGTCATGGGACTCCCTAAGGGTCCTAATATGCCTTATCATGCATAAGGACCCCTAGGAAGTCCCCATGACCCTTTCTACACAATGGAATGCTGAAGTGTGTCTTAATGGGTCCTATGACGTCATAAGACACACTCTAGCATTCCAATGTGTAAAAAGGGGCCATGGGGACTTGCTAGGGGTCCTAGTACACCTTATCACATGTTAGGACCCCTAAAAATTCCCCATGACCCCTTTAGACACATTGAAAATGCTCAAATGTGTCTTAAGGGGTCGTAGAACCCCTTAAGACACAATTGAGCATTCTAATATGTCAAAAGGGGTCATGGGGACTCCCTAGGTGTCCTATTACACCTCATCATGTGTTAGGACCCCTATGGAGTCCCCATGACCCCTTTTGACCCATTGGAATGCTCAAGTGTGTCTTAAGGGTTTCGAGGACCCCTTAAAACACACTTGAGCATTCCAATGTATCAAAAGGGGTCACCAGGACTCCCTAGGGGTCCTAGTATGCCTCATCATGTGTTACGACCCCTAGGGAGTCCCCATGACCCCTTTTGACACATTGGAATGCTCAAGTGTGTCGTATGGGGTCCTCCGACACATTAAGACACACTTGAGCCTTCCAATGTTTCAACAGGGGTCATGGGGACTCCCTAGGGTTCCTAGAATACATTATCACGTGTTAGGACCACTACGAAGTCCCCATGACCCCTTTTGACATATTAGAATGCGCAAGTGTGTCTTAAGGGGTCGTAGGACCCCTTAAGACACACTTGGGCATTCCAATTTGTCAAAAGGGGTCATGGGACTCCCTAGGTGTCCTAGTACACCTTATCATGCATTAGGATGCCCAGGAAGTCCCCATTGTAATACCCCAAAAATTGGCTATAAGTTCATTAATCTCCTACATCCTCAAATCGAACGAAATTCACATAGAAGTCCTAACCTAAGGCACATCTGCACATCATCGAATCTAATTGATTATCTTAAATTCCGCATCGAGAAATATTCCTAATTATCTTAATTATCTTTAATTTAATGATTATTTGGTAATAAATCACATTTATCCTAAAATTTGATTAATTGAATATTTTGCATATTTAATTAATTGGATTTAATATTGCCACTTAATTATTTAATTGAATTTAATTATATTTATTCCTAATTATTATTATTTAATTTTGACAATAAATCAAAATTCCTATCATTAATTGATTAAATTTGTATTTAATTAATTAAAGCAAGTTGTCATATTTAATAATATTATTTTTGGAATAAAAGTTTGAAAAAATAATTGATTAACCCATAAATCAATTGTTTTATTTTTAAAAATCAGTTAAGTTGAGCATAAATCACTTTATTATTAAATTAATTCATAAATAAAACATGCACAATCATAAAAGTAGATAACTATCAATTATCAATTAAAGCTAAACTCTATTTTGAGTAAAACTTTGCTTTTGCATGTTTTTGTGAGTTAATTATCTTTATTATCAAATAACTCAAAAATCAAGCTGAGTTAATCTAAGTGATTTATGGCTTTCTTCCATGCACCTCTAAAGCCCTGGATTTCTATAAATTAAAGCCTCAGCTCATCCCAAATCATCTTTAATATCTCGCAAATTGCAAACTTACTCTGCAGGAATCATAGCATATCAGATTTGGAGAATTTGCACAATTAGAGCTTGAAAGATAAATTTGAGGATTCGAAGCTTTGTGAGATCAATTTCAAATTCATAGCTTTCATATTATTGTTAGAATTTTCATTCTCATATCATATCATTTCTAGATTAGCATTGCATATCAATTTTCATATTAGCATAGATTCATATCAGTTTTTCATCATATTATTGCATAGAAAATATCAAAAATATAGATTAATTGCATTCAATTCATATCTAGATCAATTGCATTCAAATCCTTCATTTAGGTGTCATCTATGTCACTTATCTCGATAGCAATATGAGAACATTAATCTCGCACCTACTAGAAGGCAGTAAACCGCTTGGTTAAATTAGATTTCAAAGGAAGCCAAAATACAAAAAATGCGATAAACATAAAAAATTTACTCCTCTAGGAGAGTCTTTAGAATCAGCTATGAAAAATCTACTGGCTGATAACATCATCTCTTTACCATTAATCCGACTGAATGCTCAAGACCCCAAACCAATATGGTGGAAGGAAAATGAATTCTGTGATTTCCATCGGAGTAAAGGTCATAAAACTAGTAATTGCTATCACTTGAAGCACACCATTCAAGATCTGATTGATAGTGGAGACATCACAATTGACAATCCCATGAGCAATAATGATCATACAGCATTCATAGAACCATTTCTGAAACATGGTCAAAAATTTTCAACTTCTCAGCCTAATATGGGGGCAAAAGTCAACTATGCCTACCCTGGAAATAACACTGTCATCAATATGGTTGAGCCATGTCTCTCTGAAAGTTGCAATTTCATCACAATCATACAAAGAGATAGAGATCATTCCTCAGCTAACGCAGTTACTTGATCACAAGCTCAAACACATCTGAAAGGACAAATCCCAGATTCATCAAATGTCCCTAAGGTTCCCTTCAATCTTTCATCTGCTTCTAAACAGAAGGCTACTTCCAAATCTTCCAATCCAAAGGATACAAGGCCTACGTCTTATAGCATTGTTCAACAACTCTAGCACACTAATGTGAAAATCTCCATGTTTGAGTTGCTTTGAATATCTCCAGCTCATAAAGCCATTCTCGATAAAGCTTTGCTTGGTTCCAATGTTCCTGATGACCTTGATTTAGATAGGTTCTAGACTATGGTTGGACATCTTACATCTCTGCAATATATCTCCTTTTCAGAGGAAAATGACAACTCCTTGAGTCACCCACATAATCAGCCTTTTCATATAGAAGTCTTGATCCAAAACCGTAGAGTCAAACGTGTGTTGATAGATGGGGGCACTGGCCTAAACATTTGTTCTTACAGCTTGATCACACAATTGGGATTTTCAGAATTGGCTATTGATCCTAGAAAGAAAATAACTAGCAAGGCCTATGATGAACAAGAAAGATCTTCTAAAGGTACCATTGTCTTACCTATCAGAGTGGGTCCAGTTATCAAAGATACCATTTGTCAAGTGCTTGATCTACCTTTGGCCTACAACATCCTTCTAGGGAGACCATGGATACATGAAATGCAAGCTATTCCTTCTACATACCATCAATGTTTGAAGTTTCCTTATGAAGGAGTAGAGGTTGCTATCCCCACAGATCTGAATACAACTTGCAACACCTTGAAGGAAAGTGTAGATCATCTTGTACCTAATAATAGAGAATCTTCCATTGAACCAACTAAGGAAGCACCCACATCTAAAATGGAAGATCTTGCAAAAGAGGTTAATATCAAAGAAAATGGTATGGGAGAATATACTATTGAGCCAGTCTTATCTTTGACATCTCTCCCTATCTCGCCTAAGTCTTATGGGAAATCTTTGAAACCATCCAAACCAAACTCTAAAGAACCTCTTGAAGCATATAAAAAGAATTTTGTAGTAGAACAAGTATCCAAGAAAGAATTTGAAGAGGATGAGGTTGTGCTATCATGGCTGTACAAAGATGAACCTAAATCTCAAGTTGTTCAAACTGGTGACTCTGTAGTCTCCAAACTCCCTTCCAAGTCATATGGTCTAGGAGATAAATTAATAGCTAAGATGGGATATTTAGGTAAAGGACCTCTAGGAATCAGAGGAAAAGGTCTTGAGGTACCTCTCCCACATACTGGTAGAGAAAATAAAAACAAAGTTGGCTTAGGCTTTAAGAAGAAACCCTATCACCTCAAAGATAATTGCTCTCATGCCATAGAGCAGATCACACTAGGGGAACCTCTTCTTAAGAAAGAAGAAATAGAATCATCCGATAGTGATTCAGATAGTTTAGAACTCATCCCCTATGAAAAATTGCCTAAGGAGATCAAAGACCTTCTTGATGATAAAGATGATCCTATCAAAAGAATTAATGTAGTAGAAACACAAGAACCTACTATCAATCAAGAGATAGTTGCAACACAAGACCTAGCTAATCTCAAAAACAATCAAGAAGAGGGAAGTGGTAGTGATTCTGAGATAGATTCTCATGAGTATGAATACAAATTAGAATCTAAGGGTAATGCTTCTTGGGGTATTCACCCTGACTTTACTCATGTTCTAAGATTTCCTAGAGATCTTGAATTAGAAGATGAATCTAATGACTATGAATGGGGAGTCATCCTAGAACCAGATGAGCTTATCACAAAGAAACATGTTGATGTTATTCACCAATATGCACCTCAAACCAATGTAAGTCTAGAGCGAAATGATGAACCTATCGAGTCTGATCCACCTATGGCTGAATTGAACTCCCATGATGACATTGAGCCTATTCACGAATTGGATGTCTTAAGTTGTAGTATCACCTTTGAACTCAAGTGTCAGGTTAGGACCAATGATGACAAATCCATATCTGTAAACACTATCTCCCAATCTTTCCCTACTTTGACTATCAAATATCTAGAACTTATTGATCAAAAATCCATGAATCTAAGCCATGGTATTTATACCTTCCCGAATGACTATGCCCTTGCTTGCTACCTCAATGCAGTTGAGCCTATGAGTACTTCCATCAGTGAATTGAGCGTCAGCATGATCGATTCGGACATCAAATATCTTAGTCAGAAAAATAAGAATAAAAAGAAAAAGAAAAAGAGTTCTGAGGGTGAAAACCACTTTGTGGTAGTCTCAAAACCTACAAAAGTAAAAATAAAAGATGTATCCAAAGGTGAAAACATCTTTGAGGCCCCTAAGGATGAGATATTTGATGTCCTTCCAAGTCATTTATAGGACAGATCTCCAGTTCTAATTGAGCCCACTCAATCCATCAATTTGGGTACAACAGAGGAACCACAATTGGTACATGTAGCACAATCATTATCAGAAGAAGAGAAGCAACAATTTACAACATTCCTAACAGAGAAGAAGATCAAATTTGCATGGAAATATTCAGATATGCCAGGATTGGATCCTAATCTCATAATGCATCATTTATCTATCGCTCCAAATGTCAAACCTGTCAAGCGAAAATTGAGAAAGATGCATCCTCACGTTGCACTCTTGGTAAAAGCTGAATTAGAGAAGCTCCTAAATGCCAGATTCATCCGAGTTATTGACTATGCAGAGTGGCTCTCTAATGTTGTACCTATTTCTAAACCAGATGGTTCAATCAGAGTGTGCACAGACTTTAGAGATGTGAATAGAGCATGCCCTAAGGATGATTTTCCACTACCTAACATTGATATGATAGTGGACATGACTGTAGGTTTTGAGATGTATTCCTTAATGGATGGTTTCTCTAGATATAACCAAATAAAAATTACTCCAGAGGACCAAGAGAAAACTACTTTCACATGTGCATGGGGCACCTTCTGCTGGAATGTCATGCCATTTGGGCTTAAAAATGTTGGAGCTACATATCAAAGAGCAATGATGTCTATTTTCCATGACATGATGCATCAAACTATGGAAGATTATGTTGATGATACTTTAGCAAAATTTATGATCAGAACTAAACATCTAAAGGACTTGAGCATGATTCTAGAAAAAATGGAAAAGTTTAGTCTCTGACTAAATCCTAAGAAGTGTGCTTTTGGTGTCACTTCTAGAAAGCTCTTAGGATACATAGTTTCAAAGAAGGGCATTGAAGTTGATCCAGCTAAAGTCAAGGCTATAATGGAGATGCAACCTCCCATGAATATCAGTCAAATGAGGACGTTGCAAGGAAGAGTTCAATCTATCAGAAGATTCATATCACAGCTAGCAGACATATCACAGCCTTTTACAAAAACATTACATAAAGGTGTGACCTTTGCATAGAATGAAGAATGTGAGAACAACTTTAACCATATCAAGGAGTATCTATCAAATCTGCCTATCTTGATGCCTCCTATTCATGGGAAGCCATTGATCTTATATGTCTCCGCAATAGCCACATCACTGGGGGCATTGCTAGCGCAACATGATGAAGAGAAAAAGGAAAGAGCCATTTATTATATAAGCAGAACATTGGTGGTGTATGAAAAGAACTATTCTATGATTGAGAAAGCTTGTCTCACTATGATCTTTGCATCATAGAAACTGAGACACTATATGTTAGCTCATACCATGCATCTAGTAGCAAAAATTGATCCACTAAAATACCTACTAAGCAAGGCTGCCCTCACAGGCAGACTGGCTAAATGGGTCATGCTTCTAAGCGAATTTGACATTGAATATGTTCAAAGAAAAGGTATAAAAGGTCAAGTTATTACTGATCAACTAGCAGATGCACCCATGTTTGATGACACACCAATGCAAATGAAATTTCCAGACTCCTCTATTATGCACCTACCTTCTAGAGAATGGCAATTGTTCTTTGATGGCTCCTATACACAGAATGGATCTAGAGCAGGCATATTGTTCATAACTCCTCAAGGATACTCCATCCCAAAAGCATTTAGATTGAAGTTCCCTTGCATGAACAATATTGTAGAATATGAAGCCCTTTTGAATTGTATGAAACTAGCAATTGAATGGAGAGTAACAGAACTACACATTCATGGAGACTCTCAACTTGTTAATCATCAAGTCAATGATGTGTACCAAACTAAAGATGAAAAGCTCATTCCTTACAAGAGAATGGTAGATGATCTTAAGAAATATTTCATATCTATCACATTTGAGCAAATTCCTAGAACGGAGAACAAGGCTGCCGATGCAATGGCAACACTATCTACTTTATTACAGTAGCCTAAACATGAGCTATGCTATGAGTTTATGGTGGAAGCACTATCTTATCTTGAATATGACTCCCTCGAAACCCACATCATCTGCACTATTGTAGGTCATGATTCATCCTGATATAAAAACCTATTTTCCTATCTCCAAGACCAAATCATCCCCGATACCTTCAACCGTCATGAAAAGAGATACCTTATTTGTAATGCCTCCCGATATGTCATCATTGGTAATGATCTATACAAATGAGGTCTAGATGGTATGCTACTTAGATGTTTAGAACAGGAAGAGTCTCAATGTGCATTAGAGGAATTCCATGATGCTATGTGTGGGTCACACTCAAACAGTTTAACACTAGCTCAAAAACTTATTAGGGCTGGGTACTATTGGCCTGAAATGGAGAAAGAGGCTATCAAATTTGCTAAGAATTGTCAAAAGTGTCAAGTACATGGCAACCTAATTCATGCTCCAGGGAGGGATCTAATCCCCTTTACAACACAATGGCCTTTCCATCAATGGGCATTTGATCTTATTAGGATGATTCATCCTCATTCTTCTAACAGACATACCCATATAATCACAGCCACAAATTATTTTACAAAATGGGTAGAAGCGGTCCCTCTGACACAAGCAACGGGGAAACAGATATCTATGTTCATATTGAACTATATCATATGCAGATATGGGATCCCTCATTCCATAATCATAGATAATGGTGGGCAATTCAGGAATAAAGACCTCGATGATCTATGTGCCAAATTCAAGATCACACAACATTGGTCTTCTATCTACTATCCACAAGGGAATGGACAAGCAGAGGCTTCTAACAAAAATTTATTAAAGATCTTGCACAGAACAATAAACAAAACTGGCAGAGACTGGCATCTCATGATTAATCCAGCTCTATGGGCCTACAGAACAAGTATCAAAACACTTACAGGGGCTACACCTTTCGCTTTAGTTTATGGGTCTGAAGCGATACTACCTATTGAGGTTGAAATCCCATCACTCAGAATCAAAATGCATGGTCTAGTAACTGATGATGACTACAAAGTGTCTAGGTTGCAAGAATTGGAACTGCTAGATGAGTGCAGACAAGCAGCATATGATCATCTTAGAGTATATCATAAGAGAATGTCTAGAGGCTACAGCAAGAAAGTCAAACACAAAGAATTTCAGGTTGGTGATCTAGTCTTGAGAGAAAATCCTAAAAATTAATCCCATCAAGAATGCAAGGGGAAGTTTGAACCCAACTGGCTGGGTCCCTTTGTAATCACTACTACTTTTGGCTCTGGTGCCTATCAACTCTCAATGATTGAAGGAGAATAGCTCTAAGAACCAATCAATGCTCTCCATCTAAAGAAATTCTACGCCTAAGGCATTCAGTCTATGGTTAAATGTCTTGAAAAAATAAAAAAATTAAAAAATTAAAAAATATCTAAAGTACAAAAAAAAAAAATTTGAAAAAATGAAAAGTACAAAAAAATGAAAAAAGAGAAAAAGTGCCTTGGTGAAAACCTGCAAACAGGCACCTTGGTAGCAAAAATAGAATCTCTGCCAAGATGGTTAAAACCCGACAAATGGGTGCCACTTGTTTCAAAATGCTCCATCTATCAGCACAATCTTGGTCTTTCCTAGCTTTCAGTTTTACTTGAGTTTGTACATATCTCCCAGTTTGTTTCTGCATTTCTAGTTTTCAATAAGTCAGTTTGTCCACCAATCTTCTCAAGTGTCTGTATCCTATCAATTTTCCAACTTGGGGGAAATCAATGTCATATCCTATGGTCTTCGGTATATCTTAGATGTATCATATCTAGTTAGAGTCCTTTTGAAGCTTCATGCGAGTCAGTCAGTCCATCTTGTCTCCAGAAAGGATTTTGCATCTACAAAAATGCAATCAACATCAAACATCAAGCTGAAAATGATATGTTCTTCATGCTTTTTATCTCCTTGTATGATTATTGATTCACATTGAGATTTTTGCATATTGTGTCCCTTCGAGCTCTTCAATGATGTCCTTTATAAGATTTAGAGAGTGATGACTGGGGGCATAATCTTTTCTTTGTTTTCTACTTGTATGTGAAAATCTAACATCTTTGGAAATTCTAGATTGAAATGGTGTCTGACTGTAAGAGCCTCTATCTCAAATTGGATGGCCATGCGTACCTCGACCATTGATACCTAGAAAATTCAAGAAAGTTTGATCTAACTATTGTCTTTTTGAGTGAGTTCTTTCTCCTACTGTGAAACGCGATCTTACCTAAGGATGTGAATGATAAAGGGTCACTGCGGGTAATTCACATTGGATTTAGAATGATCTCTTGGCTGTTTGATGTGTTTGTCATGCAAGGCATATTCAAGTCATCATGACGTTTATGTTTTGATGCTTATACAAATTGCTATATCAAAATGGACATGATATTCAGGTAATCCTGGTGTTTGTGCCTTGGTGCTTATATCTAATCTGACATTCTGAAAATAAAATCAATATTCATATATCCATGGTTGTTGTATTGATTCTTGCGCATACAAATCAATATTCATATGTCTATGGTTTTTATTTTAGCTAGTGGGCATTGTATTGATTTATCCGGTTACATAAAAGTTCAATGATGATAACAAATCGACATATGATCAGTGAGTAGGTCCTAGGTCTTAAGTTGCATTTCATTTTGCATGTTTGCATGATCTCACAATGATTAAATGAACTTCAATGCTTAAACAATTCTCCACTCACATCTTCAAATCTAACAAGAGATGAATCTCACACGAAGGTTCCTCCAATGAAATAGCATGTAGAATCCTTTTTCGGGATCAAAATTCAAATCTGAGACTGTTTATATTATTAACTACTTGCATAATCAACCTTCAATCATCACAGAAATCTAGTATTCAACTTAACTGATTA
The DNA here is from genome assembly GCA_027943335.1 of Chamaecyparis obtusa. NCBI lineage: Eukaryota > Viridiplantae > Streptophyta > Pinopsida > Cupressales > Cupressaceae > Chamaecyparis > Chamaecyparis obtusa. The sequence goes on from BSBK01000789.1 coordinate 992,120, forward strand.
TCTTACATCAAACTATCAAAATTTTAACTTGGTCAACTATGGTCAACTCATGGTTTAACCTAGTCAAATTTGGTCTTTTGGACCTTCTAACGATGTAGAATGCATTCCCGAACGTGTATAACCACTTCTCAAATCAATTAACATGCTTCTAAACTCTCAACGCTGACTTTTCTTGTCAGATTTCAATTTTAATCCCAAAGGGGGCATGGTATTGCACATCATTCAAAGTCTGTAAATCAAATTCTATCAATCTTTCCTCAATAATCAAGACAACAAGCACGTCTAGTTATTGATTCATCAAAAAAGATCTCATCGCTCGAGGCAAATCTATCATCACTTGGGGCATATCAGATTCATCAAGATCCATATCAATCTGGTATTCTCCTAATCTTGTAAACTGTATCAATTTTTGCAACTATTGGATCATAGTGTTCTTTCCTTGGTTCTTCAGAAACTGAAGGATTCGGATGTGATACCTGCTAGTTCTGCTAAGACAATTGAGTCTAGAACTGGTCACTCACTTCTTTGCAATCCTAAGGTTTGGAATCAGGTGTTTTGACACTTTTTCACAATCATAGGTTCATTTGTTGTTATAGTGAACATTATCTTTGGTCATTCAGGACCTATTATCTCCATATCAAATCAATATCAATCAGCTTCTGTCTCATATCAATTATCAATTTCAAACATCAGTTTCATATCTCTATCAAACAAAGACTTTCTTTGAACCATTGCACTTCACACAGTAATTCAAAGAGGGACAAAATGTAATACCCCAAAAATGGGCTATAAGTTCATTAATCTCCGACATCCTCAAATCAAACAAAATCGACATAAAAGTCCTAACCTAAGGCACATCTGCACATCATCGAATCTAATTGATTATCTTAAATTCTACATCGGGGAATATTCCTAGAAATATTCCTAATTATCTTAATTATCTTTAATTTAATGATTATTTGGTAATAAATCACATTTATCCTAAAATTTGATTAATTGAATATTTTGCATATTTAATTAATTGGATTTAATACTACCACTTAATTATTTAATTGAATTTAATTATATTTATTCCTAATTATTATTATTTAATTTTGACAATAAATCAAAATTCCTATCATTAATTGATTAAATTCATATTTAATTAATTAAAGCAAGTTGTCATATTTAATAATATTATTTTTGGAATAAAAGTTTGAAAAAATAATTGATTAACCCATAAATCAATTGTTTTATTTTCAAAAATCAGTTAAGTTGAGCATAAATCACTTTATTATTACATTAATTCATAAATAAAACATGCGCAATCATAAAAGCAGATAACTATCAATTATCAATTAAAGCTAAACTCTATTTTGAGTTAAACTTTTCTTTTGCATGTTTTTGTGAGTTAATTATCTTTATTATCAGATAACTCAAAAACCAAGCTAAGTTAATCTGAGTGATTTATGGCTTTCTTCCATGCACCTCTAAAGCCCTGGATTTCTATAAATTAAAGCCTCAACTCATCCCAAATCATCTCTAAAATCTCGCAAATTGCAAACTTACTCTACAGGAATCATAGCATATCAAATCTGGACAATTTGCACAATTGGAGCTTGAAAGATAAATTTGAGGATTTGAAGCTTTGTGAGATCAATTTCAAATTCATAGCTTTCATATTATTGTTAGAATTTTCATTCTCATATCATATCATTTCTAGATTAGCATTGCATATCAATTTTCATATTAGCATAGATTCATATCAGTTTTTCATCATATTATTGCATAGAAAATATCAAAAATATAGATTAATTATTTTCAATTCATATCTAGATCAATTGCATTCAAATCCTTCATTTAGGTGTCATCTAGGTCACTGATCTTGATAACAATCTGAAAACATTAATCTCGCACCTACTAGAAGGCAGTAAATCACTTGGTTGAATTAGATTTTAATTTTGCACGATTTTAATTTTTGCTAACCTCTAATATTTTACTGAAGTGTTGTGTCTATAGATCAGGTACAAAATTCACACACACACCCATGACCCCTTTTGACAAATTGGAATGTTCAAGTGTGTCTTAAGTGGGGACCCCTTTTCACACATTGGAATGCTCAAGTGTGTCTTAAGGGGTTGTAGGACCCCTTAAGACACACTTGAGCATTCCAATGTGTTAAAAGGGGTCATGGTGACTCCCTAGGGATCCTAGTATGCCTTATCACATGTTAGCACCCCTAGGGAGTGTGCATGAGCCCTTTTGACACATTGGAAACCTCAACTATGTCTTAAGGGGTCCTCACACATTGGAACACCCAAATGTGTCTTAAGGGATCCTAAGACCCCTTAAGACATGCTTGAGGCTTCTGATGTGTCAAAAGAGGTCACGAGGACTCCCTAGGGGTCCTAGTATTCCTTATCATGCATTAGGACCCCTAGGGAGTCCCAATGACCCCTTTTAACACATTGGAATTCTCAAGTATGTTTGAAGGGGTCTTAGGACCCCTTAAGACAAACTTGAGCATTCCAATGTGTTAAAAGGGGTCATGAGGACTCCCTAGGGGTCCTAATATGCCTTATCATGTGTTAGGACCCTTAGAAAGTCCCCATGACCCTTTTTGACAAAGCGAAATGCTCAAGTGTGTCTTAAGGGGTCCTAGGATCGCTTGAGACACACTCTAGCATTCCAATGTGTCAAAAGGGGTCATGGGGACTCCCTAGGGTTCCTAGTACACCTTATCATGCATTAGGACCCCTATGAAGTCCCCATGACCCCTTTTGACACATTGGAATGCTCAAGTGTGTCTTAAGGGATTGTAGGACACCTTTAGACACACTTGAGCATTCCAATGTGTCAAAAGGGGTCATGGGGACTCCCTAGATGTCCTAGTACACCTTATCATGTGTTAGAACCCCTAGGGAGTCCCCATGACCCCTTTCGACACATTGGAATGCTCAAGTTTGTCTTAAGGGATCTTAAGACCCCTTAAGACAAACTTGAGCATTCCAATGTGTTGAAAGGGATCATGGGGACTCCCTAGGGGTCCTAATGCACCTTATCAGGTTTTAAGACCCCTAAGGAGTCCCAATGACCCTTTTTGAGACATTGGAATGCTCAATTGTGTCTTAAGGGGTCCTAGGACACTTTCAAACACAATTGAGCATTCTAATGTCTCAAAAGGGGTCATTGGGACTCCCAAGGGGTTCTAGTATGCCTTATCACATGTTAGGACCCATAGGGAATCCCAATGACTCCTTTTGATACATTGGAATGCCCAATTATGTCTTAAGGGGTCGTAGGACCCCTTCAGACACACTTGAACATTCCAATGTGTCAAAAGGGGTCATGGGGACTCCCTAGAGGTCTTAGTATGCATTATCACATGTTAGGACCCCTATGAAGTCCTTATGACCCCTTTTGACACATTGGAATGCTCAAGTGTGTCTTAATGGGTCGTCGCACACCTTAAGATAGACTTGAGCATTTCAATCTATCAAAATGGGTCATGGGGACTCCCTAGGGGTCTTAGTACACCTTATCACGTGTTAGGACCACTAGGGATTCCCCATGACCCCTTTTGACACATTGGAAAGCTCAAGTGTGTCCTAAGGGGTCCTAAGACCCCTTAAGACACACTTGAGCATTCGAATATGTCAAAAGGCATCATGGGGACTCCCTAGGGGTCCTAGTATGCCTTATCACATGTTAGGACCCCTAGGAAGTCTCTATGATACCTTTTGACACATTGTAATGCTCAAGTGTGTCTTAAGGGGTCCAAGGACCCCTTAAAACACACTTGAGCATTCCAATATGTCAAAAGGGGTCATGGGGACTCCTTAAAGGTGCTAGTACACCTTATCACATATTAGGACCCCTAGGAATTTCCCATGACACTTTTTAACACATTGTAACACTCAAGTGTGTCTTAAGGGGTTGTAGGACCCCTTAAGACACACTTGAGCATTCCAATCTGTCAGAAGGAGTCATGGGGACTCCCTAGGTTTCCTAGTACCCCTTATCATTCATTAGGACCCCTAGGGAGTCTCAATGACCCCTTTTCACACATTAGAATGCTCAAGTGTGTCTTAAGGTGTCATAGGACCCCTTCAGACATGCTTCAACATTCCAATGTGTCAAAAGGGGTTATGGGAACTTCTTAGGGTTCTTAGTATGCCTTATCATGTGTTAGGACCCCTAGGGAGTCCCAATGACCCCTTTTGACACATTAGAAACCTCAAGTGTGTCTTAACATGTCCTATGACCCCTTCGGACACAATTGAGCATTCCAATGTGTCAAAAAGAGTCTAGGGCACTCTATAGGGGTCCTAATATTCCTTATCATGCATTAGGACCCCTAGGAAGTCCCCATGACCCCTTTTGACACATTGGAATGCTCAAGTGTGTCTTAAGGGATTGTAGGATCCCTTAAGACACACTTGAGCATTTCAATCTATCAAAAGGGGTCATGGGGACTCCCTAGGTGTCCTAGTACACCTTATCACATGTTAGGACCCCAAGGAAGTCCCCATGACCCCTTTTCACAAATTGGAACACTCAAGTGTGTCTTAAGGAGGGACCCGTTTTGACACATTGGAATGCTCAAGTGTGTCTTGAGGCATTGTACGACCCCTTAAGACACACTTCTACATTCCAATGTTTCAAAAGGGGTCATGGGGACTCCCTAGGTGTCCTAGTATGCCTTATCACATGTTAGGACCCCTAGGGAGTTCCCATGATGCCTTTTGAAACTTTGGAACCCTCAATTGTGTCTTAAGGGTTCCTGACACATTGGAACACTCAAATGTGTCTTAAGGGGTTCTAGGACCCCTTCGGACATAGTTGGGCATTCCAATGTGTCAAAAAGGGTCATGGGGACTCCCTAGGGGTCCTAATATACCTTATCATGTGTTAGGACCCTTAGGTAGTCCCCATGACCACTTTTGACACATTGGGATGCTCAAGTGTGTCTTAAGGGATCCATGGACCCCTTAAGACACACTCTAGCATCCCAATGTGTCAAAAGGGGTCATGGGGACTCCTTATGTGTCTTAGTATGCCTTATCACATGTTACAACCCCTAGGGAGTACCCATGACCCCTTTTGAAACATTGCAATGCTCAAATGTGTCTTAACGGGTCCTAAGACCCCTTAAGACACACTTGAGCATTCCAATCTATCAAAAGGGGTCATGGAGACTCCCTAGGCTTCCTAGTATGCCTTATCATGTGTTAGGACCCCTAGGGATTCTAAATGACCCCTTTTGACACATTGGAATGCTCAAGTGTGTCTTAAGGGGTCTTAGGATCCCTTAAGACACACTTGAGCATTCCAATGTGTCAAAAGGGGTCATGGGAACTCCCTAGGGGTCCTAGTATGCCTTTTCATTCATTAGGACCCCTAGGAAGTCGCAATGAGCCCTTTTGACACATTGGAATGCTCAAGTGTGTCTTAAGGGGTTCGAGAACCCCTTAAGATACACTTGGGCATTCCAATGTGTCAAAAGGGGTCATTGGGACTCTCTAGGTGTCCTAGTACACCTTATCATGTATTAGGACCCCTAGGGAGTCCCCACGACCCCTTTTGAAATATTGGAATGCTCAAGTGTGTCTTAAGGGGTTGTAGGACCCCTTAAGACACATTTGAGAGTTCCAATCTGTCAAAATGCATCATGGGGACTCCCTAGCGGTCATAATAAATGATAAGGCATACTAGGATGCCTAGGGAGTCCCCATGACCCCTTTTGACACCTTGGAGCACTCAAGTGTGTCTTAAGGGGTCCTACGACCCCTTAACATACACTTGAGTGTTCTAATGTGTCAAAAGGGGTCATGGGGACTTCCTAAGTTTCCTAACACGTGATAAGGTTTACTAGGACCACTAGGGAGTCCCCATGACCCCTTTTGACATATTGGAATGCTCAAGTGTGTCTTAAGGGGTGCTCAAATCCCTTAAGACACACTGGAGCATTCCATTGTGTCAAAAAGGGTCATTGGTACTTCCTAGGGGTCCTAACGCATGATAAGGGGTCCTACGGCTGTTTAAGACACACTTGACCATTCCAATGTGTCAAAAGGGATCACGGGGACTTCCTAGGAATCTTAACGTGTGATAAGGTGTACTAAAACCCCTATGGAGTCCCGGTGACCCCTTTTGACACTTTGGAATGCTCAAGTGTGTCTTAAGCTATCCTACGACCTCTTAAGACACACTTGAGCATTCCAATGTGTCAAAAAGGGTCATGGGGACTTCCTAGGGGTCCTAACACATGATAAGGCATAATAAGACCCCTAGGGAGTCCCCATGACCCCTTTTGACACATTGGAACACTCAAGTCTATCTTAAGGGTTCCTCGAAACCCTTAAAACACACTTGAGCATTCCAATGTCTCAAAAGGGGTCAGTGGGATTTCCTAGGGGTCCTAACATGTGATAAGGCATACTAGGACCCTTAGGGAGTCCCCATGACCCCTTTTGACACATTGGAACACTCAAGTGTGAGACACACTTGAGCGTTCCAATGTGTCAAAAGGGGTCATGGGGACTCCCTACGGGTCCTAACACATGATATTGTTTACTAGGACCCCTAAGGAGTCCCCATGACCCCTTTTGACAGATTTAAATGCTCAAGTGTGTATTAAGGGGTTCTACGACCCCTTAAGACACCCTTGAGAGCTCGAATGTGTCAAAAGGGGTCATGGGGATTTCCTAGGGGTCCTGACGTGTGATAAGGCATACTAGGGCCCCTAGGGAGTCCCCATGACCCCTTTTGACACATTGGAATGCTCAAGTGTGAGACACACTTCAGCATTTCAATATGTCAAAAGGGGTCATTGGGACTTCTTAGGGGTAATGGGGATTTCTTAGGGGTCCTAACATGTGATAACACATACTAGGACCCCTAGGGAGTCCCCATGACCCCTTTTGACACATTGGAATGCTGAAGTGTTTCTTAAGGGGTCCTAGGACCCCTTAGGACACACTTCAGCATTCTAATGTGTCAAGAGGCCTCATGGGGACTCCCTAGGGGTCCTAACATGTGATAAGGTATATTAGGACCCCTAGGGAGTCCCCATGACCCCTTTTGACACATTTGAACACTCAAGTGTGTCTGAAGGGGTCCCGGGAGCCCTTAAGACACACTTAAGCATTCTAATGTTTCAAAAGGCATCATTGGGACTCCCTAGGGGTTGTAACATATGATAAGGTGTACTAGGACCCCTACGGAGTCCCCATGACCCCTTTTGACACATTGGAAGGCTCAAGTGTGTCTTAAGGGGTCTTAAGACACACTTGAGCAATCCAATGTGTCAAAAGGGGTCATGGGGACTCCCTAGGGGTACTAACACATGATAAGGTGTACTAGGACCCCCAGGGTGTCCCCATGACCTCTTTTGACATATTGGAATGATCAAGTGTGTCTTAAGGGGTCCTACAATGCTTTAAGACACACTTGAGCATTCCAATGTGTCGAAAGGGGTCATGGAGACTTCCTAGGGGTCCTAACATGTGATAAGGCATACTACGACCCCTAGGGAGTCCCCATGACCCCTTTTGACACATTGGAACACTAGAGTGTGTCTTAAAAGGTCGTAGGACTCCTTAAGACACACTTGAGTATTGCAATGTGTCAAAAGGGGTCATGGGGACTTCCTAGGGTTCCTAACGCATGATAAGGCATATTAGGACCCCTAGGGAGTCCCCATGACTCCTTTTGACACATTGGAATGCTCAAGTGTGTTCAAAGGTGTCCTACAACCCCTTAAGACACAATTGAGTGTTCTAATGTGTCAAAAGGGGTCATGGGAAGACCGTAGGGGTCCTAACGAGTGATAGGGCTTACTAGGACCCCTAGGGAGTCCCCATGACCCCTTTTTGATGCATTGGAATGCTCAGGTGTGTCTTAAGGGGTCCTATGACCCCTTAAGACACACTTGAGTATTCCAATGTGTCAAAAGGGGTCATGGGGACTTTCTAGGGGTCCTAACGCGTGGTAAGATGTACTAGGACCCCTACAAAGTCCCTATGACCCCTTTTGACACATCTGAACCCTCAAGTGTTTTTGAAGGGGTCCTACGGCTCCTTTAGACACACTGGAGGGTTCATATGTGTCAAAAGGGGTCATGGGGACTTTCTAGTGGTCTTAGTATGCTTTATCATGCATTACGACCCCTAGGAAGTCCCCATGAGCCTTTTTGACACATTGGAATTCTTGAGTGTGTCTATAGCGATGCCTTCGAACACATGTTAGGACCCCTAGGAAGTCCCCATGACCCCTTTTGACACATTGGTATGCTTGAGTGTCTCCACAGCGACCCCTTCAGACACACTCAAGCATTCCAATGTGTCAAAAAGGGTCATGGGGACTTCCTAGGGGTCCTAACGCGTGATAAGGCATACGAGAACCCCTAGTAAGTCTCAGTAACCCCTTTCAACATATAATTTAAATATTATGATCTATAAAGTTTATATATATATATATATAATTTGTACATATATTTATATAATATAAAATATATATGACATACAATTTAAAACCCCTAAGATATTATAATATAAAATATATAAATTAATATATAATTATATATATAATACATATTTAAACATTATATACAAAAGTTCAATTTTTTCATATACTCCCACTATTTTTTCATAGTTGGCAAAATCAGGTACCCGATTTCCCCGATTTAAAAAAGTTCAAATTTTTCATATACTCCCGCCGTTTTTTCATACTCAGCAAAATCGGGTACCCGATTAGGCTCGGTATTGCTTTGTGCACCAAACCTACCTGGTCAACTCTTCAAATGTCACAAAAGCATGTTTTTCCCCTTTTTCTTTGAGTTCCAGACTTCGACCATGTAGTTGACAATTTTTTTTTCACTTGAATTTGATGAAATGAAAAGGGTATTTTAAGGAGATTATCAGCTTTCTATCGATATAATTGCTGTCAAATTTTGAATTCGGTAAGTAATTATTAGTTATTTTCCAATTGAGTTACCTCTAAAGTGTTGATTTATATATTGATTGAAAAATGGCTATAACTTTCAAACGGTATAATATTTTTGATATCTAAAAAATGTGTCACATTCTATGCTTCACCTACTATAAGGAAAAATAAAATAAAATTGAATTTTGTAAAGTTTTGAATGAGTTAAGGTGGTTAGACACGTGAGTTTTTTTATTCTAAAAATGTTGTAGCAGAAAATTCATAATTAATTTTTTTTTGGAATAAAATTACAAAAAATTATGCATCACATCCGGGAATGAGTCTACTACTTATATATAAAATCTTATAAAAAAATATTATCATTTGATCATGATTAAGGTGGTCAGACATACACCTACTTTTTTTTTTCTTGAAATATTTGTACTGCTGTATTGAAATCTATACTTTTCACCAATTATATTAATTTTTTTTTAGAAAAGGCCTAGTAGTTTAGAAACTACATTCAATTTCCTATAGATTCTATTCTTACAACTTTTTGGTATTAGGTTGCTAGCTAGTTCAAATTTTCACGTCAAGTTGACGAACCCTGATTTGCTGATTTTTCATTGCCACTTAAGGGCATAGTTTTGCCCCTCATGATCTTGCACATACCCAGGTCTGATATATTATTCACCTCCAACAATGATTATTTATCCTATGGTATTTTCCCAAATAAAGCTACCCATGGAAGTCCCTTATAGTTAGGCCCATAGGATAAGTCAGAAACATAGTTTTTTCCTTTCAAGGTTGGCCAACCTCTTCCCAGATCAGATGAAGTAGAGTCAACCCTATCATCATAATTTTTCCTCCTTTCAAAGAGTCTTCTAGGGAATCTTAGGGCTCATCATCTTTCGATGCTCTATCTTCCAATGAACCCCACTTAGCACTTGCATCCTATCCCTTTGAAGTATGAGGATTTCCATAGCCTCCCTAGTTCATCTTCCCTCGTTTGCAGTTCAAATTTGATTTCCCATCTTCACTCTTCAAACTCGCTCTCCCACTCCCACACGCCATTTTTTGTTAGGAACTTGTATATGTTGGTTGAAAGAGAAAACTAGTAAATAGTAAAATAAATTAAAAATGGATTTGTCAAAGATAGAATTATTCATCACGTGTTCAAGGTCTATAGTTCATATGTAATATGATTATTTACAAAAAAAAAAATTATTGTGTCATTTATGAAATTAATTATTTTAAGTTTTTATAAATATATAAAGCATTAACTTCTATCCACTTTTTTTATATTAAAACATTAAAAATTAAGAAAAAATGAAAAATTAGATATGTCATCCAATGCCATGAAAAAAATAGTGGAACCATGATTTGAAATACTTTGAAGAGAGAAGTATGTTTATTTAAGCAAGGTCTCTTTTGGATTTGTAATAGGGTATCTGAAACTATTTTATAGATGGATTCTTGGGATAGATTCCCTCTTTCCTCTCTTACTTCCCTCATTTGCAACCTCTTTGTAATATTTTTCTTGCAATAGGATGGATTAAAGTTTAGGATTTTAAAGTTACCTTGAGAGTGAGACATAGAGATATAGATAGATGGAAAGAACCTCATAAGTGGCCTCCATGTGGACTAGTGGAAGATAGGGGGGATCTTGCTAGGATATTAGCTAGTATAATGTGTAGCTCTCTTAAAGGAGAAAACACTCTTGTTTGGCGCTCTAATCCAAAGGGAAAGTTTTCAATGGCCTCAATATATAAGGAATTAGAAATAATGTATTTTTACATGATCAACATTTCCTAGTGGAAGAAAGTTTGGAACAAGTTGGCCTGGCCCAAATGTAATTTCTTCTTGTGGCTAGTTATGTGTAATAGATGTCTTACTTGGGAGAATCTTTAGAAGAGAGGGTTTCATGTTCCTTCTATTTTTGTTTTGTGTTATTAAAGTGGAGAGAATAGATTGCACCCTTTCTTTCATTTTCTTTTCAGCAGGGAAATTTAGCATTGGTGGTGGGGAGTTTGAAGGAAATCTCATGTTCAAGATTGTTCTTTATTTGATTTCTGGAATAGTCTTAGAAAATCCCTGACTAAGACTCCCTTTCTTGATGTGGCATGGTAAATTGGTCCTAGTTTTATTATTTGATAGGTGTGGCTGGAAAGAAACTCTAACATTTTTTAGGATAAGAATATGTTGGTGGAACAAGTGTTTCTACGAGTGATTCATATGATACATGAAACTTTGGTCAGTAATTGTGACCTTTCTAAAGAGGTTGACCTTGGAGCCTTGCAAGTTGTGCATGATTTATTTATTTTTGGGGCATATTTAAATGATTGTTCTTGCATAAAATAATAGATTAGGAGTATGCATTCTAAGGGTATGTGTAGGATCATGGTATGCCAAGAAGTGGAGATGTGAAAAAGAATTCCTAATTGATAGACTCTTTGAAAAACAACTATAACTTTCAAACAATATAACATTTTTGAAATTTGAAATATACATCACATTATACGCTTCACCTAGTACAATAATAAAAAAAAATTCTTTCAATTTGATGAGGTTTAGACTAAGTTAAGGTGGTCAGACATGAGAGTTTTTATATTTAGGAAAATTTGTTGCAGAAAAATCATAATTAATTATTTACCTAGAAAAAAAATACAAAAAAATATACATCACATTCGAACATGAGTCTACTACTTTTATCTAGAATCTTATAAAAAAATATTATCATTTGATTTTGTTTAATGTGGTTAGACATACACCTACTTTTATCTTTCTAGTCCTGATTGAAAGACTTATTGAAAAATAGGTATAACTTTCACATTGTATAACATTTTTGAAATCCAAAATATGTGTTACATTCTATGATTTTCGTACTACAAGAAATTTTATTTTTTTTACAATTTGATAAAATTTAGACTAAGTTAACGTGGTCAGACACGAGAGTTTTTGTATTCTCGAAAGTTGAAGAAGAAAAATCATAGTCAATTATTTACTTGGAAATAAATTACAAAACAATATGTGTCACATCCAAACATGAGTCTACTACTTATATCTAGATTCTTGTAAAAAAATTTATCATTTGATTATATTTAAGGTGGTCAGACATACACCTACTTCTTATTTTTTCCTAAAATTTTTGTACTACTACACTAAAATTTGAAATGTTCAACATATAGAATAATTATTTTTCAAAAAAGGTCTAGTATCTTAGAAAATAAATTCAATTTTCTATAGATTCTCTTCTTACATATTTTTTATATAACATATATAACTTGTTCATTTTTTTATGTCAACTTGTCTAAACCTAATTTTCTAAATTTTCATTACCACTTAAGGGCCTAGTTTGGAATACCATGATTCTTGGCATACCCCTAAAAAGAAAGCCAATCATGAGGTAAGTGGTTTTCCCCTCCTCTAGAGACCCTTAAGATAAAGATTGATGTGTCATATAGAGGAAATCCTGAGCATTCATGAGTTGAAGGAATTGGCAAGGATTTCTCTGTAAAGGTAATTTTATTCTTTTTTGAGTACAAGGGAATCCAGACCAAAAACTATATGGAAGCTCTTGCAATCCTCTTAGCCCTTGAAAGAGTGTGTGCCCTTGGTTGGCGTAAGATTATTTATGAAAATTACTGCAAGCTATGGTGGATTTTTTGAACTGACAAAGGATGCATGATGTTATTTGGATTTTTGCTATAGTGGGTAGATGCATTCTTAGTTTTAGTTCTTTATTCAAGTTAGTCTCTTTTTTCTATATTCATGATTTTACAATTCTAGTTAGGGAAGATATGGTTGATTAGTTGTGTCCCTTTTGGAGGTGGTCATTTGTGATATTTTTTTATTATACTTTTTCTTTGGGCTTGATGGCTCTGTACTTTATACTAGTATTATGGTTTCATAAATTTTTAGCCCTCTTTTGTTTAGAAAAAGAAATGATGCCATGCAAAAACAAGAATACTATATGCTCTTGAGTCACAAAGAGATACAAGTGTATCATCTATAAATAATTAAAGTTACCATATGGACCAAGAACATATCAAATCATAGCATCCTACATCTTAGAATCTTCCATTAGTTGGCTAGAACATCTTCTTCCATAAATTCCAGTATTAGTAAACCCTTGATCCTATTCAAATTCTATATGTACCTCACTTTCACTTCCACTCTTGCATTTGAGGAGGTTGCAAGATAGTAGAAAGAATAGAACTTGATTTTCCATGAAGTATTTTACTATAACATAAAATATCACATATGTCACTCTCTTCTTCAACTATCTTGATAAACTACAACTGATTGAATAAATTGAAGGAAAGTTTGACAATGGAATGGATATTTAAAAAATTGTGATTAATGATCACCGAGCTACTAAAGTGTATGTAAGACATTATTAAATCAGTTAATATATTGTCATTGATGTCAACTAGTTTTGACTATACTTATCATGATGGTTACAAACATCTTAAGAAGGAAAAATGGTAAAGGATAGAGATATCTACATGAATATGAGATGGATGAGGAAGATATGGATATGGTATTCATTCCAGGTAACTTATTGATGATTTTATGGAATTATTTTAGTTATTTGACTGTATTACATAAATTTATTATGTATTGAAGATCAAGAATGAACAAGCTTGTGTGGTCGGTAAATGAAGAATTCAGTATACACCAAGCAAGTGTAGTGTATACCGAGTATAGTGTTAACCAAGGTAGTTATCACCGACCCATTTTGGTATTGACCAAGTGAAAGAAATAAATGGAACTTATGACTACCGACTAAAATGATGAGTTGGACAATTGTTTATGATTTCAAGGTAAATGATAATGTTTGTTATGATGATCAAACAAATGATAAAATTCAAGGATGATCAGATGAAGGAGAATGAAATGTGTTATTGACACAACTGCCAAGGAATGTTAAAGCAAAAAAATCTACAGTGAAGATTAAGAGGCAAAATCTATGCATGGAAATAAAATGGTTTATGATGTCTATATAAAGAGACATGAGATTATTTGTTGATTCTACTGTAGGAGAATTCACATGAAAATATTGATTTCATGCAACAATGATCAAACTGGTTGAAGACAGAACCAAGAAAATCTACAAAGAACACCGAGTGATAGAGAAAGCAATTACCGAGCATAACAAAGTTGGAGGAAATAAATATATTGAATTGATTATTGATCAGATGTATTTTTGAGCTTAGCATAGATATGAAAATATACAAATCAATTTTTATTTGAATCAGATCATTACTGTATTAGTTTAACCATTGTTATAGATAAATCTCTTAACTGAGTGGAACTTAACAATCTTTATATTTCAATATGAAATTCAATGAATGTTAATTTTTTTCTTGTTGACCCCATAGTGAATTTTTGGGCAAGGGAGACCTATTAGTGATAAATCCTCTAACAAGGCCACACCTCATAGTATTTTTTTGTAACCTTTAATAGGGTTGGCTCCTAATTGAGCTCACTTCAAAAAAGTGAATTATTTTGGGTTACCGATCCCAGGTGGTTTTTCCCCTAATAGGGTTTCCACGTTAAAGATCTATGTGTTAAATGTGTATGGATGTGTTAACTAATTATTTTACTTTACACATTACTATAACTAGATTGATCGGTAGACACAATATTTAATTTACTAGTAATCGGTATATGAAGAGAAAGGCACAATTGATATTTTACCAAGTTGATTAATTAATTTAAAAGTTTTTTTGTATACATCTTGGAGTATTTGGGACTATAGGATAACTGGACTTAACTGATTCACCCCCCCTCTCATTTATCTAACAATTGGTATTAGAGCATAGAGTGGTTGGAAGGAAATTTTGAAGGACTTAAGAGAAATATCACATGATGTATAAGAGAGAGGTGCCAAAGCTGAACAAAGATAACTTCTCGACATGTGGCAAAGAAGAATGAGATTGTAGCTATCAGTAACTAGAGAATCTACAATACACTACTTGGATAATGAGTTCATCTTACCCACTGTACCTTTGATTGTTGATTAGATGAGAGAAAGACATGAACACAATACTACAATGATAAAGATTTATTCTTCCTTATTAGACACTAAATTTGAAGATTTTCAAACATGTACTTCTGCTAAACATATGTGGGAAAAGCTTACACTAGTTCATGGAGGAGATGTGAATGTGCTAAGGGCTAAAGCTGAAAGTCTTATAGGAAATTTTGATGACATAAAAATGAAAGAAGAAGAGAACATATCACAATACAACAACTGAGTCAAGGAGATTGTGAATGCTATCCGAGGAGTAGGAGGTATTATTGAAGAAGACACCATTGTAAGTAAAATTCTCAGAACCTTGTCACCTATTTATGTTATTAGAGTCTCTACAATTCATGAGATGAGATCAACTCCTGGTAATCATATTACACTTGATAGTCTAATCGGTAGACTAATTGCATTTGAGTTGAATAAATTTTATAATAGTGTTGTTCCTACTATTGAATCTGCATTTATGCAATCTCTGAAAATTGGTAAATCAAACAACAAACACATGATAAGAAATTAGAGTGATAGTGAAAGTGATGAGGATGAACTTGATGAGCTTGAAGCATTAATGGCTAGAAGACTGCAGAAATGTAAAGGAAGATATAGAGGAAAACTAAATTTGGTATGCTTTAACTGTATAGAGATTGGTCATATTACAGCTAGATGTCCTAACAGGAAAGAAGATGAGAAAAGTAATGAAAGGAAGTCTAACAGAAGAGATAACCAAGAACACAGTGGCAACCGACAATATGATAGAAGAAGTAACCAAGATTACAAAGACAAAGGCAAGAAGGTATGTTACCTTATTGAATATTATGATGATGACATCACCACCGACACTAATGAAGACATTGAGGTGGTATTCATAGCTTTCAAAGAAGATTTAGAAGAAGAAGAAAGGTATGTTGAAATAGCACTTATTTCCAAAGTTAACAAGAATGATACTTGGATCATTGATAGTGGTTGTACACATCATATGATTGGTGATGAAGATAAATTTGAATACCTTGAACATTATAATGGTGTATCTATTAAAATGGTAAATGATACACCTTGTCTAGTAGAAGGAAAAGAGTCTATATTATTGAACAGTAAGATCATATGTGAGAATGCATACTGGGTGAAGGGACTTATTTATAATATTTTGAGTGTAGAAAAAGTGAATGACATAGGTCGATGAGTTACATTTGAGAATAGAAAGGTGAAAATCTATGATGAGATTGGAAAGTTGGTTGGTACTGGTGAACAATTTAAAGATAATCTATTTTATCTCGACAATGTTGAAACTTCTTGTTTGTTGGCTAGAACTGAAGATGTGTGGTTATAGAAAAAAAGGTTATTTCATGTGAATTTTGACATCATGGTTAAGATCAATATGTAAAGGAGAGTTAGAGGCTTCCTGAGCTTATCTAAATCTGACCATGTCATGTGCAAACAATGTCAAATAGGAAAAATGTCAAAATCTAGTTTTAAGAGAAAAAACTATTCATCTAAAGCTATTTCTGAGTTGGTTCATACTGACTTGTGTGGCCCTATGAGAACTCGGAGTTATTATGGAGAGATATACTTGATCTTGTTTGTTGATGACTACTCTAGAATGATGAATGTCATGTTCTTGAAAGAAAAACATGAAGCTTTTAAGATGTTTAAATGGTTTAAATCTAAAGTGGAAAAAGAAAGTTGTAAAGAATTAAAATATTTGAGATTAGATAGAGGTGGTGAATTTATTTCTGATGAGTACACTAATTTTTGTAATGAACATGGAATTAAGAGACAGGTTTTTGCACCGAGGACACCCCAACATAATGGGATTGATGAAAGGAGAAATAGATCTATTGTGGATTGTTCTAGAACACCAATGATTGAAAAGGATGTTGCATGGATATACTAGAGAGAAGTTGTTAGTACTGTTGTATACACATTGAACCGAGTTCAACTGAAGAAAGATTCAAATAAGAAACCTTATGAATTGTGGTATGGTTACACACCTAATATAAGTTATTTCAAAATATTTGGAAGTGGACGTTTCATTCTAAAAGATGATAGAAATGAGAAATTTGATTCAAAAGGTGATGAAGGAATATTCTTAGGATATTCTACTAAGAGAAAATGTTACAAATGTTTGAATAAGCCTACTAATTAGATGATTGAAAGTGAAAATGTGAGAGTTGATGAATTTTCTGAGAAGAATAATGAAGAAAGAAAAAAGGAATCAGACGATTATGGTAGATTTACTTACATTGAGCAACCTGACAATCTACCTGAGAAACAACCTAGCGATACCGAGTATCAGGGTAATGCTATCGATCATTAGTCTATACATATCAAGAATCAACAAATAGTTACCAATGAAGATCATGATCATAAACTGAGTGGAGAACACAATGAAGAAAAAACAATTGAACATTTACTTGCAAGATACATAAGGAAACATCATCCATAGAATCAAATTATTGGAGATAAAAAAGATGGCATGATGACACGAAGTAAGTTGAGAAACAACACATGCTTAGTTTGTGAAGTTGAACCTAAAACTGTTAGATATGCACATGAAAATGATGAATGGGTTAAGGCCATGAATGAAGAAATTGAGTAGATACAAAAAAACAAATAATGGACATTGGTACCGAGACTGAAAGACAATAATGTAATTGGAACCAAATGGATATTCAGAAACAAGTTGAATGAAAATGGAGATATCACTAGAAATAAGGCAAGACTTGTATGCAAAGGGTATGCACAAGAAGAAGGTATTGGCTATGGTGTTACTTTTGCACTTGTTGCTAAACTTGAAGAAGTTATAATATTTCTTGCTTATGCTGCTTACAAAGGATTTAAAGTTTATCATATGGGTGTTAAATCTACATTTTTTAATGGAATACTTGAAGAAGAGGTATACATTGAACAATCTAAAAGTTTTGTTGATCCTAATAATAAGAACATGGTATGTAAGTTGCACAAAGCACTGGGTGAACCCACAATAGTGGGTTACACTTTCTTGCCTGAACGGACATTGAACTCTACATTTTAAAAAAAAATTCAGATTCAAATGCATATTTTCATTAGACCGTTTGAAATCAAAAGATGATGTAAATTAGAGTCTTTTATGATTTTTTGTCTAGATTCTAAATATATTTTTTATTTTTATTTTTGAATTGATTTGAACATTTTTTTTCTTTCTCCCACAAAAAATGGTATGTTGTTGAAAACGTCATTTTTAAAGAGTTACATTATTTTCATAGAGCATAATTTTTTACTAAAATAGATATCAATGTCTCTTTCGAATTGGTTTTATAACATCCATATGGAGGGCATGTAATTGGTTTGATGATATTATCATGATTATTACATATTTTATTAACATTTGAAGTTGACTAAACTATAATTTTGACATACCTTGACTGCATAGCTTATAACTTGTCTTGTATTTGTCTAATTTAATTTTAATTTTTTTTAATAGAAAGAGAACTTCAATACCTAGGGCATAGATATTTTAAAAAAAAAAATTTCTCTCATTTACTATTTTTCCATAAGCGTCAAACATAGAGGTAGACATACAATGAAATATCTATGTTTAGTAAAACTAAAAATACAAAGTCATAATAAACCTAATATATATTAACATTATAATCATTGGAAATATTTTTCTTAGTAGTACCTTAATACATAGATAGGTTTGTTAAATGTATTCACTTGATCTGCCAAAAGCTAAATTCGAAGTGATATTTTGTCAACATTTTAATAGGTTTGAAGGAGACTCCATTGTAGGTATGAATGGGGAGTATAGATGTTATATCAATATTTTTTATTGAAGAGGCTTTGAGCTAACCATTTGTAATTAATTCCTTCAAATGGAACCTCTCAAGACTTAAATCATCGTATTTTATTAAAAAAGTGTTATTTTAGCAAAAAAAAAGTACATCTAAAAAAGTGTAACCCACTATTGTGGGGTCACAAGTGACAACAATAATTTGTATTTGAAAGGTGAAACTGATGATAAGATTCTTATTGCTGAAATTTTTGATAATGATATCATATTTGGAGGACATGATAATCTATGAAAATCATTTTCTAATGAAATGAGAAAAGAATTTGAAATGGAAATGTTTGGAGAGATTAAATTTTTTCTTGACTTACAAATTTTACAACAAAATGAAGACATATACATTACTCAATCAAAGTACATAAAAGAAGTATTGAAGACATTCGGTATGGAGGATTCAAAACTAGTTAGTACACCTATGGTCGCTAGATAGAAATTGACTAAGGATGACTAGTCAACTGAGGTAAATAAGACATTATATAGATCAATGATTGGTAAGTTGATGTATGTTGTGCATAGTAGACCAGATATTGCACATTTAGTTAGAATTGTAGCAATATTTTTTGCTAATCCTAAAGAATCACTTATGACTATTGTAAAAAGAATTTTGAGATACTTGAAGAACACTGAAAACCATGGCTTGTTGTGCAAGAAAGAAGGCAATTTTTAACTAAAAGTTTATACAGATGTGGATTAGGCTAGAAAAATTGATGATAGAAAGAGCACTACTGGTGGAGAATTCTTTTTGGGAAAAAGATTAGTTACTTAGATAATTAAGAAACAAGGATGCATTTCTCAACCCACTGCAAAAGAAGAATATGTTGTTGCTGCTACAAATTGTTCGAACATTGCATGGATAAAACAACTTTTGGAAGGTATGAATGAAGAGATCACTGACCCAGTGATAATATATTGTGATAACACTAGTGCAATAAACATTTATAAGAATCCGGTGATGTATGCAAAGACAAAGAATATATCTATAAAGTATCACTACTTGAGGGAACAAGTAGAAGAAAAGAAAGTGAAACTAGAGTATGTGAAGTTAAAAAAAGCAACTTGCTGATATATTTACTAAACCCCTACCAAATCATACATTTGAGTACTTGAGGACTAGAATAGGGGTCCATCCCTTGTCTATTGATCACTAAGGTGATTAGGAGGTTGCATCAATCTATACTTTATCATAATATCAAATGATGTTGATGCATGATGTTCACACTTTAGGTTTCTTGAGGTTGTGAAATTTGAAAGATGAAAGACAAATGAAACTGCATATCAATATATGAAAGGTACTTGATCTGAAAAGAACACCACAGATAATATTTTGGCTACTAAAGAGCTATTTGTTTTCTTTTTGGAATTGTTGTCAAAGGGAGAGAAGAATCAATAAAATATTTATCTGAAGAGAGATATACACATAGGGAGAAAAGATCAAATCTACAGGGAGAGACTTCATGAAGTATTGATGTTGTGTAGTGATTAAACATATTAAATGTACAAGCTAGAGAGAGCTTACCGAGTTACAACATTTACATACAAACTTGTAGAACAAATGTTTGGTATTCTATGGCATATTTCATATTATGTTGCCATCAATGCCAAAGAGAGTAATTGATAAACTACAACTGATTGAATATCTTGAAGGAAAGTTTGAAAATGGAATGGATATTTGAAAGACAATGATTGATGATCACCGAGATACTAAATTTTATGTAAGACATTAAATCAGTTAATATATTGTCAGTGATGTCAACTATTTTTTACTATACTTATCATGATGGTTACAAACATATTAAGAAGGAAAAATGGTAAAGGAATGAGATATCTACATGAAGATGAGAAAGATATGGATATGGTATTCATTGAGTAACTTATTGATGAGTCTATGGAATTATGTTAGTTATTTGATTGTATTACATGAATCTATTATGTATTGAAGATCAAGAATGAACAAGTTTATATGGTTGGTAAATGAAGAATTAAGTATACACCGAGCAAGTGTAGTGTATACTGAGTATAGTGCTTTTGACTGTAGGAAAAAATAGGTTTTAAAGGGGTCCTAAAACCTCATACAAGATAGAATAAAATTTTAACGTTAAAGGACACTAAAAAGAGATAGGACTAGGGACCAGTCTGCCATAACCAAAACTAGCAAAACAACCTAAAAAACTAAAGACCAGAAAAAAACCAATAGATAGCTAGTACTAGGAACCCAGGGCACTAGACAAACTCCTTGCAAGTCTCATCAGCTTCCTACTTCACCTTAGATATCTTCTTTATCACTGCATTGAAATCAGAGAGCTCATGGATTCTTTCTTGAATCTTCCTCCTTTTCACCGATCTTGTACATTTTCCTAGGCCTTCCTCTTCTAGGTCCTTAGTATTCTCATCAGGTTTCTTGCTAGGGGAGCCAGCATCTAGCTCAACTTTAATGGTCATGAAACAATCCATGGTCGAACCCATAGATTTGTTGTTGTCATGCATATGTTTTTTCATGGTGTTCTCCATAGTTTCCATCCTAGCTTGAATTTCCTACACTTTTTTATCCCCATCATTGTTCATATTGTCCACCGCAGTTTTTGAACTAGACTCTAGCTTTTCCTACAAAGAATCCACCTTAGCAAAAATGGAGCAATGCTTTAAGTTTAAATTCTTGATCTCCTGAAAAATCCATTTCATTAAACGGAAAGAATACATGGAAGCAACCTTGGTAGTTTGGAGGACCCCAAAGGGGGGGTCAGTTTTATCGTCCATATCTTCCCTCAGGAATTGAACATTTTGTTCCTGCATGTCCATAATTTTGATGAAAGGAATGTTCTAAGAATTTCCAGGAGCATTCACTCTCTCGGCACCAGGTGAAGATGTCTCCATGACAGGGGTAATTCTCCACCTATGTAGCTTCCTTTTGAGTATCCAACCCAACCTCCATGACCACTTCCAGTTTAGGGGAGATGGGCATGTCGTGATCTTCAGAGCTATCATAGTCCACCAAAATGGGCACCTTCTGACTACCCACATCCTCCTCATTCTTATCATCCTCATTGTTACTCCTAATACTAGAGGTTTTACCAATTTCCATAGTACCTGTAACCTCTTCTTCAGTGTTTTCATTCTCCTCCGAAGCCATTTTTTAGACCGAGGTCAAAGAGTAACTATCTTCCTTAGTAGAATTGGCCATGTCATCATAACCTTTCACACTATCTACAGAGGTATCCATATCCATAGCAACCTCCTTATCCTTCCTTAATTTTTTACCTAAAGAACTCTAGTCTTTAACGACCACATCCCTAATTCTTTTTTTACCCGAGCTAGTTTTGGATGGGGATATGACAGGGATAGCACTAGAAGTCTCTTAATATGTTCAACAATTAGAAGAATCAACCCTTCATGAAGAATGGGTTTCTTCTCCTTCTTCCTATGTTGGGAAATACTCAAACGGAGGGACTGAAGAATATAGTAAGGCAGGGACACTCTAATTTTATGATGGAAATGAAAAAAGTGGTAGGAATGGGCCCGTTTGAACCTACCATCCAGGGAAACATATTCCATTATTGCCATCATAACCGTCGCCTAGATCTCTTTGAACGAAGCCACATCATAGCACCCACCAGACTCTTTCACCAGACTTTTTTCTCCTCTTTTCTCTTGGGAAAGCATCGAATGGCCTTTCGTGAGACTTTGTTGTCATGGTAAAATTTGATGCCCTTAGTACTAAGCCCAGACACCTCAGCAATGAGTTCCTCCTTGATGTTCACTGTGATACCAGCTATAGTGATAGCCCCATCTCTCGAGGAATCAAAAAACAACTTCATGGCACTATCTTTTGCCCCATGAAATCTTTCCATGTAGGTAGTAAGACCCCCCTTAGTGAGAATATTCTAGACTTTCAGCATGTTTTTTTCATTTTAAATAGTCCTTTGGCTCTTTACAATTAAGCCCTCCTCCCATGATCTCACAGCTAACAAAGATAGTCGTAATTGCAAAGAAAAACCAATTGTTGTGATAATAGGCAACTTTGAAGTTAACAAAGGTTAACTCGTGTCTGCAATTAGTTCTCTTGGGAAAGGCATGACTTTTCATAATCATTTTACTATGTTTCTCTAAAATGTGTCTAATCATCATAACTTCTCAAGATACACCCAATCCACCCTTTTGCTTTGGGACTTGTCAAAGGCCAACTTGGCTTTCATATCAATGGTGAGATTTTCATAATCATGCCAAATCACAATATCCTTGGATTTAACTATAAAACTGGCCAGCTCATCAGCGGTACAATTCACTTCCCAGTAAACATGAGATATAATGACTTTCTTAAAGGAATTAATAATAACCCTAGCCTCCTCGATTATCTCCTTAATGGTCCATCATGGCTTAGTCTTGTCACTGATGCATTTTAAAATATTCATAGAGTCACCCTCGATCCAAACATTCTGAGCCATATTATTCTTGATGATTTTAAGCATCTAAAGAAGAGCCATTGCCTCCACCATGTGGTTTCTTTGCACCCCAATAGGCATCACCACCATAACCAGACAATTGGCCATGTCATCATGGATGAGACCACCATAGCTCGCTAGGCCCGGCTTACCCTTCGCAACACCATCAAAATTTATTTTTATCCATCGTGGCAGAGGAGAAAGCGAGATGGCATTCCCCCTAGGATTAGGGTTTTTATTTTTTATCCCCATGCCCAGATCACTAGCATTGAAATCCAACATCCTTCTAGTCGACATCTTGTAGTTTTCCTTAATGCTTCTCTTAATCTTCTCAGCTATCACCTTCTCAGCTATCACCTTGGGTGGAAGTTTAATATTCCTGAAGACTCTGTCATTATGTTCTCTCCATAACCTCCATATCACATGGGGTGCTATAATATTCCACAAATGATGATCAATGGGGACCTCATCTTTTCTCCACTATTTACAAAAACTTTCCATGTTGTTGGGAAAAAACCACTTAATCTGACAGCATTGTAATAACAGGTTCCAAACCTCCCAAGCATAACTATAATCAATGGCAAGATGAAAAATTGATTCCTCAGCTTTTTTACACAAGAAGCATCTATTACTCAACATCATGCCCCGTTTCTGGAGATTTTCTATAGTAAGAATTTTATTCTGCAAAACCAGCTAGAAAAAATTGTTAATTTTAGGAATTAAACTTTTATCCCGCATCTGAGCCCAAAAGGGGAGAGGATTTGGTTGTTTCAATAAAAGCTTAGAACAGGAAGCAACTGTGAAGATACCAAAAGGAAGGATACCCCAAAGCAGCTTATCTTCTCTTGAATCCTTAACCTTCCAGATCATTAGATCCAACATCAAGGGCTTAAACATTTCATTCACAAGAGAGAGGTCAATCCACGAGCCATTCCTCCTGTAGTCCCTGACCCTAGCTCTGAATCTTTGAATGCACTGGTTGATGAAAGGTTGAAAAGTAGCGACATATCTTAGGGGACATTCTTTAATCTAGTAGTCCTCCCAAAACCGGATCCTTCTGCCATTGCCTAAACACCACTTGGCCCCTTTAAAAGCTACTTCCTTAGCATTGTGAATACTATTCCAAATAAAAGAACCTTGCACTTTCAAATTCGTTTCCCAAAATTTAGAAATATGGGAAAAAGAGAAGAGATATTTTCTATGGATGATTTCATTCCATTCTCTTTTTTCCCCAAAAATTCTCCAAGTTTGTTTAGGTAGTAGTGCCATATTAGTGACTCTTAGAGGGTGAATTCCCAGCTCCCCCCCCCTCCACTTTTTAGGAATATAGACCCTGTCCCAAGCCACTAAAGCAAGTCTCTTTTTTTCTTCCACTCCCGACCATAAAAATTTTCTTTGGATTTTTTCAATGATATATGCATATTTACCAGGAATCTTAAAAAGACTGAGAGCATAGACAGGGAGGCTTTGAAAAGAAGCCTTTAAGAGCTTAAGTTTGTTTGCTTGACTAAGAAGGGCTCCTTTCCAACCAACCAACTTCCTATTGAATCTATCAACAATAGCAGCCCAGAAGGAGTCTGGAGGTTTGAGACCAAGAGGAAGTCCCAGATAGGTAGCAAGAAAAGAGTCAATTTTGCAACCTATGATTCTGGCAATTCTATATTATTTGTCCTCAGGGGTATTGATAAAGAATAAAGAGCTCTTATCCCAATTAATGGATTGACCAGAACCAAGAGAATAGGTAGAAAGAGCATGTTTAATAGTCTTGGCTTCCTGAATAGAAGAGAAACCCATAATGATAGTATCATCCACAAACTGTTCATGAGAAAAGGGACTAGAAGTCGAAGAAGGGGAAAGGCCTTTAAAAGACCCATTGGAAACAATCTTCTGTAAAAGGCACCCTAGACATTCAACCAGAATAGAAAAAAGGATAGGAGAAAGAGGATCTCCTTGCCTTAGACCCCTGGAGGGTTTGAAGAACCTAGAAGGAGACACATTGATAAGAATAGCAGCAGAAGAAGTGCTAATGAGCTGATAAATCAATTTAAGGAATTTATCACCAAAGCCAAAGGATCTCAAAATCTTGATCAACAAATCCCAGTCCACCCGATCATAAGCCTTTGAAAGATCCAATTTTAGAAAAAAAACCCGAGTTAAGAGAGACCTAAGTAGAGTGGATAACCTCATGAACCTTCATAATCGAATCAAGAATCTACCTACCAGGCACAAAGCCACTTTGTTGTGGAGAGATAATCTGAGGGTATACTGAGTATAGTGTTAATCGAGCTAGTTATCACCGATGCATTTGGGTATTGACTGAGTGAAAGAAATAAATGGAACTTATGACTACCGACTAAAGATGATGAGCTGGACAATTGTTTATGATTCTACAGTAGATGATAATGTTTTTTATGATGGTCAAATGAATGATAAAATTGAAGGGTGATCAAATGAAGGAGAATGAAACGTGTTATTGAGACAACTACCGAGGAAGGTTAAAGAGGAAAAATCTACAGTGAAGATTAAGAGGCAAAATCTATGGATGGAAATAAAATGGTTTATGATGTTTATATAAAGAGACATGAGATTCATTATTGATCCTATTGCAGGAGAATTCACATGAAAAGATTGATTTCATGCAACACTAATCAAATTGGTTGAAGACAGAACCGAGAAAATGTCTAGACAACACCAAGCAATAGAGAAAGCAATTACCGAGTAGAATTGAGTTGGATGAAACAAAGACATTGAATTGATTATTGATCAGAGATATTTTTGAGCTTAGCATAGATCTAAAAATCTGCAAATCAAGTTTTTATTTGAATTAGATCATTACTATAGTAGTTTAAACATTGTTACAGATAAACCTCTTAACTAAGTGAGACTTAACAGTATTTATATTTCAATATGACATTCAATGAATGTTGATTATTTTCTTTTTAACCCCATAGTGAATGTTTGGTCAAGGGAGAACTGTTAGTGATAAATCCTCTAACCAGGTCACACCTCATAGTATTTTTTTGTAAGCTTTAGCAGGGTTGGCTCCTAACTGAGCTCACTTCAAAATAGTGAATTATTTTGGGTTACCGGTCCCATGTGGTTTTTCCCCTAACATGGTTTCCACATTAAAAATTCATGTGTTACATGTGTATGGATGTGTTAACTTGTTATTTTACTTTACACATTACTATAACTAGATTGATCTGTAAACACAATATTTAATTTACTAGTAATTATTATATGAAGAGAAAGGAATAGGTGATATTTTACCGAGTTGATTAATTAACTTGAATTTTTTTTTTATATACATCTAGGAGTATTTGGGACTATAGGATAACTAGACTTAACTGATTCACCCCCCTCTCAGTTATCTAACATATCTAACCATACCCACCAAATAGTAGAATCTAACCTCTAATTCATGGAATGCGACAAATGAGATTGAAACCTTGTAGTCAAATTTAATAACATCAATTTTTAATATTAATAGGACTGAAGTATTTAATTAGATTGGAAAACTTCTTATGTGTTTAATATGGATAGTTGGTAAGGAGGCTATACAAATGGAAATTTTTGTAGAGATGATAAAAAACATGTTTCGATCAATAAAAGATGGAGAAATTTTCATTTCTCCATATGACAGTGTATGGGTGGCATGAGTTCCATCTTTAGATGGTTTTGGAGAGCCCCAGTTTTGGCCTTCTTGTTTGCAATCAATTATTCTTAATTAGCTTGCAGGTGGTTCATGGGGAGATTCTCAGTTACTTCATGTATGTGAGAGAATTCTCAACACTCTTAGTTTCATCATTTCTCTTAAAACATGGAATATAGCTTTTGACAATGTCAACAAAGGTACATCAAGTTTTCTAAATATCAAGTGAAGAGTACCATTATTTTATAAATAATCAACAATTATATGTTGGAGTTATGATCTTCTTATTTTTAAATTGGGATATTTTAACATTGAAATAAAAAGGAAAAATATTTCATTATTTGATGAAATTTCTGTATAATTTGATTTGTAACAATAAAGAAAAATCTCATAGTTCGATGGGAGTTTAAAAGGCTAGATAAGGAAATTCAGAGAAATTTCTGATCTTTCTTTTCCTGGAGTTCATATTTTGAGGGCTTTTTGGATGGACTTTCCCAACAAATAGACCATAATCCATTGCCTTTCTTTCATGTAAATTTATTGTGGTGGAAGTTGTAATTTTCCCATTCTAAATATCTTTCCATAAATTAGCATTCAGGTGTTGTGATTCTTCAGTGGTTAACTTTCATTTTTTATTCTATATATACTATAAAATGGCAACCTTTATTTCATTTTCAAATACCATGAGGTTTGTTTATAAATTTGGCCACTTAAACTTTGCCTTGCATATTATCTACAAAGAGTATTATATGTGCATTAGCTTTGGACTAAAAATTACAAAGATTATATTTTGAGTTCACAATGTCGTAATTGATAGTGTTGTGCCCTTTTGTTTATTCATGGCTTTGCCTTGATTGAAGTGGGTTATACCATAACTCACAGATATTAAAGAGACTGCATTTTTTCCTTCTTGTGCCTACATGGTTTTGATTGAAAGGGGGTTCATAATTTTTATATTGTATTACTCATTTCATGTTTGGCATCATTATTACATTGATAAACTATTTCTATCTTATTTATGCATGAAGATTGTTGCAGATTCAATTTGATATTGGTGTATTTTAATCATAATATGTTGTCATTACTTTGATCACTGATTATTAATGAAACACATCACATCCTTTCACCTTCCTTATTGTATAAAACAACAATGAATTAAAACGTAAAAAGAAAGTTCAAGAAAAGAAAGACAACCCGCGTGTATAGAAAGAAAAAAAATAAAACAAAGGTTAATAAAACAAAAACATGAGTAAAGATGGAAAGGCAACCCACACACGATTTCATTCTTTTTTAGTATGATTTTAATTTTAAGCTTTTCTTTTCTGCCATTCGTTTCATTATTGGTGATTTTTAATTTAGTTTGTTATTACTTTTAGATTAGTTTTAAATGTTAATATAGTTTAATATAAATTAAGATACTAACTTAGTTTGGTCTTATTCATCACTAATTTAGTTTAATAAATTTTTTTATGTTTTATCATTGTGGGTTTATGCTTTAGAAAAATATAATAAATCGTGAGGTGTACCATTTAGCATTAAAAATTTGAACTAAATTTGCAACCTTAACCTTTCTTAAGTTTATATCAAATTTTTGGTAACATTGTAATAAATACATAGATTTTGAATGCTAGATTATCGCCTTTCCATAACAACTATGAATGTTATTTTGTGTTCCATTTATCACAAGAATCAATGTTATTTTTTATTTGCAACATTGCAATTAATACATAGGGATTGATTTTGACTATTTCTTAACTCTTATTTTACATTAATATGCTCTTAGATTTTATATTGTCTTTAATTCAAAAGATTGATGGCATTTTCTGATTCATATCATTTTTCTATCAATATTATGCAATAAACCACTCAGATTTGACACAGATTTGAACAAATATGATGTGTAAGAAAACCTCATGATCTAAGGATTGTTATATATCATTTCCAACATTCTTTATACATATCATTAATGATCTTTGATGAAGGGTGCTCCCCTTAATGCCACAAACACATAACAGAAATAGAGAAACAACAACAATAATATGCAAGAACAGAAAATTGGCTTCTTATTATCTCCACAAATGTGGAATTACAAATTTTCAGAATTACAACATGCAAAGCCACATGGGCATTCCTTACAATATTCTGTAGGACAAAGCCTCGAACTATTACCCAGAACTATTCTGAACTGCCTAAGACAATAATACAGCCTTCCTTATATAGGCAATTTTCCACCGCCTGGGAAGGTTCCAGAATTTTAGCCAATAAGGCCGACCAAACTTAAAATTATTTTTATTTTACATTTCATTACATCATAGTCGGCTCAAAATAAATTTTGAAACCCGAACAAAAATTTTGAAGGAAAATTATTTTTCGCCATTTCAGGTGACCCGACTTCCGGAGATCATAAGTCATCACCAGTTGACCCGATTGACTATTATAACCCCATTTCGGAAACGCCACGAAGCGCTCTACAGGCTTGACTGGCGCAAGCGCCTGTCACCCAAATTTTTGACCTCATCCGGGGCCTCTAAAGCCTTCAAAACTGAGTTCGAAGTTTTTGTACCCTGCTGCCACTACCGAAAATCTTCAATATCTTCAAAACTACACCTGATCTAGCCATGAAACTTTGCTGGCAGACTTATATGACCAAAATGAACCTCCAAGAAAGAAATCAGATCATTCTGAGCACATACGAAAATTACCAAAAATAGTAACTTTTCATAAATAACAGCTCTGCACAAAATAGCCCTTATTGAATATAAAAATAGAAATATTTTTTGGGTGATGCAAGATTGCTCTTACACCCAGGATGCTCCTGCATCAGACACCCAGGGTAATTTGAGAAGTGACCCTGTCACGACTCAGGTGTGCAGAGGAAAGCCAAGACGGCTAACCTCCTCCTTTGTCAGCCATGATTAATCTTCAACAGGTCATCCTTTCCACTTGACCAGATATTCTTCATATGTCCTGTTCCTTGTGCTTTTGCCAACACGACTGTCCAGTATATCTTCGATCTCCTTAGTGTCTGAACTGGTTGCTGGAATACTCCACTATGCTGCTGTGATCTCATCTTCAACACCTCCTTCATGATACTCTGTCAGATCTGAAATGTTAAACACTGGTGAAATATTTAGCTCAGTAGGCAATTCTACCTCATATGCGTTTCCTGAATCATGTTTCTTCAATATCTTACATGGCCCAAACTTCTTCATTTTCAGCTTGTTATATGTACCAACTGGAAACCGCTCCTTCCGCAAATGAACCATGACTTCATCACCAACCTAAAATTCTTTATACCTCCTTTTCTCATCTGCCTTAGCCTTATACTGTGCGTTCATCTTGGTAATATGCTTCCTCAACTCTTCATGGATGTTCTTCAAGTGTTCTACAAAATCTTCAGCTTCAGCACTACTTATTTCTCCTTTATCTATCTTCCTCAATTCAGATGCATTTCTTGGACTACTTCCATATACAATCTGGAATGGTGATTTACCAGTGCTCATGTTGACAGAATTATTGTATGCAAATTCTGCCTGTGGTAAAATCAAATCCCATCCTGCTGGCTTATCTCCAACCAAACATCTCAGCAAATTTCCAAAACTTCTATTCACTACCTCCGTCTGTCCATCAGTCTGTGGATGATGTGATGAACTAAACTTCAAATCTGTCTTCAACTTCTTCCACAATGTTCACCAGAAATATCCAACAAACTTAGTGTCCCGATCTAAAACTATGGTCTTTGGCAAACCATGAAGTCTCACTACTTCTCTGAAAAATAATTCTGCTACATGAACAGCATCATTAGTCTTCCTGCAGGGAATGAAATGTGTCATCTTTGAAAATCGGTCAACTACTACAAAAATTAAATCATGTCCCCGCTGTGTCCTCGGTAAACCAAGAACAAAGTCCATACTGATATCCTCCCAAGGCTTCTCTAGTACAGGTAATGGCTGATACAACCCTGTATTCTGCTTCACTCCTTTCGCCATCTGACATACTCTGCAACTCTGTACAAACTTCTTCACATCTTGCTGGAATTGTGGCCAATAATAATTTTCACTAACCAAAGAAAGGGTTTTGTCACGACCAAAATGTCCAGCCAATCCTCCGCTATGCTTCTCCTTGATGAGATTCTCCCTCATAGAACTTCGTGGAATGCACAACTGACTCCCTCTGAATAGCATATCATCTTGGATGATGAAATCCAGCCATTTCGTCCTGTCTAGAGTAACAGGTTCTGTACAAGCTTTCCAAGCTTCACCAAAATCAGGATCCTCTGGATACAAATTCTTGAGTTCCTTGAACCCAACCACTTCAATCTGCATCTCTGTCAGCAATAGTTGCCTTCTGCTAAGAGCATCTGCAACCCTATTAGACTTTCCACTTCTGTGTTTCAAAACAAATGTATAACTCTGCAAAAACTCAACCCATTTCAAATGCCTTTGATTCAACTTTCCTTGACTATTCAAATATTGCAAAGCTTGATGATCAGTATACAAAACAAACTCCTTAGGAAGCAGATAATGTCTCCACTTCTTTAATGCCTGAACTATAGCATAAAATTCTTGATCATAAACAGAATATTTCCTCTTGGCATCATTTAACTTCTCACTGAAATAAGCAACAGGTTTACCTTCTTGGCTGATAACAGCTTCTATTGCAGTACCACTAGCATCACAATCTACTTGAAACACCTTATTAAAATCTGGAAGTGCTAAAACAGGTTCTTCTGTAACTTTTTATTTTAAAAATTGAAAACTCTTTTCTGCCCCATTTGTCCACTTAAACTCTTTTCTATCCCCTCTCATTGTTTCAGTCAAGGGTCCACAAATACTACTAAAATTCCTGATAAACTTTCTGTAAAAGCTAGCTAGACCATGAAAAGATCTTACCTCAGTAGCCCTCTTTGGAGTAGGTCATTCAAGGATAGCCTGTATCTTCTCTGGGTCCATTTTTAGACCTTCTGCTGAAACTACAAATCCCAAATACACTAACTCTTTCTTCACAAAATTGCACTTCTTCAAATTAATCAACAATTTCTCTTCTCTCAACTTCTCAAATACCATACGAATATGCATCATATGCTCATCCAATGTCTTACTAAAGATCAAAATATCATCTAGGTAAACAATGACAAACTTACCCAAAAATTCTTTCAGAACCTCGTTCATGAGCCGCATGAAAGTGCTCGGTGCATTGGTTAGCCCAAAAGGCATGACTAACCACTCATATAGTCCTTCCTTTGTCTTGAAGGTAGTCTTCCATTCATCTCCTTCTCTGATCTGAATCTGATGATATCCACTTTTCAGATCTATCTTTGAGAAATACACAGCTCCACTCAAACAGTCCATAATATCATCCATTCGTGGCAATGGAAACCTATACTTGATTGTGATCTTGTTTATTGCTCTGAAATCTGTACACATCCTCCATTCTTCATTCTTCTTTGGTACTAATACCGCTGGTACAGCACAAAGACTCAGACTCTCTCGAATCAATCCTTTCTGTAACAACTCATGTACTTGTCTGTTCAACTCCTCACTTTCTGCAGGTGTCATTCTGTGTGCTGTCTTATTCGGCAAACTCGCTCCTAGGATCAAGTCCATCTGATGACTGATCTTTCTGATTGGTGGTAATCCATCAGGCACATTATTGGATACAATATCTTGAAACTCATTCAATAAATCTGCAACTTCTACAGGAACATCTTCTACTTCCTCTTTACCAGCTTTTGGAATTAAAGCAAAACATACATGCTCATGCCTCATACCATCTAGGAAATTTCTTCCATCAACAAAAATTATCCTTGCATTACCACATACCTTTTCTTCAGTCTCCTTCAATGGCTTTAGCTTATGCCGCACTCCATCCTTTGTCAGGGAATAGGTATTCGCACGGCCATCGTGTACAGCACATCTGTCAAACTGCCATGGTCTACCCAACAACATATGACATGCATCCATAGATATGATATCACACAATACCTCATCTTGGTATCCGCCAATCTTGAACTTCACCAGGCATTGTTCATTGACCATGACCTTGTGGTCATCCTGTACCCAGGAAATCCGATATGGATGTGGGTGTTTCTGTCTCTTGAGCTTCAACTTTGTCACCATCTCTTCTGACACCAAATTGTCAGTGCTTCCACTATCAATAATCACATCACAACATTTACCTTCACACTTGCACCTGGTGTGAAACAGGCTCTTCCTTTGCTCAGGTTCATTCTCACCACTCAACAGGACTCTTCTGTTAATCAACGTTTCTCCTCTTTCAGCATCTTCAGAATTTGATGATCTGGCATCTTCATCTACATTTGCAACTCTGGCTTGGCCTTCATTTCTCCTGTCTGTTCTGCCTTGGCACTGAGGACATTCAAATGCCCTATGACCTTCTTCTCCGTAGTGAAAACATGTTCCACGGAAGCCACCTCTTCCAGATCCTTGTCGTCTTCCTCTTCCTCTCTGATCTCTATTATTCTGATCCTGGAAGCGATTGGAATTATTTCCTCGCTGATTCTGACTACTACTGGCCTCATCCTTCTTTTTCGAATCCTCATTTCGGCCACCATATGACCGTCCACCAGATCGTCCACCGCGACCTCTTCCGTTTTGTCTGCTCTCAAACTTCTTGTTCAACTTTTCCTCTACTTTTAGGGAAAATTGGTATGCCTCCTCAATACTGTTCATTCGAACCAGATTCAACTCCTCCTGAATGCTTGGCCTTAACCCATTAAGGTATCGGGCAACTTTCTCCTTATCAGCTTCGGCATGGCCTGTTTTGATGAGGAGTCGATAGAACTCCTTTGTATACTCCTGAACAGATTTTCCTGCTTGCTTCAAACTTTGCATTTTCTTCAGTAGGTCAAGCTCATAATCAACAGGAATGAACTGTCGCTTCAATTTTTCCACCATCCAATCCCATCTTGTGATTTTATCTTTCCCTCTTCTATTTCGCTCCAATTGAATTTCTTGCCACCAGATCTTCGCATGACCTTTCAGTCTGGCCTTCGCAAATTTGACCCTATCAGGATCCTCAACATCTTCATACTCAAAATACTCCTCACATTCATTGATCCAGTCGATCAATTCCTCTGGGTTAAGATTTCCAGAAAATGTAGGAACCTCAATCTTAGGTCTTTTCCCAATCTTGGAAATCGCTCGAAAAAGTCTTTCTTCCTCCTGGTTCACAATTTCAACTTCTCCTTCTTGATATTCTTCTTCGGCTTCATCCTCGCTTTCATCTCTGACATTAAGATTCATTCCTCTGTGAATCTCTTCTTGCAATGCTCACACTTGTCTCTGCAACTCTCTAACCTCAGGTGTTACAACACTAGCTCTTCCGCCACGTTCCCTTCGTGGAGGCATTTTCGCGATGCACGCTGAAACCTTAGCCACGGTCCTGGTGCAAACTGCCTCACAGTCGGCGATCTGTTTACACACTCAAGAACTCCCGCTCTGATACCACTTGATGAAGGGTGCTCCCCTTAATGCCACAAACACATAACAGAAATAGAGAAACAACAACAATAATATGCAAGAACAGAAAATTGGCTTCTTATTATCTCCACAAATGTGGAATTACAAATTTTCAGAATTACAACATGCAAAGCCACATGGGCATTTCTTACAATATTCTGTAGGACAAAGCCTCGAACTATTACCCAGAACTATTCTGAACTGCCTAAGACAATAATACAGCCTTCCTTATATAGGCAATTTTCCACCGCCTGGGAAGGTTCTAGAACTTTAGCCAATAAGGCCGACCAAACTTAGAATTATTTTTATTTTACATTTCATTACATCATAGTCGGCTCAAAATAAATTTTGAAACCCGAACAAAAATTTTGAAGGAAAATTATTTTCCGCCATTTCAGGTGACCTAACTTCCGGAGATCATAAGTCATCACCAGTTGACCCGATTGACTATTATAACCCCATTTCAGAAATGCCACGAAGCGCTCTACAGGCTTGTTCAACGCAAGCGCCCGTCACCCAAATTTTTGACCTCATCCGGGGCCTCTAAAGCCTTCAAAACTGAGTTCGAAGTTTCTGTACCCTGCTGCCAATACCGAAAATCTTCAATATCTTCAAAACTACACCTGATCTAGCCATGAAACTTTGCTGGCAGACTTATATGACCAAAATGAACCTCCAAGAAAGAAATCAGATCATTCTGAGCACATACGAAAATTACCAAAAATAGTAACTTTTCATAAATAACAGCTCTGCACAAAATAGCCCTTATTGAATATAAAAATAGAAATATTTTTTGGGTGATGCAAGATTGCTCTTACACCCAGGATGCTCCTGCATCAGACACCCAGGGTAATTTGAGAAGTGACCCTGTCACGACTCAGGTGTGCAGAGGAAAGCCAAGACGGCTAACCTCCTCCTTTTTCAGCCATGATGAATCTTAAACAGGTCGTCCTTTCCACTTGACCAGATATTCTTCATATGTCCTGTTCCTTGTGCTTCTGCCAACACGACTGTCCAGTATATCTTCGATCTCCTTAGTGTCTGAACTGGTTGTTGGAATACTCCACTGTGCTGCTATGATCTCATCTTCAACACCTCCTTCATGATACTCTGTCAGATCTGAAATGTTAAACACTGGTGAAATATTTAGCTCAGTAGGCAATTCTACCTCATATGCGTTTCCTAAATCATGTTTTTTCAGTATCTTACATGGCCCAAACTTCTTCTTTTTCAGCTTGTTATATGTACCAACTGGAAACCGCTCCTTCCGCAAATGAACCATGACTTCATCACCAACCTGAAATTCCTTATACCTCCTTTTCTCATCTGCCTTAGCCTTATACTGTGCGTTCATCTTGGTAATATGCTTCCTCACCTCTTCATGGATGTTCTTCAAGTGTTCTGCAAAATCTTCAGCTTCAGCACTACTTATTTCTCCTTTATCTATCTTCCTCAATTCAGATGCATTTCTTGGACTACTTCCATATACAATCTGGAATGGTGATTTACCAGTGCTCCTGTTGACAGAATTATTGTATGCAAATTCTGCCTGTGGTAAAATCAAATCCCATCCTGCTGGCTTATCTCCAACCAAACATCTCAGCAAATTTCCTAAACTTCTATTCACCACCTCCGTCTGTCCATCAGTCTGTGGATGATGTGATGAACTAAACTTCAAATCTGTCTTCAACTTCTTCCATAATGTTCGCCAGAAATATCCAACAAACTTAGTGTCCCGATCTAAAACTATGGTCTTTGGCAAACCATGAAGTCTCACTACTTCTCTGAAAAACAATTCTGCTACATGAACAGCATCATTAGTCTTCCTGCAGGGAATGAAATGTGCCATCTTTGAAAATCGGTCAACTACTACAAAAATTGAATCATGTCCCCGCTGTGTCCTCGGTAAACCAAGAACAAAGTTCATACTGATATCCTCCCAAGGCTTCTTTGGTATAGGTAATGGCTGATGCAACCCTGTATTCTGCTTCACTCCTTTCGCCATCTGACATACTCTGCAACTCTGTACAAACTTCTTCTCATCTTGCTGCAATTGTGGCCAATAATAATTTTCACTAACCAAAGAAAGGGTTTTGTCACGACCAAAATGTCCAGCCAATCCTCCGCTATGCTTCTCCTTGATGAGATTCTCCCTCATAGAACTTCGTGGAATGCACAACTGACTCCCTCTGAATAGCATATCATCTTGGATGATGAAATCCAGCCATTTCGTCCTGTCTAGAGTAACAGGTTCTGTACAAGCTTTCCAAGCTTCACCAAAATCAGGATCCTCTGAATACAAATTCTTGAGTTCCTTGAACCCAACCACTTCAATCTGCATCTCTGTTAGCAATAGTTGCCTTCTGCTAAGAGCATCTGCAACCCTATTAGACTTTCCACTTCTGTGTTTCAAAACAAATGTATAACTCTGCAAAAACTCAACCCATTTCAAATGCCTTTGATTCAACTTTCCTTGACTATTCAAATATTGCAAAGCTTGATGATCAGTATACAAAACAAACTCCTTAGGAAGCAGATAATGTCTCCACTTCTTTAATGCCTGAACTATAGCATAAAATTCTTGATCATAAACAGAATATTTCCTCTTGGCATCATTTAACTTCTCACTGAAATAAGCAACAAGTTTACCTTCTTAGCTGATAACAGCTCCTATTGCAGTACCACTAGCATCACAATCTACTTGAAACACCTTATTAAAATCTGGAAGTGCTAAAACAGGTTCTTCTGTAACTTTTTGTTTCAACAATTGAAAACTCTTTTCTGCCCCATTTGTCCACTTAAACTCTTTTCTATCCCCTCTCATTGTTTCAGTCAAGAGTCCACAAATACTACTAAAATTCCTGATAAACTTTCTGTAAAAGCTAGCTAGACCATGAAAAGATCTTACCTCAGTAGCACTCCTTGGAGTAGGCCATTCAAGGATAGCCTGTATCTTCTCTGGGTCCATTTTTAGACCTTCTGCTGAAACTACAAATCCCAAATACACTAACTCTTTCTTCACAAAACTGCACTTCTTCAAATTAATCAACAATTTCTCTTCTCTCAACTTCTCAAATACCATACGAATATGCATCATATGCTCATCCAATGTCTTACTAAAGATCAAAATATCATCTAGGTAAACAATGACACACTTACCCAAAAATTCTTTCAGAACCTCGTTCATGAGCCGCATGAAAGTGCTCGGTGCATTGGTTAGCCCAAAAGGCATGACTAACCACTCATATAGTCCTTCCTTTGTCTTGAAGGCAGTCTTCCATTCATCTCCTTCTCTGATCCGAATCTGATGATATCCACTTTTCAGATCTATCTTTGAGAAATACACAGCTCCACTCAAACAGTCCATAATATCATCCATTCGTGGCAATGGAAACCTATACTTGATTGTGATCTTGTTTATTGCTCTGGAATCTGTACACATCCTCCATTCTCCATTCTTCTTTGGTGCTAATACCGCTGGTACAGCACAAGGACTCAGACTCTCTCGAATCAATCCTTTTTGTAACAACTCATGTACTTGTCTGTTCAACTCCTCACTTTCTGCAAGTGTCATTCTGTGTGCTGTCTTATTCGGCAAACTCACTCCTGGGATCAAGTCCATCTGATGACTGATCTTCCTGACTGGTGGTAATCCATCAGGCACATTATTAGATACAATATCTTGAAACTCATTCAATAAATCTGCAACTTCTACAGGAACATCTTCTACTTCCTCTTTACCAGCTTTTAGAATTAAAGCAAAACATACATGCTCATGCCTCATACCATCTAGGAAATTTCTTCCATCAACAAAAGTTATCCTTGCATTACCACATACCTTTTCTTCAGTCTCCTTCAATGGCTTTAGCTTATGCCGCACTCCATCCTTTGTCAGGGAATAGGTATTCGCACGGCCATCGTGTACAGCACATCTGTCAAACTGCCATGGTCTACCCAACAACATATGACATGCATCCATAGATATGATATCACACAATACCTTATCTTGGTATCCACCAATCTTGAACTTCACCAGGCATTGTTCATTGACCATGACCTTGTGGTCATCCTGTACCCAGGCAATCCGATATGGATGTGGGTGTTTCTGTCTCTTGAGCTTCAACTTTGTCACCATCTCTTCTGACACCAAATTGTCATTGCTTCCACTATCAATAATCACATCACAACATTTACCTTCACACTTGCACCTGGTGTGAAACAGGCTCCTCCTTTGCTCAGGTTCATTCTCACCACTCAACAGGACTCTTCTGTTAATCAACGTTTCTCCTCTTTCGGCATCTTCAGAATTTGATGATCTGGCATCTTCATCTACATGTGCAACTCTGGCCTGGCCTTAATTTCTCCTGTCTGTTCTGCCTTGGCACTGAGGACATTCAAATGCCCTATGACCTTCTTTTCCACAGTGAAAACATGTTCCACGAAAGCCACCTCTTCCAGATCCTTGTCCTCTTCCTCTTCCTCTCTGATCTCTATTATTCTGATCCTGGAAGCGATTGGAATTATTTCCTCGCTGATTCTGACTACTACTGGCCTCATCCTTCTTTTTCGAATCCTCATTTCGGCCACCATATGACCGTCCACCAGATCGTCCACCGCGATCTCTTCCGTTTTGTATGCTCTCAAACTTCTTGTTCAGCTTTTCCTCTACTTTTAGGGCAAATTGGTATGCCTCCTCAATACTGTTCATTCGAACCAGATTCAACTCCTCCTGAATGCTTGGCCTTAACCCATTAAAGTATCGGGCAACTTTCCCCTTATCAGCTTCGGCATGGCCTGTTCTGATGAGGAGTCGATAGAACTCCTCTGTATACTCCTGAACATATTTTCCTGCTTGCTTCAAACTTTGCATTTTCTTCAGTAGGTCAAGCTCATAATCAACAGGAATGAACTGTCGCTTCAATTTTTCCACCATCCGATCCCATCTTGTGATTTTATCTTTCCCTCTTTTATTTCGCTCCAATTGAATTTCTTGCCAC
Organism: Chamaecyparis obtusa; assembly: GCA_027943335.1. Classification (NCBI taxonomy): domain Eukaryota; kingdom Viridiplantae; phylum Streptophyta; class Pinopsida; order Cupressales; family Cupressaceae; genus Chamaecyparis; species Chamaecyparis obtusa. The sequence continues at coordinate 1,031,450 of BSBK01000789.1, forward strand.
CAGATCTTCGCATGACCTTTCAGTCTGGCCTTCGCAAATTTGACCCTATCAGGATCCTCAACATCTTCATACTCAAAATACTCCTCACATTCATTGATCCAGTCGATCAATTCCTCTGGGTTAAGATTTCCAGAAAATGTAGGAACCTCAATCTTAGGTCTTTTCTCAATCTTGGAAATCGCTCGAAAAAGTCTTTCTTCCTCCTGGTTCACAATTTTGACTTCTCCTTCTTGATATTCTTCTTCGGCTTCATCCTCGCTTTCATCTCTGACATTAAGATTCATTCCTCTGGGAATCTCTTCTTGCAATGCTCGCACTTGTCTCTGCAACTCTCTAACCTCAGGTGTTACAACACCAGCTCTTCCGCCACGTTCCCTTCGTGGAGGCATTTTCGCGATGCACGCTGAAACCCTAGCCACGGTCTTGGTGCAAACTGCCTCACAGTCGGCGATCTATTTACACACTCAAGAACTCCCGCTCCTATACCACTTGATGAAGGGTGCTCCCCTTAATGCCACAAACACATAACAGAAATAGAGAAACAACAACAATAATATGCAAGAACAGAAAATTGGCTTCTTATTATCTCCACAAATGTGGAATTACAAATTTTCAGAATTACAACATGCAAAGCCACATGGGCATTCCTTACAATATTCTGTAGGACAAAGCCTCGAACTATTACCCAGAACTATTCTGAACTGCCTAAGACAATAATACAGCCTTCCTTATATAGGCAATTTTCCACCGCCTGGGAAGGTTCCAGAATTTTAGCCAATAAGGCCGACCAAACTTAGAATTATTTTTATTTTACATTTCATTACATCATAGTCGGCTCAAAATAAATTTTGAAACTCGAACAAAAATTTTGAAGGAAAATTATTTTCCGCCATTTCAGGTGACCCGACTTCCGGAGATCATAAGTCATCACCAGTTGACCCGATTGACTATTATAACCCCATTTCGGAAACGCCACGAAGCGCTCTACAGGCTTGATTGGCGCAAGCGCCCATCACCCAAATTTTCAACCTCATCCGGGGCCTCTAAAGCCTTCAAAACTGAGTTCGAAGTTTCTCTACCCTGCTGCCAATACCGAAAATCTTCAATATCTTCAAAACTACACATGAGCTAGCCATGAAACTTTGCTGGCAGACTTATATGACCAAAATGAACCTCCAAGAAAGAAATCAGATCATTCTGAGCACATACGAAAATTACCAAAAATAGTAACTTTTCATAAATAACAGCTCTGCACAAAATAGCCCTTATTGCATATAAAAATAGAAATATTTTTTGGGTGATGCAAGATTGCTCTTACACCCAGGATGCTCCTGCATCAGACACCCAGGGTAATTTGAGAAGTGACCCTGTCACGACTCAGGTGTGCAGAGGAAAGCCAAGACGGCTAACCTCCTCCTTTGTCAGCCATGATGAATCTTCAACAGGTCGTCCTTTCCACTTGACCAGATATTCTTCATATGTCCTGTTCCTTGTGCTTCTGCCAACACGACTGTCGAGTATATCTTCGATCTCCTTAGTGTCTGAACTGGTTGCTGGAATACTCCACTGTGCTGCTGTGATCTCATCTTCAACACCTCCTTCATGATACTCTATCAGATCTGAAATGTTAAACACTGGTGAAATATTTAGCTCAGTAGGCAATTCTACCTCATATGCGTTTCTTGAATCATGTTTCTTCAGTATCTTACATGGCCCAAACTTCTTCATTTTCAGCTTGTTATATGTACCAACTGGAAACCGCTCCTTCCGCAAATGAACCATGACTTCATCACCAACCTGAAATTCCTTATACCTCCTTTTCTCATCTGCCTTAGCCTTATACTGTGCGTTCATCTTGGTAATATGCTTCCTCACCTCTTCATGGATGTTCTTCAAGTGTTCTGCAAAATCTTCAGCTTCAGCACTACTTATTTCTCCTTTATCTATCTTCCTCAATTCAGATGCATTTCTTGGACTACTTCCATATACAATCTAGAATGGTGATTTACCAGTGCTCCTGTTGACAAAATTATTGTATGCAAATTCCGCCTGTGGTAAAATCAAATCCCATCCTGCTGGCTTATCTCTAACCAAACATCTCAGCAAATTTCCCAAACTTCTATTCACCACCTCCGTCTGTCCATCAGTCTGTGGATGATGTGATGAACTAAACTTCAAATCTGTCTTCAACTTCTTCCACAATGTTCGCCAGAAATATCCAACAAACTTAGTGTCCCGATCTGAAACTATGGTCTTTGGCAAACCATGAAGTCTCACTACTTCTCTGAAAAACAATTCTGCTACATGAACAGCATCATTAGTCTTCCTGCAGGGAATGAAATGTGTCATCTTTGAAAATCGGTCAACTACTACAAAAATTGAATCATGTCCCCGCTGTGTCCTCGGTAAACCAAGAACAAAGTCCATACTGATATCCTCCCAAGGCTTCTCTGGTACAGGTAATGGTTGATACAACCCTGTATTCTGCTTCACTCCTTTCGCCATCTGACATACTTTACAACTCTGTACAAACTTCTTCACATCTTGCTGCAATTGTGGCCAATAATAATTTTCACTAACCAAAGAAAGGGTTTTGTCACGACCAAAATGTCCAGCCAATCCTCCGCTATGCTTCTCCTTGATGAGATTCTCCCTCATAGAACTTCGTGGAATGCACAACTGACTCCCTCTGAATAGCATATCATCTTGGATGATGAAATCCAGCCATTTCGTCCTGTCTAGAGTAACAGGTTCTGTACAAGCTTTCCAAGCTTCACCAAAATCAGGATCCTCTGGATACAAATTCTTGAGTTCCTTGAACCCAACCACTTCAATCTGCATCTCTGTCAGCAATAGTTGCCTTCTGCTAAGAGCATCTGCAACCCTATTAGACTTTCCACTTCTGTGTTTCAAAACAAATGTATAACTCTGTAAAAACTCAACCCATTTCAAATGCCTTTGATTCAACTTTCCTTGACTATTCAAATATTGCAAAGCTTGATGATCAGTATACAAAACAAACTCCTTAGGAAGCAGATAATGTCTCCACTTCTTTAATGCCTGAACTATAGCATAAAATTCTTGATCATAAACAGAATATTTCCTCTTGGCATCATTTAACTTCTCACTGAAATAAGCAACAGGTTTACCTTCTTGGCTGATAACAGCTCCTATTGCAGTACCACTAGCATCACAATCTACTTGAAACACCTTATTAAAACTTGGAAGTGCTAAAATAGGTTCTTCTGTAACTTTTTGTTTCAACAATTGAAAACTCTTTTCTGCCCCATTTGTCCACTTAAACTCTTTTCTATCCCCTCTCATTGTTTCAGTCAAGGGTCCACAAATACTACTAAAATTCTTGATAAACTTTCTGTAAAAGCTAGCTAGACCATGAAAATATCTTACCTCAGTAGCACTCCTTGGAGTAGGCCATTCAAGGATAGCCTGTATCTTCTCTGGGTCCATTTTTAGACCTTCTGCTGAAACTACAAATCCCAAATACACTAACTCTTTCTTCACAAAACTGCACTTCTTCAAATTAATCAACAATTTCTCTTCTCTAAACTTCTCAAATACCATACGAATATGCATCATATGCTCATCCAATGTCTTACTAAAGATCAAAATATCATCTAGGTAAACAATGACAAACTTACCCAAAAATTCTTTCAGAACCTCGTTCATGAGCCGCATGAAAGTGCTCAGTGCATTGGTTAGCCCAAAAGGCATGACTAACCACTCATATAGTCCTTCCTTTGTCTTGAAGGCAGTCTTCCATTCATCTCCTTCTCTGATCCGAATCTGATGATATCCACTTTTCAGATCTATCTTTGAGAAATACACAGCTCCACTCAAACAGTCCATAATATCATCCATTCGTGGCAATGGAAACCTATACTTGATTGTGATCTTGTTTATTGCTCTGGAATCTGTACACATCCTCCATTCTCCATTCTTATTTGGTGCTAATACCGCTGGTACAGCACAAGGACTCAGACTCTCTCGAATCAATCTTTTCTGTAACAACTCATGTACTTGTCTGTTCAACTCCTCACTTTCTGTAGGTGTCATTCTGTGTGCTGTCTTATTCGGCAAACTCGCTCCTGGGATTAAGTCCATCTGATGACTGATCTTCCTGACTGGTGGTAATCCATCAGACACATTATCGGATACAATATCTTGAAACTCATTCAATAAATCTGCAACTTCTACAGGAACATCTTCTACTTCCTCTTTACCAGCTTTTGGAATTAAAACAAAACATACATGCTCATGCCTCATACCATCTAGGAAATTTCTTCCATCAACAAAAGTTATCCTTGCATTACCACATACCTTTTCTTCAGTCTCCTTCAATGACTTTAGCTTATGCCGCACTCCATCCTTTGTCAGGGAATAGGTATTCGCACGGCCATCGTGTACAGCACATCTGTCAAACTGTCATGGTCTACCCAACAACATATGACATGCATCCATAGATATGATATCACACAATACCTCATCTTGGTATCTGCCAATCTTGAACTTCACCAGGCATTGTTCATTGACCATGACCTTGTGGTCATCCTGTACCCAGGCAATCTGATATGGATGTGGGTGTTTCTGTCTCTTGAGCTTCAACTTTGTCACCATCTCTTCTGACACCAAATTGTCAGTGCTTCCACTATCAATAATCACATCACAACATTTACCTTCACACTTGCACCTGGTGCGAAACAAGCTCCTCCTTTGCTCAGGTTCATTCTCACCACTCAACAGGACTCTTCTGTTAATCAACGTTTCTCCTCTTTGAGCATCTTCAGAATTGGTTGATCTGGCATCTTCATCTACATGTGCAACTCTGGCCTGGCCTTCATTTCTCCTGTCTGTTCTGCCTTGGTGTTGAGGACATTCAAATGCCCTATGACCTTCTTCTCCACAGTGAAAACATGTTCCACGAAAGCCACCTCTTCCAGATCCTTGTCCTCTTCCTCTTCCTCTCTGATCTCTATTATTCTGATCCTAGAAGCGATTGGAATTATTTCCTTGCTGATTCTGACTACTACTGGCCTCATCCTTCTTTTTCGAATCCTCATTTCGGCCACCATATGACCGTCCACCAGATCGTCCACCGCGACCTCTTCCGTTTTGTCTGCTCTCAAACTTCTTGTTCAGCTTTTCCTCTACTTTTAGGGCAAATTGGTATGCCTCCTCAATACTGTTCATTCGAACTAGATTCAACTCCTCCTGAATGCTTGGCCTTAACCCATTAAGGTATCGGGCAACTTTCTCCTTATCAACTTCGGCATGGCCTGTTCTGATGAGGAGTCGATAGAACTCCTCTGTATACTCCTGAACATATTTTCCTGCTTGCTTCAAACTTTGCATTTTCTTCAGTAGGTCAAGCTCATAATCAACAGGAATGAACTGTCGCTTCAGTTTTTCCACCATCCGATTCCATCTTGTGATTTTATCTTTCCCTCTTTTATTTCACTCCAATTGAATTTCTTGCCACCAGATCTTCGCATGACCTTTCAGTCTGGCCTTCACAAATTTGACCCTATCAGGATCCTCAACATCTTCATACTCAAAATACTCCTCACATTCATTGATCCAGTCGATCAATTCCTCTGGGTTAAGATTTCCAGAAAATGTAGAACCTCAATCTTAGGTCTTTTCCCAATCTTGAAAATCGCTCGAAAAAATCTTTCTTCCTCCTGGTTCACAATTTCGACTTCTCTTTCTTGATATTCTTCTTCGGCTTCATCCTCGCTTTCATCTCTGACATTAAGATTCATTCCTCTGCGAATCTCTTCTTGCAATGCTCGCACTTGTCTCTGCAACTCTCTAACCTCAGGTGTTACAACACCAGCTCTTCCGCCACGTTCCCTTCGTGGAGGCATTTTCGCGATGGACGCTGAAACCCTAGCCACGGTCCTGGTGCAAACTGCCTCACAGTCAGCGATCTGTTTATACACTCAAGAACTCCTGCTCTAATACCACTTGATGAAGGGTGCTCCCCTTAATGCCACAAACACATAACAGAAATAGAGAAACAACAACAATAATATGCAAGAACAGAAAATTGGCTTCTTATTATCTCCACAAATGTGGAATTATAAATTTTCAGAATTACAACATGCAAAGCCACATGGGCATTCCTTACAATATTCTGTAGGACAAAGCCTCGAACTATTACCCAAAACTATTCTGAACTGCCTAAGACAATAATACAGCCTTCTTTATATAGACAATTTTCCACCGCCTGGGAAGGTTCCAGAATTTTAGCCAATAAGGCCGACCAAACTTAGAATTATTTTTATTTTACATTTCATTACATCATAGTCGGCTCAAAATAAATTTTGAAACCCGAACAAAAATTTTGAAGGAAAATTATTTTCCGCCATTTCAGGTGACCCGACTTCCGGAGATCATAAGTCATCACCAGTTGACCCGATTGACTATTATAACCCCATTTCAGAAATGTCACAAAGCGCTCTACAGGCTTGACTGGCGCAAGCGCTTGTCACCCAAATTTTTGACCTCATCCGGGGCCTCTAAAGCCTTCAAAACTGAGTTCGAAGTTTCTGTACCCTGCTGCCAATACCGAAAATCTTCAATATCTTCAAAACTACACCTGATCTAGCCATGAAACTTTGCTGGCAGACTTATATGACCAAAATGAACCTCTAAGAAAAAAATCAGATCATTCTGAGCACATACGAAAATTACCAAAAATAGTAACTTTCCATAAATAACAGCCTCTGCACAAAATAGCCCTTATTGAATATAAAAACAGAAATATTTTTTGGGTGATGCAAGATTGCTCTTACACCTAGGATGCTCCTGCATCAATCTTCTTTTCCCATTGTACAAAACATGTCACTTTTTTAAAAATAAAAAATCCTATCAGCTCATTGTTGCATGCACAAAAGTACCCAAATTCTAGTTATTTTGTGGTTTGATGGGTTTTCTTTCTATTTGTAGTAGTTTGGAGCTATATCAAAATTGAATTTATACTAATAAAAAAGACATTAATTATAGAGCTTTTCACTAAATTTTTCAGTCAATATTATGATTATTATTTATTATAATTTAATATATTATTTTTAAACATCTTATATAGATAAAATATCAAGCTAACAAAATAATAGATTTAAATTGATGCTAAAATTTATGAACATTCTAAAAAATTTAAAATGTTTTAATATTTTTATAACAAAATAAAGAAAAGTAAGATCTAAATCTTAAATTATTTTAGATTTATGTTTTATTTATTTAGATTGAAGAAGATAATCTCTATATAATACTAAGAAGTTAATTGAATACTTAAAACATTATAACATTTAAATCTAATACAAATTCTTATCAGTGACCAAATTTTATTTTCAAATGCCTTATTTAACTTATGAATAATATCCATTAAATATTCTAACATTGCAAATTCTAATAATATTGTTTTATTAGCATGCCATAGCATGCTAACATATTAATAGAAAGGCAGAGTCCTATTTTTATCGTCGCATGACATAGGTGAGAAGTCCAGGTATATGACAATTGTGGAAATAGTGTTTCCAATCTATGTTCTTCACGTCAAAGTTGAAATTCTCTCGATCTCTTAGAGACATTTCATTCCACAAATATTCCATTTTTGAGGTGTCAAACCTGTTGATCATGAAGGCCAAGAACTTTAGATTTCATAGTATTGACATTAAAATAAATAGTTTAAGAATCAAGATAAGTTGGTTACTTACGTTCCCTTGAAGAAAATGAAGGGTTCGTAGATGTGGGCGAGCTTCATTGCAAATTTATACTTCTCAAGAAGAAGAGTGTAGAGAGGTTGGAGCCTAAAGTAGCCCAACAAAATCTTATCCACAAGATAAAGTATCTGCACAATATTAATTTTGTGTCTCAGTCAAGACAATGGAAACATGTAATGGAATGTAAGATAAAGTTTTATTACCTGGAGAGGAATTAGGTAATAGAGTGTCATGTAGAACTTGAAGCTCCTCATGCTTTCTAAATTGTGTAGTTTCTTCACTTTGACAATCCTTCCATTCCCAGATGTGCATGGATGTGTTGAAAAGTAGTTATAAAAATAATCACGACCTTCAATGTCCTTTAATGGGTTTGCATGGGATGAACCTATGTGATAGATGAAAAGACCCGACTGTGAAGCACTTCTTGCAATAGATGCTACCATACAATTGGCAACCATGTCCACTGGAATCTAATTCAGCCAAGAACAAAATATAGAACATTTCAAATTCTTTAATAATTTCCATATGCAAATTAGTTCACCTCACAAGAAGAGTAAGATTGCTAAGATATAAAATTAATGGATGTCTTTTAACGTACTACATCCAATACGAGGTCGGGATCGCCCAAGAAGAATGTAATTTTTCCCTTCCCATATCCAAGTAGTATAGGGTCGATCATCCTGTAGCGATATAAAAAAATTATTTTATATTAACACAATGAAAACTCTCACTCATAAGTCAGAGGAGAAACTAGTAGAGAATCCAACCAAGCATATGGGAGATCATAACAAGAACCAAATGATATTAATATGACACGTTTCATCAATTTTTTTCATCTTTATGATCCAAAATTTATTTGGATATTATTCTTAATATATTGATGTTTAAGTTATTTAGTTGTAGTTGAGAGTTTATGGTTGGTTGGTGTCTTGTACATAAGAAAATAGAAAGCATGACTTTGGAAACTTATAGATTGAAATGTAATTTTAATTTTGAAAAGTAATAATTTATTGTTTCTATTTTGGTTTTTTTTTGGCTTCTTTTATCTAATATTTCTCATTTAACTGTAAATATAGAGGAGACAAAAGGAGGGTGGATATTAACAAAATGGAGTTGTTTATTAGCTTTTTATGATATGGTTATTTATGGTTTTTTAATGTCTTTTTCAACAATTTAGTATAAGTAAATAGAGTAGGAGCAAAACAAATTATTTATAACATATAAAATCTAAGTTAAAAAAGTCACATTTATTTGCATTAAGGTATATTTTTTTCTTTTTTGAATTTCAAGAAAAGAAAATATATTAATAATAGGAGGACCACAAAATATTATAATCATATTTTACTTGTGTTTAATCTTAATGATGGAGTTACTTATTAGATGAGTTATGATATTTTGTTTGATGTCAAAGAGTTATTATACAATTTGAGAGATCATTTATTGATTGTATATTCAATTTTGAGTTGGTAAACTTTAATTGAAAGTGATTAGACAAAAAAATAGCTAAATCTTAAATTTACATGAAATGGTAGAAACACACATAAATAATTTTAATCTATAATTCAAAGTTCAATAGGTAAAAGAATAAACAAAGCTTGTTGTCTTAGTACATAAAAATTGATAGCTACTTTACTTAAGGATGTTTCTGAAAAAATGATAATGATCCTAATTTATGTATTAAGAGTTCTTTAGAGGAAATATTCATTTTTTTAATATATTGTAGATTTTTTTAATTATGCCTAAATAATAAACCACTAATATAAGATGTGAAGGAAGATATGAAGATCTATTTTGATATGTCACATCTATATTATTTAATCACTTTCTTGGAATATAAATGTGGCCACCTAAGAAAATAGTCCTATCCAAGAAATTTTGAAACATTTGAAGATGCAAGATCATAAAGCCTCATTAAAACCAATGGAGATAACTGTGATGACAAAAGACCCTATGGTAAATCTATTTATGAAATCCTATAAAGAAGCTTGATAGAAAATTTGATTTACTTAATTAATACTTGTCTAGATATATCTAATTTAGATGGAATCTTGTCTCTACTCATGGTCTATCATATATATAGTTATTGGATAGCTACAAAAAAGCTTTGAGATATCTTAAAAGAACACAAAAATTTGGAATAAAGGATTTGAAAACTAAAGATTTCAAACTTTCTAGTTTTTTCCTAATTTAGTTTAGTTGAGATGCATAGATTCTAAAAAATAAATTTTTGGTTATTTCTTCAATTGTAAATATGCTATTGTCTCATGGAGTTGTAAGAAGCAACCTAATGTTTCTTTACCATCAATTGAAATAGAGCATAAGGTAGTTGTTGTAGTAACATGTGATTCAATACAGCTTACACGACTTATTGAAAATCTTCAACATCCACAACTTTATCCAGCAATTATATATTATAATAATCAAAGTTTGTTGGAGATGTATAAGAATATAGTGTTTCATGCTTGCACAATGCATATTAAAGTACACAATATCTTTATTTGTTAAAATGTTCTCAAAAGAAAATTTAGCCATTAATGCATTACCTAATTAGCAGTTTGCAAAAAATTTCACTATAACTTTAAGCAAGTGTAAGTTTGCCTACTATAAAATAATATTGGTATCAAATATTCTTCATTTATAAATGAGTATCTGAATAAACCTATTTATTAGAGGCCGTCTCGATCATCTAGTTGAGTTGTTTTATATGCTTAAAAAGAAATTATTGAAAGGTAGGCAGTGTAAAAAGCATATAAATTCTATCTAGCCACACACTGCATATTCGTTATGTACAATCATGTCTCTCATACATCTTTTTCTTATCTATTCAAAGATCTTTTGGATCCATTTATTTGACAGAAAGAACAAGTCTATTCAATCCGTCCAATTTCAACAAAGAAAACAATTGATTTCTATATAGAAAATATAGCTATCCTTTTTACCTGTTGCCTTCGATCCATCCCGGAAATGGCTCTTTTAAGCTACTCTCGATTATCGTAGGACGAATAATAACAGTCGGTATATCTTTCCTGAAATAGTCGACCATCAACTCTCCAACTGCTTTTGTGAAAACATAAGCATTTGGCCATCCAAAGTTCTTCGCCCTGTTCAAATTAGCATAGGTAATTTCAAACTTTTCTTCGCCAAGCATTGAAAGCAATGTAAAATTTTGAAATACAAGCAAAACACATCTACCTTTGTGCCCCTAATTCCTTCATAGATTTGGACTCCTTTTCGTACGACCATGCTTCACCTAAAACATTCTTGATTTCTCTCATTGTCTGCTCTATTAAATTGCATTCGTCCTCTATCTGGAAGAGTGATATTTCTCCACCGCTGTATGAAACCTTTTCTCCCTTCCTTACAATTTCTTCTCGGACCGTGCTCGTGCTCCCAACATTGACATAAGCTGATATACGTAGAGATCAACCAAAAAGATAATTAAGTAATCATTGAAGATGAGATCACATCGTTCAAGTATATTAATATTCATTGATCATATCAACAGATAATTGCACATTGTATTCACCGGTTGAGATGTGGCAGAGAAGTTGAAGGTTGGAGCAACGTTTACAAAACTCGACGACGTTCTTACTCCCCAATGCATTCACTTTCATGGCAATATCGTACCTGCAATTTAAAAAAGCCATTTCCAACAGAAAATAATCATAAGAGTTACCGCACAATTGACCGCAAGTATCCATGCAATTAATTATATATGTATCTCAGACCTCTCATTAAAGGTCGTGGTGGCCGCAGAATTAACAACAATATCGATCTTTGAACAGAGTTCGTCCCTTAAACTTTCTTCGATTCCGAGATCACTGAGTGCTAGGTCACCAACAACAGGAACAATCTTTCTTGCCATGAATTCTTCATAGCCGTCCTTGTAACGCTCTCGAAGAAGCCCAAACAATTGTTTAGATAGAACCTACAGAGAAACAACATCTCACATGGAATAATTACCCTCTATATAGCTGGAGTTTATCAGTCAAGTTGTTCTATAATATCATACCTGGCTTTGGAGTTTGGCTTGAGCGGACTCCACATTTGTAGACCGTATGAGTGCAAAAATACATCTCACGTCTGGTTGCTCTCGTAGGATTTTCTCCACAAAAACTGAAAATTTCATCCCAGTTGAATTGCATTAGTACACAATATAAGACTAGGCAGACATTCCCGTTAAAAGCTTACGGTAATATAGAAAGCACCATTGCATACCTTTGCCCAAAAAGCCCGTGACGCCAACTATGAGAATAGTTTTACCCCTGAGAAACTCGGCTGTCTGCGTTGCCATTCTATTGACAGAGTTTCGAAGGACAGAGAATTTTTTGATAGTGGCAGCTAGTTCTCCTTAGATATTTGATAGTTCTTGCCGTTCCTCTTTAGTCTTTATATTGATTTACGTGCGAGCGAGGTGAGATTGATTTGTTATTAATGTTAGGACGCGTGTTTTCTAACTTGGAAGCGTATTAATGCCATTGAAACGTGTTCTCTTTATAGCCAAGCTTAGTCGATGATTTCATTTTCCGTTACCAGTTTGAGTTGGTTGGTGAACGAATGATTTAATGATTTCATTTTCTGTCACCAGTTCTAGGTGGAATTTTATAAAAATCTAAGTCTCATCTATTTAATAAAAAAAAATTTATATGTAATAATGATGATGTATCTAGCTATTAGGATATTTATATTTTAAAATATTTATATTAAAAAAAGTTGAGAGATATCATATTAAAATAAAAAAATTTATAAGATCTAATATAACTTTTATTCAATTTCAAAATATATTCACAAATTCAAAATCAATAAACATCGATTTCAAATATAATTCTTAAATTTAAATTAAAAATTAAAAAATCAAAATATACTTTCAAATCCAATCTTGAAATTCAAATAAATTAAGCACCGTCATCAAATCCAATCCCCTAACTTGAAAAAGTCAAGCACATCTTGTTCTATCCCCCTACTTTAAAAATATCAAACACAACTTTGAATCTTATTCCAAAATATCAAACGATCAAATGTCACCTTCAAATCTGATCCTTAAATTCAAACAATTAGACTAGACCTCAAATCCAATGCCCAAATCTAAAAAGAAATGAAAGCAAACTAAAAGAGTAATCAAAAGAAGAAAAAAAATCATCCCTTTCAATCACAATCTAAAAGAGTAATCATTACTATTCTTTATTTCTTACATAGGTTAAAAGTTATACTCTATATTGTAAATGTTTTTTTTTTTCATTTTTTATAAAAATATATGCAAACTGAATTCACATTTTTTGATTTGTGGTGATTCTTCAAAGGTGTTTTCTTGAAGAAAGGAAATGGGAAATAAGAAGACAAAGAAATGTAAATCTGGAAGAAAGTGGTCACTTGGTAGAGAACAAAAAAATCATGAAGCTACATTGGCATGTTATTATAAAAATAAAGAATGCATCTCTCTCTCTCTCTCTCTCTCTCTCTCTCTCTCTCTCTCTCTCTCTCTCTCTCTCTCTATATATATATATATATATATATATATATATGCTTGTTTATCTCTTTCTTTTAGAACAACTTAAGACATCTTAGGACCCATTAAGACCTCTTAAGACAACTATGACCCCTTAGGACCCCTAGAACCATTATTGTAGCCTAGGATGCCATGGGACCTATCAATGTATCATAATTGGTTCTAGGGGTCCTAAGGGGTCATAGTTGTCTTAAGAGGTCTTAATGAATCCTAAGATGTCTTAAATTGTTCTAAAAGAGA
>BSBK01000790.1:0-22500 GCA_027943335.1 Chamaecyparis obtusa
AACACATCATGATGTACTCATCGTGATAGAAGAGTTATCGCAATCCCCAACCAATTTGGAACTAGATTTAGCAATAACATTCAAGATATTTGGTGCAATCTGAATCAAAACTTGATTCACATGTTGTTATAATCCCCGACCAATTCAGAATTGGATTTAAAAACTCAAAAATTTAGTGTCAGGAATAGTCACTGCAATACATAGTCATACCTAACACTAGGTTAATCTATTGTCTAAGTTGTCACCTAGAAATAGTAACCCAACACATATGAAAGATCGTCACATTTCATAATATAACACAAAATGAATGGGCACATAAAGTCACACATATGATGTCCACCTTGACTCTTCTCAGAGGTGGATCCACCATGGCTTTTCCCAGAGAGTGGAAACTAATGCTTCCACCTTAGACTAGTCTATCAAAGACAAGAATCATTTAAGATACAAAATGATGGATCACAGAAGTTGAAACCTTCTTTCCAGCTAAGGCTTTACTCCTCAACATACCAAGGTTATCTGAAAGTACACAATTTCCTTTCTAGCAAGGGGTTTGGTGAGAATATCACCTATTTGTTCTCCACTAAATTATATCTTTTTGTACTGTCTCATAGTCTTGGTGAATTCTGAGCTTACAAAGTATACACCATCTTGACATGGTATACTCCCTCTAAATTTGTTTGACCAAGATCATGGGGTGCCAACTTAATTTGATCTTCTAGCTTCTCCCTCTGACATATAGCCTTCTCTCATGATAATAATCATAATTCTCTTCTAAAATTTCTTGATTACTAGAGAATAAAAAAAAACATGGTCTACTCCCTCTGAATCAAGATCCTCGAATGTCCATTGATGTAGATCCTTTAACTTCTCCATCTGTCACGAAGGCATACCCTATTTATATACTCAACTCAGTGTCACTGCAGGATGTCATTTCATACCTTCCTTCCTAAGAGAACCAATACGAATAATCTGAATAGTCATAAGGTTACATCGGCTAGCATAAGATACATTTTGATCTTTTCCAAGGCCACAATATTAACAATCCCTCTTGGACTTGAGGGAAGATAATAAAGACCTCTAGTATGGAATGCCTTAATTAGGGATTCTATCCATGTGAATCTCATTGGTGATTCTATCCACGAGTTGCCACTACTATAATCTCAGAATTGTTTTACCTTCAATAGTGAACTTCCTCTCAATCAATATGATTGAGATTGTCACAAGTTAACTGAACCATATGCTCCCTTTGAAGCTCAAGTTCATCAACTTCTTGACCTCTTGAAAATTGCAGACTTTCTCTGAATCTGAATTTCATATACTTTTTGTCCTGAAAGTATGTCAGAGATAGATTACAAATAGTTTATAAAGCTAAACTATCTTGTACAAAAATACAAATGATAGAAGCATACAAGATTTATTATTTAATGAATTACAAACTGAAAATTCATATGCATTAATAAAGCATGGAATACTTATCTTAAATTTCAAATATTTCTATTTGTGAGGTGAGCCCATATAGGAAATATCACGCATGAATCAACTCTCATTTTCTATCCTTATCATTGCTGCTGAATACATATAACTATTATATTCATTATATATATCAATCAATATGTCATAGTTGTAGTCCTTTTAGTCTTGATCATTGTATATCAATATCTATACCCCATGCCAGTCAGACTTAATTCATGCTCTACCGTGATACCCACATGTTCTATGTGTTGTCTAAGGAGAACACTCAATCCAATCAAAGACACCTCTCAAGTAATCTTTGCATGGATTAGGAAAGAATCTGAAAACTTGTTGTTAATAAAGTCGAGCAAAACTTATGGGATTGTCATCCAACTAGAGGTTTTTCTAAGGAATCATTAGTAGATTGTTTAACCACTATTCTAATGTTCCCAATACATCTCAATATGCCATTGTGACCATACATCGTTCAGTTTATGTGGTAATAGCTGATAAATTTTCATATTCAACTTTCATGGTATTGCTTGTAGTAGATACCCTATTTGAATCCTTCCTTTGTCGTAATGCTGGGTCTTGACAATAGAATCAAATAAGACTCTATTTGAAGAAAGGATCACACTCTTGTAATATCACTCTGATGCGATGCTTATTTTGTCACAATTCATCCCTCTACATGGATCGCGACCTAGCTTTGTGATAATGATTCATTGTTAATGAAATAATAGTTCCATAATTATTGTTAGCAAAAAATTGACATCTATTGATGTTTTCACTGATTATGATTCCCGTGAATCATTTATCAATACATATATTGGTCATTCTATAATTGTGTCTGATAATAGTTCAATGCAAGCAAGTTTGAATCCTTTCAATGCTGACTAATGATGATGGCCCATAAAAAAAAAATTTGTTCCCTAATCTTCCTAGTGGTCAACAATGATGTTGTTAGTCTATTCAAATTTTTTTTTAAAATTATTATGAAGGTCTAACTTCTCTAGTGATGGAATGTCTCTCACCTAGTTTCAATCCCAAATTGCTATCTCTCATGAAGGAAATTTGATAACTAGACTAAATGAATGGGAACTTGCAATAATCTATAGAGATATTGGCATTTGCATACTCTTTAGTTTAATGTAATGACAATGCTCTGTTCTCCAAACTTTGGATGCTTCAACATTAAGTAACTTCCTCATCATTCACTTGATATGGTTGTTTTGTTCTCATGCCAATGTCAAACCTTTTATCAAACTTTGATTAAATCCTATGAATATACACAACACCAATATTCCAATGAGTCTATGGTATTTGTACACTTCATAAATGTGTGGCCATGCTTCCATATATAATTCTCCTTGGATAGTTGAAGGCGGTGTAATGTCCCCTTCTTGATAATTTATGACTTTGAGACAAATGCTTGTATGCTTGTATACCAGTTGTTGTTTAAATGGTAGGAATTATTGTTTCGTATTATCCTTCTTGTTGTAGGGTTCGAGAATGATCCCTTCTCTAATGATCTTATATACACTTATTTGCCCCGGTCTAGTGTTACTGAGTATCAGTCTGTGATAGCGTGCAGACCTGTCATTTCAATAATTATATAATCTCTTGATTGCATCTTTAGACTGCGATCAAATAATGTCTTAATCCTCTTTGATTTCCATGTTTCGATAAAACTAAATAAAGATCCTCAGCTTCGTATATAGAGACTCTGCATAATATCCATAGACTATCGTTAGTTTATGATTCTTCATTGAAATATCATTTTATTTTATTTTTTCTCCTACATGAATCTTTCAGTGTCAACACATTATCTTCATAATTGAAATTGCCATGAGATCTTTGTTGTCAAAGTCCATCACTCCAGTTGCTGCTATATCTCTAATATGTTTTGTCACTACTATAACATTATGCTCGCTAAGTGTATTATTTCTTGTTGACTCCCATATGTGACTCTGCCTAGAGTTATTAATGCTGATATGTCTCTATTGCTCTATCTTGTGTTTGTCGAAAAGTTCCCAGCCTTGATGTTGACCTAGTTGATAGAGTAGTCCCTGACATAATCATTATCAAGTATCTGTAAATGTTTGGTCCTTAATAGTGATAATATCATTGTTATTAAGTGGCGAGTAATTTGTCATAATTCGCATCAATGGGGATAACATTGAATCATGTCTCCATCCCTTGTTCCATCTTCCTTATTTCTGACCTCCCTTTTCTGAAATCTATCCTTTCTATTTCTCTGCCATTTCTCTATTTTATCTATGCAATTAATCCAATGCCAAAGTTATTTTCTAGGTCTTCCTAATACTTAGTGCCTAGGTTTCCAAATATGTATGGATGATTAGGATCTCTCCAGGAATGCAACAGAACAAAAACCACCTTGAGAGATAACAAGAGTAAGAACAGACGGTGAAGACACTCCACTGCTTTGCGATTCCTCAAATCTGCAACGTATGTGTGCAGGTAACAAAAAGCGCTCCCATTCATAGCATCTCGAGCTCTTGCAGCACCTTAGCTCCAATGCTACACTCCCATCCAACAATGAACCGATTGCTTGTGACGATTGCCATTACTCCTCATCTGCACTTGCTAGGATTTAAATACATAAATTTCTTGATTGAATTCCATTTCTATATATATTGTGAAATATTTTAGAAACCTCAAGGTCAAATATTTTATTCTCTTATAGGTTAGGCTCTGATACCATGTTGTGAAATCAAGATCGTCCTATAGAGAATATATGTGAGTGCTGTAGTGAAATAGATTACCATTGTGATTGATCTTTTCACTACCCATCGATATGCATTTATATCCTTTGAATAGTCATGTCTTGAAGAGCCATGACCATACATGGCTTATGCTACATAGGGTCATGACCATTCATAACCGATTGTTAATATTAACTATATTGTAACATATACAAATATCAAATGCTCTTTATATATATATATATATATATATATATATATATATATATATATATATATATATATATATATATATATATATACATACATATACATATATATGTATATCTATATGTATATGTATATATGTATATATATATATATATAATCGACTATTAGATTAATATAATTATATCAATCAATTCGATGCTATAATTTAACACATTTTTCAAGATTCAATGTATTTTTTAATTCATCTCGACGAGATCTTCGATTTGAGACAACTTTCACCAGATTTTGAAATGGTCAAATTTTTAGCTACGAACACTATACTGACTTCCTTGCATTGACTAAACTTTGACCATCTCTATCTTGAGAAGAGAGGCTCCATTTTTCAAGATTTAAGGTGTTTTTAAGTTCATCTTGATGAGATCTTTGATTTGAGAGCACTTTCAATAAATTTGGAAACTGTCAAATTTTTAGCTATGAATATTGTACTGACTTCCTTGCTTTGACCAAACTTTGACCATTCGTATCTTGAGAAGAAAGGCTGTATTTTTCAAGATTCAAAGTGTTTTTTGGTTCATCTCGACGAGATCTTTGATTTGAGACCACTTTCACCAGATTTCAAAATGGTCAAAATTTTAGCTATGAACATTGTACTGACTTCCTTGCTTTGACAAAACTTTGACCGTCCGTATCTTGAGGAAAAGAGGCTCTATTTTCAAGATTCAAAGTATTTTTTGGTTCATCTCAATGACATTTTTGATTTGAGAGCACTTTCACTAGATTTTTAATTGTCAAATTTTTAGGTACGAACACTGTACTGACTTCCTTGCTTTGAACAAATTTTGACCATCGGTATCTTGAGAAGAGAGGCTCCATTTTCTAGATTCAAGGTGTTTTTTGGTTCATCTCGATGAGATCTTTGATTTGAGACCACTTTCACCAGATTTTGAAATAGTCAAATTTTTAGCTACGAACATTGTACTAACTTCTTTGTTTTGACCAAACTTTAACCATCTGTATCTTGAGAAGAGAGGCTATATTTTTCCAGATTCATGGTATTTTTTGGTTCATCTTAATGAGATATTCGATTTGAGACCACTTTCATCAGATTTGGAAACTATCAAATTTTTAGCTACGAACACTGAACTGACTTCCTTGCTTTGACCAAACTTTGACTGTCTGTATATTGAGAAAAGAGACTCTATTTTTCAAGATTCATGGTGTTTTTTGGTTCGTCTCAATGAGATCTTCCATTTGAGAACAGTTTCACCAGATTTCAAAATGGTCAAATTTTTAGCTACGAACACTGTACTGACTTCTTTGCTTTGAAAAAACTTTGATTGTCCGTATCTTGAGAAGAGAGGCTCAATTTTTTCAAGATTCAAGGTGTTTTTTGGTTCATCTCGACGAGATCTTCGATTTGAGACCACTTTCACCAGATTTTAAAACTGTCAAATTTTTAGATACGACCACTATACTGACTTCCTTACTTTGAACAAACTTTGACCATCTGTATCTTGAGAAGAGAGGCTCCATTTTTAAAGATTCAAAGTGTTTTTTAGTTCATCTTGACGAGATCTTCCATTTGAGACCACTTTCACTAAATTGGAAAACAGTCAAATTTTTATCTATGAACACTGTACTGACTTCTTTGCTTTGACCAAACTTTGACCATTCGTATCTTGAGAAGAGAGGCTCCATTTTTCAAGATTCAAGGTGTTTTTTGGTTCATCTCGATGAGATCTTTGATTTTAGACCACATTCACCAGATTTTAAAATAGTCAAATTTTTAGCGACAAACACTGCACTGACTTCTTTGCTTTGACCAAACTTTGACCATCTGCATCTTGAGAAGAGAGGCTCCATTTTCAAGGTTGAAGGTGTTTCTTGGTTCATCTTGACGAGATCTTCGATGTGAGGTGAATTTCATCAGATTGAAAACTGTCAAATTTTTAGCTACAAACACTACTGATTTCCTTGCTTTAACCAAACTTTGACCGTCCATATCTTGAGAAGAGAGACTCCATTTTTGAGATTCAGGGTGTTTCTTGGTTCATGTCAATGAGATCTTCGATCTGAGACCATATTCACCAGATTTTAAAATGGTCAAATTTTTAGCTACTCACACTGTACTGACTTCATTGATTTGACCAAACTTTGATCGTCTGTATCTTGAGAAGAGAGGCTCTATTTTTTAAGATTCAAAGTATTTTTTGGTTCATCTTAACGAGATCTTTTATTTGAGACCACTTTAACCATATTTTTAAAGAGTCAAATTTTTAGCTATGAACATTGTACTGACTTCTTTCCTTTGACTAAACTTTGAGCATTAGTATCTTGAGAAGAGAGGCTCTATTTTTCAATCTTCAAAGTGTTTTTTGGTTCATCTCGATGAGATCTTCGATTGGAGACCACTTTCACCAGATTTTGTAAGGGTCAAATTTTTAGCTACAAACACTATACTGACTTTCTTACTTTGACCAAACTTTCACCATCCGTATCTTGAGAAGAGAGGCTCTATATTTTAAGATTCATGGTATTTTTCGGTTCATCTCAACGAGATCTTCAATTTGAGACCACTTTCACCACATTTGGAAACTATCAAATTTTTAGCTAAGAACATTGTACTGACTTCCCTTGCTTTGACCAAACATTGACCGTCCGTATATTAACAAGAGAGGCTCTATTTTTCAAGATTCGTGGTATTTTTTGGTTCATCTCGATGAGATCTTCCATTTGACACCACTTTCACAAGATTTCAAAATCATCAAATTTTTAGCTAGGAACACTTTACTGACTTCCTTGCTTTGACCAAACTTTGATCATCCATATCTTGAGAAGAGAGGCTCCATTTTTCATGATTCAAAGTGTTTTTTGGTTCATCTCGATGAGATCTTCAATTTGAGACCACTTTTACCAGATTTGGAAACTATCAAATTTTTAGCTATGAACACTGTAGTTACTTCCTTACTTTGACCAAACTTTGACCAAACTTTGACCATCCATATCTTGAAAAGAGAGGCTCCATTTTTCAAGATTCAAGGTATTTTTTGGTTCATCTTGACGAGATCTTTAATTTCAGACCACTTTCACCAGATTTGGAAACTGTCAAATTTTTAACTATAAAAACTGTACTAACTTCCTTGCTTAGACCTAACTTTGACCGTCTGTATCTTGAGAAGAGAGGCTCCATTTTTCAAGATTCAAAGCATTTTTTGGTTCATCTCGATGAGATCTTCAATTTGAGACCACTTTCACCATATTTCAAAATGGTCAAATTTTTAGCTACGAACACTGCACTGACTTCCTTGCTTTGACCAAACTTTGGTCTTCTGTATATTGAGAAGAGAGGCTTTGGTTTTCAAGATTTATGGTATTTTTTAGTTCATTTCAATGAGATCTTCGATTTCAGACCACTTTCACCAGATTTTGAAACGGTTAAATTTTTAGCTTCGAACACTGTACTCACTTCCTTGCTTTGACCAAACTTTCACCGTCTGTATGTTGAGAAGAGATGCTCTATTTTTCAAGATTCAAGGTGTTTTTTGGTTCATCTTGACGAGATTTTTGATTTCAGACCACATTCACAAGATTTTGAAACTATCAAGTTTTTATCTACAAACACTCTACTGACTTCTTTGTTTTGACCAAACTTTGAACATCTGTATCTTGAGAAGAGAGACTCCATTTTTCAAGATTCGTGGTATTTTTTGGTTCATCTTGATGAGATCTTCCATTGGAGACCACTTTAACTAGATTTCAAAATAGTTAAATTTTTAGCTACGAACACCGTGCTGACTTCCTTCCTTTGACCAAAGTTTAACCATCTATATATTGAGAAGAGATGCTCTATTTTTTAAGATTTGTGGTGTTTTCTAGTTCATCTCAATGAGATCTTCAATTTTAGACCACTTTTACCATATTTTAGAATGGTCAAATTTTTAGCTACGAACACTATACTGACTTCCTTGCTTTGACCAAACTTTGACCATTCGTATCTTGATAAGAGGCTCCATTTTTCAAGATTCAAAGTGTTTTTTGGTTCATCTCGATGAGATCTTCAATTTGAGAGAACTTTCACTAGTTTTTGAAACTATCAAATTTTTAGCTACGATCAATGTACTATTTTCTTTGCTTGGACCAAACTTTGACTATCCGTATCTTGAGAAGAGAGGCTCCAGTTTTCAAAATTCATGTTATTTTTTGGTTCATCTGAAGGAGATCTTCGATTTGAGACCACTTTCACTAGATTTGGAAACTGCCAAATTTTTAGCTACGAACACTATACTGACTTCCTTGCTTTGACTAAAGTTTGACCCTCCATATAATGAGAAGAGAGACTTTATTTTTCAAAATTCCTGGTGTTTTTTGGTTTAGGTCGAGGAGATCTTCCTTTTGATACCACTTTCACCAAATTTGAAAAAGTTCAAATTTTTAGCTACGAACATTGTACTGACTTCCTTGCTTTGACCAAACATTAACCGTCTGTATCTTGAGAAGACAAGCTCTATTTTTTAAGATTCAAGATTTTTTTTGGTTCATCTCGATGACATCTTCAATTTGAGACCACTTTCACTAGATTTGGAAACTCTCAAATTTTTAACTACGAACACTATATTGACTTCCTTGCTTTGACCAAACTTTGACCTTTCGTATCTTGAGAAGAGAGGCTCCATTTTTTAAGATTCATGGTGTTTTTTAGCTCATCTTGATGATATCTTCCATTTGAGACCACATTCAACACATTTCAAAATGGTCAAATTTTTAGCAATGAACACTGTACTGACTTCCTTGCTTTGACCAAACTTTGACCATCTGTATCTTGAGAAAAGGCTCCATTTTTCAAGATTCAAGGTGTTTTTTAGTTCATCTCGTGAGATCTTTGGTTTGAGACCACTTTCACCAGATTTTGAAACGGTCAAATTTTTAGCTACGAACACTATATTGACTTCTTTTCTTCGACCAAACCTTAACCATTCGTATCTTGAGAAGAAAGGCTCCATTTTTCAAGTTTCAAAGTGTGTTTTGGTTCATCTTGATGAGATCTTTGATTTGAGACCACTTTCACTAGATTTAGAAATTTTGAAATTTTTAGCTATGAAAACTCTATTGACTTTCTTACTTTGACCAATCTTTGATAATCTGTATTTTGGGAAGAGAGGGTCCATTTTTCAAGATTCAACGTGTTTTTTGGTTCATCTTGATGAGATCTTGGATTTCTGACCAGTTTTACTAGATTTGAAACTGTCAAATTTTTAGTTACGAACACTATACTGACTTCCTTAGTTTGACCAAACTTAGACCGTTCGTATCTTGAGAAGAGAGGCTCCATTTTTCAAGATTCAAGGTGTTTTTTGGTTCATCTCAATGAGATCTTTGATTTGAGACCACTTTCACCAGATTTTGAAACGGTCAAATTTTTAGGTATGAACACTATACTGACACCCTTACTTTGAACAAACTTTGGCTATTCGTATCTTGAGAAGATAGGCTTTATTTTTCAAGATTCAAGGTGTTTTTTGGGTCATCTCAACAAGATCTTCGATTTGAGACCACTTTCACCAAGTTTTGAAATAGTAAAATTTTTAGCTACGAACATTGTATTGACTTTCTTGATTTGACCAAACTTTCACCATCCGTATCTTGAGAAGAGAGGCTCCATTTTTCAAGATTCATGGTATTTTTTGGGTAATCTCAATGAGATCTTTGATTTGAGGCCACTTTGACTAGATTTGGAAACTGTCAAATTTTTAGCTACGAACACTATACTTACTTCCTTGCTTTGACCAAACATTGGCCTTCCGTATATTGAGAAGAGAGGCTCCATTTTTCAAGATTCAGGGTATTTTTTGGTTCATCTCGACGAGATGTTCCATTTGTGACCACCTTCAACAGATTTTAAAACTATCAAATTTTTAGCTACGAACACTGTACTGACTTCCTTGCTTTGACCAAACTTTGACCGTCTGTATCTTAATAAGATAGGCTCCATTTTTCAAGATTCAATATGTTTTTTGAGACCATTTTCACTAGTTTTTGAAACTATCAAATTTTTAGCTACGAACACTCTATTGACTTCCTTGGTTTGAGCAAACTTTGACCATCCGTAGCTTCAGAAGAGAGGCTCTTATTTTTAAAGAATCATGGTATTTTTTGGTTCATCTTGACAAGATCTTACTTTTCAAACCACTTTCACCAAATTTCAAAAGGGTGAAATATTTAGCTAGGAACACTGTACTGACTTCCTTGCTTTGACCAAACTTTGACCGTTTGTATATTGAGAACAGATGCTTTGTTTTTAAAGATTCATGTTATTTTTTGGTTCATCTAAATAAGATCTTCTATTTGAGACCACTTTCATGAGTTTTCAAAACGGTTAAATTTTTAGCTACGAACACTACACTGACTTCCTTGCTTTGACCAATCTTTGACCATTCATATGTTGAGAAGAGAGAGCATTTTTCAAAATTCAAAGTTTTTTTTGGTTCATCTCGATGAGATCTTCGATTTGATACCACTTTCATCATATTTTGAAAGGGCCAAATTTTTAGCTATGAATACTGTACTGACTTCTCTTGCTTTGACCAAACTTTGACCATCCATATCTTGAGAAGAGAGGCTCTATTTTTAAGGATTCAAAGTGTTTTTTGGTTAATCTTGATGAGATCTTCGATTTGAGACAACTTTGACCAGATTTGGAAACTATCAAATTTTTAGCTACGAACACTGTACTCACTTCTTTGCTTTTACCAACATTTGACTGTCCATATCTTGAGAAGAGAGGCTCCATTTTCCAAAATTCAAGGGGTTTTTTGGTTCATCTCGATGAGATCTTTGATTTCAGACAACTTTCACCAGATTTTAAAATGGTCAAATTTTTAGCTACAAACACTGTACTGACTTCCTTGCTTTGACCAAACTTTGACTATCCGTATCTTGAGAAGAGAGGCTCCATTTTTTATGATTCAAAGTTTTTTTAGTTCATCTTAACCAAATCTTCGATTTGAGACCACTTTCACGAGATTTTGAAATAGTCAAATTTTTAGGTACAAACACTATACTAACTTCTTTGGTTTGACCAAACTTTGACTGTCTGTATATTGAGAAGAGAGGCTCCATTTTTTAAGATTCAAGGTATTTTTTGTTTCATCTCGACGAGATCTTTGATTTGAGACCACTTTCACCATATTTTCAAATGGTCAAATTTTTAGCTACGAACACTGTACTGACTTCCTTGCTTTGACAAAACTTTGACCATCCGTATCTTGAGAAGAGAGGCTCTATTTTTTAAGATTCATGAAGTTTTTTGGTTCATCTCAATGAGATCCTCTATTGGAGACCACTTTCACCAAATTTGGAAAATGTTAAAATTTTAGCTACGAACACTTTACTGACTTCCTTGCTTTGACCAAACTTTGAGCGTCCGTATATTGAGAAGAGAGGCTCTATTTTTCAAAATTCATGGTGTTTTTTGGTTCATATTTATGAGATCTTCCATTTGAGACCACTTTGACCAGATTTTAAAATGGTTAAATTCTTAGCTACGAACACTGTACTGACTTCCTTACTTTGACCAAACTTTGACTGTCTCTATCTTGAGAAGAGAGGCTCCATTTTTCAAAATTCAAAGTGTTTTTGGTTAATCTTGACGAGATGTTGATTTGAGACCACTTTTGACCAAATTTTGAAACTGTCAACTTTTTAGCTACAAAAGCTGTACTGAATTCCTTTCTTTGACCAAACATTGACTATCTTTAGGTTCACAAGAGAGGCTCTATTTTTCAAGATTCATGGTATTTTTTGGTGCATCTCAACGAGCTCTTCCATTTGAGACAACTTTCACTAAATTTTAAAATGCTCATATTTTTAGCTACGAACACTATACTAATTTATTTGATTTGACCAAACTTTGACCGTTTGTATGTTTAGAAGAGAGGCTCTATTTTTCAAGATTCAAAGTATTTTTTGGTTCACCTGATGAGATTTTTGATTTGAGACCACTTTCACTAGATTTGGAAACTGTCATATTTTTAGTTACGAACACTTTACTGACTTCCTTGCTTTGACCAAACTTTGATCTTCTGTATCTTGAGAAGAGAGGCTCCATTTTTCAAATTTAATATATTTTTTGGTTCATCTCAACGAGATCTTCGATTTGAGACCACTTTCACCAGAATTCAAAATCGTCAAATTTTTAGCTACAAACACTATACTGACTTCATTGATTTGACCAAACTTTATCCATCTGTATCTTGATAAATGAGGCTCCATTTTTAAAGATTCAAGCTATTTTTTGGTTCATCTCAATGACATCTTCGATTTGAGAACACTTTCACCAGATTTTAAAATTGTCAAATTTTTAGCTACGAACTCTCGACTGACTTCCTTGCTTTGACCAAACTTTGACCATCTATATCTTCAGAAGAGAGGCTCCATTTTCTAGATTCAAGGTATTTTTTGGTCATCTCGACAAGATCTTTTACTTGAGACCACTTTCACCATATTTTGAAATGGTCAAATTTTTAGCTACGACTACTGGACTGACTTCCTTGCTTTGAGACAACTTTGACCATTTGTATATTGAGAAGAGAGGCTCTGTTTTTCAAGATTAATGATATTTTTTGGTCATCTTTACAAGATCTTCCATTTGAGACCACTTTCAATAGAATTCAAAATGGTCAAATTTTTAGCTATGAACACTATACTAACTTGGTTGCTTTTACCAAACTTTAAACATCCGTATATTGAGAAGAGAGGCTCTATTTTTCAAGATTCATGATATTTTTTGGTTCATCTTGATGAGATCTTCCATTTGAGACCACTTTCAATAGATTTCAAAAAGGTCAAATTTTTACCTACGAATAGATTACTGACTTCTTTGCTTTGACCAAACTTTGATCATCTATATCTTGAGAAGAGGCGCTCCATTTTTTAAGATTTCAGGTGGTTTTTGGTTCCTCTCAACGAGATCTTTGATTTTAGACCACTTTCACTAGATTTTGAAATAGTTAAATTTTTAGCTACGAACATTGTACCAACTTCCTTGCTTTGACCAAACTTTGACCATCCGTATCTTAAGAAGAGAGGCTATATTTTTGAATATTCAAGGTATTTTTTGGTTCATCTTAATGAGATCTTTGATTTGAGACCACTTTCACCAGATTTAAAAACTGTCAAATTTTTAGCTACAAACACTGTACTGAATTCCTTGCTTTGACCAAACTTTGACCGTCCGTATCTTGAGAAGAGAGGCTCCATTTTTTAAGATTCAAGGTGTTTTTTGGTTCATCTCTACGAGATCTTAGATTTTAGACCACTTTCACCGTATTTCAAAATGGTCAAATTTTTAGCCATGAACATTGTATTGACTTCCTTACTTTGACCAAACTTTGACTGTCCATATCTTGAGAAGAGAGGCTCTATTTTCAAGATTCTAGGTGTTTTTTAGTTCATCTCAACGAGATCTTCGATTTGAGACCACTTTCACGAGAATATGAAACAGTCAAATTTTTAGCTACAAAAACTATATTTAGCTCCTTGCTTTGACCAAACTTTGACCATCCGTATCTTGAGAAGAGAGGCTTCATTTTTTAAGATTCAAGGTGTTTTTTGGCTCATCTCGACGAGATTTTTTATTTGAGTCATTTTTCTCTAGATTTTGAAACAGTCAAATTTTTAGGTATGAACATTATATTGACTTACTTGCTTTGACCAAACTTTGACCATCCGTATCTTGCGAAGAGAGGCTCCATTTTTCAAGATTCATGATATTTTTTTGTTAAGCTTTGCGAGATCGTTTATTTGAGACCACTTTCACCAAATTTCAAATGGTCAATTTTTTAGCTACGAACACTGTACTGACTTCCTTACTTTGACCAATTTTTGACCATCCGTATCTTAAGAAGAGAGGCTCCATTTTTGAAGATTGAAGGTGTTTTTTGGTTCATCTCAATGAGATCTTGGATTTGAGATCACTTTCACCAGATTTCAAAATGGTCAAATTTTTAGCTATGAACATTGTATTGACTTCCTTGCTTCGACCAAACTCTGACCGTCTGTATCTTGAGAAGAGAGGCTCCATTTTCAAGATTCCAAGTGTTTTTTGGTTCATCTCAATGAGATCTTTGATTTGAGACCACTTTCACCAGATTTTGAAACGGTCAAATATTTACCTACGTGTACTATGTTCCTTGCTTGGACCAAATTTTGACCATCCATATCTTGATAAAAGAGGCTCCATTTTTCAAGATTCAAGGTGTTTTCTAGTTTATCTTGACGACATTTTTTATTTGAGTACATTTTTACTAGATTTTGAAATAGTCAAATTTTTAGCTACGAACACTATACTGACTTCTTTGCTTTGACAAAACTTTGACCATCCGTAACTTGAGAAGAGAGGCTGTATTTTTCAAGATTCATGGTATTTTTTTATTCATTTTGATGAGATCTTCCATTTGAGACCACTTTAACCATATTTCAAATAGTCAATATTTTAGCTACGAACACTATACTGACTTCCTTGCTTTGTACAAACTTTTACCATCTGTATATTGAGAAGAGATGCTCTATTTTTCAAGATTCATAGTGTTTTTTGGTTCATCTCAACGAGATCTTTCATTTGAGACCACTTTCACCATATTTTATAATGGTCAAATTTTTAGCTATGAACATTGTACTGACTTCTTTGGTTTGACCATACGTTGACCATCCTTATCTTGAGAAGAGAGGCTTGATATTTCAAGAATTAAGATACTTTTTGGCTCATCTTGACGAGATCTTTGATTTTAGACCACTTTCACCAGATTTTGAAACTATCAAATTTTTAGCTACGAACACTGTACTGACTTCTTTGCTTTGACCAAATTTTGACCATTAGTATCTTGAGAAGAGAGGCTCCATTTTTCAAGATTTATGTTGTTTTTTTGTTCACCTCAACGAGATTTTCGATTTGAGACAACATTCACCAGATTTGGAAACTATCAAATTTTTAGCTACGAAAACTATACTGACTCCCTTGCTTTGACCAAACTTTAACCATCCGTATATTGAGAAGAGAGGCTCTGTTCTTCAAAATTCATGGTGTTTTTTGGTTCATCTCGACTAGATCTTTCATTTGAGAACACTTTCACCAGATGTCAAAATGGTTAAATTTTTAGCTACGAACACTGTACTGACTTCCTTGCTTTGACCAAACTTTGACCATCCATATCTTGAGAAAAGAGGCTCAATTTTTCAAGATTCAAGGTTTTTTTGGTTAATCTTGATGAGATCTTTGATTTGACACTGCTTTCATTAGATTTTTAAACTATCAAAATTTTAAGCTATGACCATTGTACTAATTTCTTTGCTTTAAGAAAACTCTGACCATCCGTATCTTGAGAAAAGGGGCTCCAGTTTTCTAGATTCAATGTGTTTTTTGTTTCATCTTGATGAGATCTTCCATTTGAGACCACTTTCACAAAATTTGAAAATGGTCAAAGTTTTAACTACAAACACTGTACTGACTTCCTTGCTTTGACCAAACTTTGACCAAACTTTGACTGTTGTATCTTGAGAAGAGAGCCTCAATTTTTAAAGATTCAAGGTGTTTTTTGGTTTAGCTCCATGAGATCCTCGATTTGAGACCACTTTCACCAGATTTTGAAATGGTAAAATTTTTAGCTACAAACATTGTATTGACTTTCCTTGCCTTAACCAAACTTTGACCATCCGTATCTTGAGAAGAGAGTCCATTTTTCAAGATTCAAGGTGTTTTTTGGTTCATCTTGACAAGATCTTCGATTTTAGACCACTTTTATTAGATTTGGAAACTATCAAATTTTTAGCTACGAACACTCTACTGACTTCTTTGCATTGACCAAATTTTGACCATCCGTATCTTGAGCAGAGGAGCTCCATTTTCCAATATTCAAGGTGTTTTTTGGTTCATCTTGAGGAGATCTTCAATTTGAGACCACTTTCACCAGATTTCAAAATGGTCAAATTTTTAGCTACGAACACTGTACTGACTTCCTTGCTTTGACTAAACTTGGACCATCCATATCTTGAGAAGAGAAGCTCCATTTTTCAAGATTCAAAGTGTTTTTTGGTTCATCTCAACGAGATCTTTGATTTTAGACTAGTTTCACTAGATTTTGAAATGGTCAAATTTTTAGCTAAGAACATTGTACTGACTTCCTTGCTTTGACCAAACTTTCATCGTATATTGAGAAGAGAGACTCCATTTTTCAAGATTCAAGGTTCTTTTTGGTTCATCTCGATGAGATCTTCGATTTGAGACCACTTTCACCAGATTTTTAAATGGTCAAATTTTTTCCTACGAACACTGTACTGACTTTGTTGCTTTGACCAAACTTTCACCATCCGTATCTTGAGAAAAGAGGCTCAATTTTTCAAGATTCATGATATTTTTTGGTTCATCTCAATGAGATCTTTGATTTGAGACCACTTTTACAATATTTGGAAATTGTCAAATTTTTAGCTACGAACATTGTATTGACTTCCTTGCTTTGACAAAACTTTGACCATCTGTATATAGAGAAGAGAGGCTCTATTTTTCAATATTCATGGTGTTTTGTCATTCATCTTGATGAGATTTTCTATTTTAAACCACTTTCACCAGATTTCAAAACGGTCAAATTTTTAGCTACGAACACTGTATTGACTAGCATACTTTGACCAAACTTTAACCATCCCTATCTTGAGAAGAGAAGCTCCATTTTTTAAGATTCAAGGTGTTTTTTGGTTCATCTCGATGAGATCTTCAGTTTGAGACCACTTTCACTAGATTTAGAAACAATCAAAGTTTTAGCTACGAACACTGTACTAACTTCCTTGCTTTGACCAAACATTGACCATCCGTATCTTGAGAAGAGAGCTCCATTTTTTAAGATTAAAGGTGTGTTTTAGTTCATCTTGACAAGATCTTTGATTTGAGACCACGTTCACCAGATTTGAAAACTTTCAAAATTTCAGCTTCGAACATTGTACGGACTTCCTTGCTTTAATCAAACTTTGACCGTCCGTATCCTGAGAAGAGAGGCTCCATTTTTCAAGATTCTTTTGGTTAATCTTGATGAGATCTTTGATTTAAGACCACATTCACTAGATTTCAAAATTATCAAATTTTTAGGTATGAACACTGTATTGACTTCCTTGCTTTGACCAAAATTGGCTGTCGGTATATTGAGAAGAGAGGCTTTATTTTTCAAGATTCATGGTGTTTTTTGGATCATCTCAACAAAATCTTCAAATTGAGACCACTTTCACCAGATTTTGAAAGGGTCAAATTTTTATCTACGAATAGTGTAATGACTTCCTTGCTTTGGCAAAACTTTCACCATCCGTATCTTGAGAAGAGAGGCTCCATTTTTCAAGATTCACGGTGTTTTTTAGTTCATCTCGATGAGATCTTCAATTTCAGAGCACTTTCACCAGATTTTGAAACTGTGAAATTTTTAGCTACGAACATTGTACTGACTTCCTTGCTTTGACCAAACTTTCACCTTTTGTATCTTGAGAAGAGAGGCTCAATTTTTTAAGATTTGTGGTGTTTTTTCATTCATCTCAATGAGATCTTCGATTTGAGACCACTTTTGGCAGATTTGGAAACCGTCAAATTTTTAGCTACAAAAATTGTACTGACTTCCTTGCTTTGACCAAACTTTGACCACCGCATATTGAGAAGAGAGGCTCCATTTTCAAAGATTCATGTTGTTTTTTGGTTAATCTATACCAGATCTTTGATTTGAGACCACTTTCACTAGATTTTGAAACTGTCACATTTTTAGCTACGAACACTGTACTGAATTCCTTGTTTTGACCAAACTTTGACCTTTCGTATCTTGAGAAGAGAGGCTCTATTTTTGAAGATTCATGATGTTTTTTGGTTCATGTTGACGAGATCTTCCATTTGAGACCACTTTCAACAGATTTTAAAATATTTAAATTTTTACCTATGAACAGATTACTGACTTCCTTGCTTTGACCAAACTTTCACCATCCGTATCTTGAGAAGAGATGTTCCATTTCTTAAGATTCAAGGTGTTTTGTGGTTCCTCTCGACGAGATTTTTAATTTTAGACCACGTTCACTAGATTTTGAAAAGGTCAAATTTTTAGCTATGAACACTTTACTGACTTCCTTGCTTTGACCAAACTTTGACCATCCATATCTTGATAAGAGAGGCTCCTTTTTTCAAGATTCAAGGTATTTTTTGGTTCATCTTGACGAGATCTTTGATTTGAGACCACTTTCACCAAATTTGGACATTGTCAAATTTTTAGCTACGAACATTGTACTTACTTCCTTGCTTTGACAAAATTTTGACCATCCGTATCTTGAGAAGAGAGGCTCCATTTTTCAAGATTCAAGGTGTTTTTTGGTTCATCTCGACGAGATCTTAGATTTGAGATCACTTTCACCAAATTTCAAAATGGTCAAATTTTTAGATACGAACATTGTATTGACTTCCTTGCTTTGAGCAAACTTTGACCGTCTGTATCTTTATAAGAGAGGCTTCATTTTTAAGATTCTAGGTGTTTTTTGGTTCATCTCAATGAGATCTTCGATTTGAGACCACTTTCAGCAAATTTTGAGACAGTCAAATTTTTAGCTACGAAAATTGTACTGAGTTCCTTGCTTTGATAAAACTTTGACCATCCATATCTTGGTAAGAGAGGCTCCATTTTTCAAGATTAAAGGTGTTTTTTGGTTCATCTCGATGAGATGTTTTATTTGAGTCTATTTTCACTAGATTTTGAAACAGTCAAATTTTTGGCTACAAACACTGTATTGACTTCCTTGCTTTGACCAAACTTTGACCATTCGTATCTTGAGAAGAGAGGCTCCATTTTTCAAGATTCAAGCTATTTTTTTATTCATCTTGATGAGATCTTCCATTTGAGACCATTTTCACCAGATTTTAAATGGTCAATTTTTTAGCTACGAACACTGTACTGACTTTCTTGGTTTGACCAAATTTTGACCATCCATATATTGAGAAGAGAGGCTCTATTTTTCAAGATTCATCGTGTTTTTTGGTTCATCTCAACGAGATCTTCCATTTGAGACCACTTTCACCAGATTTCAAAATGGTTAAATTTTTAGCTATGAACACTATACTGACTTCCTTGCTTTGACCAAATTTTGACCATCGGTATCTTGAGAAGAGAGACTTCATATTTCAAGAATCAAGATGTTTTTTGGTTCATCTTGACGAGATCTTTGATTTGAGATTAGTTTCACCAGATTTTAAAACTGTCAAATTTTTAGCTACGAACAATGTACTGACTTCCTTGCTTTGACCAAACTTTGACCATTTGTATCTTGAGAAGAGAGGCTCCATTTTTAAGATTCATGGTATTTTTTCGTTCATCTTGACGAAATCTTCCATTTGAGACCACTTTCACTAGATTTCCAAATGGTCAAATTTTTAGCTACGAGCACTGTACTGACTTCCTTGTTTTGACCAAACTTTGACTGTCTGTATATTGAGAAGAGAGGTTTTATTTTTTAATATTTTTGGTGTTTTTAGGTTCATCCCTACGAGATCTTCCATTTGAGACAACTTTCACCACATTTGAAAACTGTCAAATTTTTAGGTACGAACACTGTACTGACTTCCTTGCTTTGACCAAGCTTTGACCGTTGGTAACTTGAGAAGAGAGGCTCTATTTTTCAAGATTCAAGGTGTTTTTTGTGTCATCTTGATGAGACTTTTGATTTGAGAGCACTTTCACCATATTTTGAAATGGTCAAATTTTTAGCTACGAACACTATACTGACTTCCTTTCATTGACCAAACTTTGACCATCCGTATCTTGAGAAGAGAGGCTACATTTTTCAAGATTTAAAGTGTTTTTTGTTCATCTTGACGAGATCTTTGATTTGAGACAACTTTCACCATATTTGGAAACTGTCAAATTTTTAGCTACCAACACTGTACTTACTTCCTTACTTTGACCAATCTTTGACCATCCGTATCTTGACGAAAGAGGCTCCATTTTTGAAGATTCAAGGTGTTTTTTGGTTCATCTCGACAAGATCTTCGATTTGAGACCACTTTCATCAGATTTCAAAATGGTCAAATTTTTAGCTACGAACACTGTACTGACTTCCTTGCTTTGACCAAACTTTGACCATCTGTATATTAAGAAAAGAGGCTCTATTTTTCAAGATTCATGGTGTTTTTTGTTTTCATCTCGACGAGATCTTCCATTTGAGACCACTTTCACCAGATTTCAAAACGGTCAAATTTTTAGCTACAAACACTATACTGACTTCCTTGCTTTGACCAAGCTTTGACCATTCGTATCTTGAGAAGAGAGGCTCCATTTTTCAAGATGCAAGGTGTTTTTGGGTTCATCGGGACAAAATCTTCGATTTGAGACCACTTTCAACAAATTTAAAAATTGTCAAATTTTTAGCTACGAACATTGTACTAACTTCCTTACTTGGGAGGGAACTATGTTTCAAATCTAAGCAACTAGAAATTTTAAGGATCAAGCTTATGAAGAAATTTGTAGAGTTAGTGTTTCTCAAACGTTTCCAAGATTATGATTTGATCCCGTGTTTTGTTAAGGTCAGTCACCACCTTTGGAGCTTGCATACCAAACACATCTTTCTTCGTGCTGGTCTATCACTTCTCAGATCAGTCATCTAGTCTACCAAGAGGTTGATCAACCATCTTAATTCTAGATTGCTGCCCCTTCACCTGGAGATTGCCTCTTCCCTTCGCCCTGACCTTTGGATTCAGTTGGACACATCTTCCTATGCTAGGGCCTTAGGATGACAAGAGGAGTGTATAGAAAGGTAGACGGATAAGTTTTTTAGACTATATCTGAAGGCCCGTGGGGGACATCATTTTGTGGTGCAGTGTTCTCTAGGTTCTTCTAGTGGTGTCTCACTTGGTGTTAGGGAATTCACATCAGGGTGTAGTCATGCTGCCAGCTCTTGGGTTGCATGATCCCCTTCTCTTTCTCGGTCCCCTCACAGGGTGTCAACCGATGGGGAATTTGGCACTAAGAACATGTCAGCAGCACCTAGCATAAACCAGCCTAATGTCTTGAGTGGGCCTCATCGACTGACTCAGGGGGTCTCTTATTCGACAATGCCCATTAAATGCAATTATTCCCCCTCGTGTAACAGATTTATTTCAGTTGAGCCCTCGCGGTGTCTTTCTTCTCCTTCGCAGAGCTATTCTCTCCCATCTGGGCATGTCTCTCCTCGTTCTCCTGAGCTTTTTTTCCATTCTGGAGTCAATTCACATTCTATCAATTCCAAATGGTCTCCTCTTCCTAATTGCTCCATGCTAGATTGCATAGGTACACCTTCCAATCTGTGTTGTTCCCTTTGCGTAAATGGCACGTCTTGCATTCATTTCTCTATTATTAACCCCCTATCATGTTCCCTTCATCAAGCCCCTCCTGTGGTTGGTGGTGGTGGTGTTAATTATGGAGACGTTGAGCTCCCTATCTCTTAGCCTCACACCTTGCCAAGATTATCTCGCCCTTGTTGGGCCGTTCTGACTCATTTGTCAAAGATTCTAACCATTTTGTCCAATTTATTAAGGACACGATGTTAGAGCAAGGTGATATCTTGGCTAGTTTTGATGTGGTCTCCCTCTTCACCAAGGTTCCCATTCTCGACTCTATTCAAATCATCAAGCACAAGGTTGGTGGTGAGATCACTAATTTGGTAGAGTTATGTCTCAGATCCACCTTCTTCTCCTTCCAGAATGTCATCTATGAGCAAGTGGATGGGGTGGCCATGGGTTCCCCCTTGTCCCCCGTCATAGCAAACCTCTACATGGAGCATATTAAGGAGATAGCCCTCCACTCCTTTCCCCCCAAGCCCAAGTGGTGGAAGCATTATGTTGATGACACCAATGTTTGTTGGCCGCATGCTCTTGACAAGCTTGAGGAGTTTCACGAGCACCTCAACAACTTGGCCCCCAACATTTCCTTCATTGAGGAGCTTGAGTCAGACAACCAGTTACCCTTCCTTGATGTGCTTCTTGTTAAGAAGCTTGATGGTTCCTTTGGTCAGTGTGTGTATCGCAAAGCTACCTACATCGACTTATACCTCCACTCCTCTTCTCACCACCATCCTAGCC